>NW_020769358.1:4800451-4821466 GCF_900518735.1 Pseudonaja textilis | reverse complement strand
GGGGGGGGGGTACCAACATCTCAGTATGCTTTGATGCTTGCCTTGCCATCAGCAAAGGTCAAGGTCCTAACGACGCTCCAGGAGTTACCTGTGGCTCACACAGCTGGCAGAGATCTTATCTACAGGAAAAGAAATATCTCTTTCAAAAGGTGTCTGGGACTAACGTGGGGGCCACCACTGTTTACAACTACTGGTACACCCCATCTATTGTCTCTGCTCAAGTAAGAGGCCCTCAAAATATTAATATCACTGTTAAATCAAACTCTACTTCATGTATCACTGACAAATGTAATCCCATTTGCTTGTACACTCACTTACCTGAATCTAAGGGGGTACAATATCGTTTTTTAGGTCTTGATTTTAGAGACATGTTTGGATCCTGGTTCCCAAAATTGCCTGGTTTGCAAGCTATTGTAGTGCTCATTGGTATGATTGCTGCGGGATGTGTTGTATTGCCTTGTGTATTACCCATCTTTGTACGCACTATTTCTAACAGTTTATCCCTCTTGGCTGAGAAAAAAGCCACTGTGCAGGTAATGGCTCTCTGGAATCAACAAATAACTAACACATATGAACCACTGCCATCCGAAGATGAGATAGGAGAGCCAACCTGTGACGACCCAGACGAGGACAAGGTGTTTGTGATGGTTGAAGAAGTCACGAACGCCGTGGATAACATCAGCATGCACAGCACTCTTGCCTACGCGCCTGACAAAGACTGTTATTGGGACTAAAACACTGCCTGTCTCTTAAAAAGGAAAAACAGGGGAGATGTGGGAACTATGATTCTTTGTTCTTTGTGTACGTGCTAGGACAACGGAGCCTTCTGGTGGTTGGCTGGAACACGGAGCAAGGAGCAAAGACAAATTGTTACCATTTCTTAACCAGAACTGTAGCAAACTTAAACTTTGCAGCCTTGTATGCTTTATGCAAATGATCAGTGCATGTTGTGTGATGTAATGCGTTTGTGATAGGACATTAACAAAATTGCTACGTTAACAAAGATTGCTTCTAATAAAAGAGGGTTTCGGAGTTCTCTCTGCGCTCTCATCCCAAGACAACTTTGCGTAGTGTCTTCTTTTCATGAGAGACCACCACAAACGTCATGCAATACAACCATACTAATTGCAGCAGCTAAAAATTCTCCATTTCTCACTGAAAATTGGGTTTAATTCTTTCTCTGAAACAATGGAGAATCAAATAGTAGGAGTACAGATCAATGTCAGAAATCATATTTGAGAAACTAACTAACCCTAACCTCAACTAATTCAGCTACAGTTGGAAACCATTCCTGGATTATAATTCTACCTATTTTTGTTTGCTACTACCTTTACTGGTTTGTTTGCCAATAAAGAATTTTTAGCTTAGTCAATGTGCAACCTCCCCTGCGTACCTTTCCAACCCGCACTTCTACATTCTCTTCCACACCATCCCCTAACGCCTATACAGGCCTGTATGCACCCTAATTTCTACTGGAGGGTCTTCCAAAGGTCCAGAATTGCTATCAAAAATCAGTACCCCTGGGTCTCACCCGACTCTCCAACCAGTGGTGGGATTCAAAAAAATGTATAACTGGTTTTATGGGAGTGGCTTAGTGGGCGTGGCAGGGGAAGGATACTGTAAAATCTCCATTCCCTCCCCACCCCACTAACCTGCTTTCCGGCTCCGTTCTCCTGTACAGGGCATCCAAAGAAGACCCAACTGATCAGCTGGGACTCAATTGGAGGCAGAGAATAGATGGGGTTGACAGGGTCAGTCAGAGGTGGATTTGCCAGTTCTCTGAACCACTCAAAATTTCTGCTACCAGTTCTCCAGAACTGGTCAGAACCTGCTGAATACCCACCTCTGCCTCCAACCCCCAAAGCAGGGAAGCACCAGGACATTTCATAAGACATAAGAATTTTATTTGTCATTACACTCGCAAGCGGGTGCAACGAAATGAGGTGCTCTTCCACAAGTAAAACTGGACAACACCATCGAAAGAAAATAAAACTAAACACAACAGACCATACAATAATCTCTATACAGTTTAAAAATGTAAATACCCCATTACTCTCAGCCATTAAATTCCACAAAAATCTTATGACCCTGCATTCAAACTCAAAACTGCACTTGGATAAAAACTGTTCTTAAATCTAGTCGTCCTTGTTCTTAATACCCTGAATCTAGAGTTTCCCTAGGTAAGTTTGAATTACCAGATGGATCTTGACAGACTTGAACCTTGGGACCTATCTAACAAAAGGAAATTCAACGTAGAGAAAAGTAAAGTCTTACATTTAGGCAAGGAAAACCAAAAGTACACCTGTAGACTGGGTGAAAGCAGGCTCAATAGCAGTAACTGTGAGAGGGATCTTGGAGTCTTAGTGGACAATCAGTTAAATAGGAGCCAATAGCATGCAGCAGGAGCCAAAAAAAGCTAATGCAATCCTAAGTTGCATTAACAGAGGGATACAATCAAGATCAAGTGAAGAACTAATACCACACTATAAAGCCTTAGTAAGACCACACCTAGAGTACTGCATCCAGTTTTGGCCTTAGTAAGACCACACCTAGAGTACTGCATCCAGTTTTGGTTACCAGACTATAAAACTGAGGTTGAGACTCTAGAAAAAGTAAAGAGAAGAGCAACCAGGACGATTAGGGGACTGGAGGCTAAAACATTCGATGAATGGTTTCAGGAACAGGGCCTGGCTAGTCTAGTGAAGAGAAGGACCAGGGGAGACATGATAGCAGTGTTCCTGTATTTGAGGGGCTGCCACAGAGAGGAGGAGGGAGTCAAGCTATTTTCTAAGGCACCTGAAGACCAGACAAGGAATAATGGATGGAAACTGAACAAGGAGAGATTCAACCTGGAAATAAGGATAAATTTTCTGACAGTGAGAACAATCAACTGATGGAACTGAAGTTGCCATCGGAAGTTGTGGGAGCTTCTTCACTTGAGACTTTCAAGAAGAAATTGGATTGCTATTTGTCAGAAATGGTGTAGGGTCTCCTGCTTGGGTGGTGGATTGGATTATATAACCTACAAGACCCTTCCAACTCTGTTAATTGGTTGCAAACTAAATTGGTTGGGCTGATTATAGTGAGGAGAACAAAGTCATGAACTTAACTTGGAGCCAAGCCATGACCAGCTCCATAGGTGAAGACCAACAACATCAGTTTTGAGCTCCAAGCCCAAGCAACTCTTTAGACGGACAGGTATAAACTTGCAACAGGAATGTTTTCTCAACCCATTCCACACTCTTGTCTCATATGATGCCATGAGTCAGAAAAGACGTTTATCTTTGAAACTGCCCTCTTAATAGCCAGATAATACAGTAATTACACCAAGAACTTCAGTGGAAGTTTTGCAGCCATGTCTTCAATCATCACCTACTTGTTTACTTAACGTTTTCTTTAGGCAGAGAAAAAGTTCTTTTATTGATCTGCTGCATTTAACGATACTGGTCTTGAATCAATCCACTGCAAACGAAGGCCTCTTCACTTAAAGTTATGGGCCATTAATCCATTTGGGTTTGTGCTGGTTTGTAGATAAGCGTTCTTCAATTTCCAATCTAGGGAGAGAGGTTGTCCAATGTCACCCTGCTGGGCTCCTATATAGCTAAGGAAGCACCAGAGACTGGCTAAGTCCATCACCTTAGCCATTAAACCATGCTGATTTTATCAGCACTTTTGCAAACATTTTATAAACAGATCCATTTAATGTAAAGCTTTAATTTCCTTGTACCTTAATTATTAATATGAGATGAAGAAGCAATCCCATATTTTTAGAAAAATATAAATCCGTGGAAGAACAATTACAACAACAACAACAACAACAACAACAACAACAACAATAATAACAATTATTATTATTATTATTATTATTATTATTATTATTATTATTATTATTTTGTGAAGTTTTGCTTGGTTGAGGTAGGCAACACCGAGGTGATTCCATATGCCTATGTTTTAGAAGCTTTGGCCTGGACTTCTGGGATGCTTCTTGCAGTTTTTCTTCATAAAACCTATGATGAACAGTTGCGGGAACTGGGCCTGGCTAGTCTAGGGAAGAGAAGGACCAGGGGAGACAGGGGAGCATCTTCCAATATTTGAGGGGCTGCCACAGAGAGGAGGAGGGGGTCAAGCTATTTTCCAAGACACACTGAAGGCCAAACAAGGAATAATGGATGGAAGCTGAACAAGGAGAGATTGAACCTGGAAATAAGGAGAGATTTTCTGATAGTGAGAACAATTAACCCATGGAAGTTGTGGGAGCTTCATCCCTGGAGGCTTTCAAGAAGAGATTGGATTGCCATTGATCAGAAATGGTGTAGGGTCTCCTGTTAGAGCGGGGGTGGGGGGGGTTGAACTAGATGACCTACAAGGTCCCTTCCAACTCTGTTAATCTGTTATTGGTAAAACCTTATACAGGGACTAACAAATTTTACACACTTCAGACAGAGCTGGATTAAAACACTTCTTTGATTCCGAGGTAGCTTTGGGCCCTTTAGGACTGTCTCATTCACCCGATAAAGATAATGTCATTGGAGAAAAGGAAGGGTTGCCCAGGCATGACTGCACTGTGAGTAGAGGCAAGTGGTGACATGACTTAGAGAACAGAAATCTCTTTCCAAAGGAACAAAACACTTTCAAATGTGACCCTCTTGGTCCACATTTGATTCTTGTGACATTCCTGATCTTTGCTGATGGGGTAAGATCTCCCTTCCTTCCTCTTGCTCAAATAGCTTTTATTTCTCTTTCTATTTCTTCTCCCTGCTTACTGTGCTGTGCCAGAATTTTTCGGGCCTCTTTTCTTCTGCCTTGGCACATTGCACAGCCTTTTAAAAGCAGGGCAGCATCTCGGAGAAATCCAGACAGGCTCACGTGCCACAGCCTTTCCCAAGCAGGTGTGGGAAGAAAAATCCATCGGGTTCCGAACTGGTATTTTGGTTCTTCGGCAGCCTGAAAAGAATGGGACAGTGGGGAGGAACAGGGACCACTCTGGGAATCTGGGGAGGACTTGGACGAGGGTCCTGCATCCAATGCAGAGATGGGGCCAGGACCATCTGGGAGTGGGGTGCTGACTCCAGAGCCTCCAGAGTCTGGCAGCAGCAAGGCAGAGGAACAAGGCGTTCTGACCCAAACCTGGTTCCAAGAGAGTAAACAACAGATAAAGTTCCTAAACAATAAATCAAAGAGTCTCCAAACACCAACTCAGATATTGTAATGTCCACCAGGCTCGAGTATCAAACTTCTTTGCCTTCTGCAAAGAACTGCAGTTTCTCAGCTGGCTTTTATCTCTTAAGGGAGGGGTCATTACCTTCCAGTTTTACTCCTGAGTCGCCCGTACTGCTGCAGCTGCTCTTTCCTTCGAGCAGCCCTACACGCACACGCACTGGGCACAGGCTCCTCGGGATCCTCTTCATCACTGCTGCCAGCTTCCACAATCTTCAAAAGCAGCATTCCACTCCCTGATGGTCCTGGCTTCATCCCTGCATCACACACAGGCCCCTCATCTGAGTCCTCGCTCTCTGAGATCTCAGCTGTCCACGCCTGCTGCCGGTGAACCACAACACTAGGGGAGCCTGTTCCCAGTGTGCGTGTGCACAGAGCTGCCAGAAGGCAAGAGTAGCTAAGACAAAAGGGGTGACTCGGGAGTAAGGCTTGGAGGTGATTGCCCCTCCCCTAAGTTATAAAGGAAGTGCAAAGGTAGGAAAACCTTTGCAGGAAGCAATGCCGTTCGCTCTGATCAGTTTGGACTCTGAAAGCTCCGTGGTGAATTTGTGCTCTGTTCGGTTTTGGAAAGACTAATTGGGGCTTTAGTGGTTGGCTTTCAAATCAGATAAGGTGCGTTCTTATCAGACGACTTACAAAGAACTTTGGCAGACATCCCTGGGACTAATTATAACTGGTTAAAACTCATTTTGGGCTGTGAATGATGATAATTCACAGCCATTGAACTAAAATAAAAGAGTTTTGGATTTTATATGTGTTGTTGGTATCTCAGGAAGCCTTGGTCAGAACAGCTGGGAGAAAGGCACTGGAAATAAAATGTAGGCTAGCTGCTTAGGAAAGAAGGTCCGTTTATTGATGAGCAGAACCAGCAACAGCGTACGGTTCTGGGACAGCTGACAAATTGGATTGATGAGCGCAAGGATTTCTACAGAGTTTCTGAAATGCTGCTGGGGGTTGTGCAATGTAGTGTGTCTTTTGCTATTCTAATGGTGGTGGGTTATTAGAGATTGTGAAGGGGAGATGGACGTAAATTTTAATCCCATCACTGGAGGTGAAGGTGTTTTGTTTGTGAATAGGCTGGCCCAGGCTTTCTTAATGGGCATCCTTTAATATCCATCTCTAAAGACTTCAGGCATCTGCTGGAGGCTATTAAAAAAGACTGGGAGCTACTTTATGTTGTGGTCTGCTGGCGGCCTGTGGAGCTGGCAGCAGAGTCAGACAGTGGGGAGAACATGGGCCAGTCCTGGAGTCTGGGGAGGACTTGGACGAGGGATCTGCATCTGACACAGAGATGGGGCTAGGGCCATCTGATAGTTATGTGCTGACTCCGGAGCCTCCGGAATCGGACATTAGCAAGGAAGAGGAACAGTGGGAGCCTGTTCCCAGGGCATGCTTGCGCAGAGCTGTCAGAAGGCAAGGACAGTTAAGATAAAAGGGGCAACTCAGGAGTAAGGCTTGGAGGTGATTGGCCCCTCCCATAAGACATAAAGGAGGAGCAAAGGGACATGAGCCTTTGCAGGAAGCAACTTTGTTCGTTCTGATCAGTTTAAACTCTGAAGCTCTGTGATGACTTTGTGCTCCGTTTGGCCTTGTACAGCTAATGGGCAATTTAGTCATTGGCAGCATTGCAAGGGAGGTTAAGGTAGGTGCTTATCAGCCTTATCCCAAAAAGACTGTGGCAGACTTCTGTTGGACTATTCATAAACTATTTCGGACTCATTACGGGCTGTGAATGCATATAATTCACAGCCGTTGAAATTAAAAAAAAAAGGTTTGGGGGACTCAGCGTGTGATTGTTACTGTCTCAGGAAGCCTTGCTCAGAATGCTTTCTGCCTTTAAGAACACGTTCCTCCATTTCTCCTTTGGGGGAAGTATCATAT
The DNA here is from genome assembly GCF_900518735.1 of Pseudonaja textilis. The sequence continues at coordinate 4,814,368 of NW_020769358.1, read as the reverse complement.
TCTACCTCTTTTATAATATCCCCCAAAATATTACATTCTCTAGAAGGGTGGGGGGGGCTTCCGACCCAGGCATCTCCCACAGGGGCCAACCATGCAGGCTGCAGATGTTGGGCATTGTAATTTAACATCTTTGGAGGGCCCTAGTTGAAGAAGAGCTGATGTGGAGCCAAGCTTGCCCTTTTCCTCTTGGGCCTTGCTCCAAGTGTTTACAGGAAAACACAGAGATCTTGGATTAAGTCTAGGATGGGTCAGCACTTCATCTACGATGATTAAATTTTACGGCAAGAATTTATTTGACTCACTGACGCAGGCATAGAAGATGTGACGTCAGTTAAAAGGCCTTTCTAGGAAGCAGGAGGGTCAGAAAGTTACCGAAAGTCGGAGCTTCAACCCAGGTGGGTATTTTTTAAAAAAATAAAATAAAATAAATTGGGTACTCTGTAATACAGAAACGATGTTTTCTTGGAATTTAGTTGCAGTGGTGAGACAGATGTGAAACTGACATGGGAAGAACCCAGCTGCAAGCAGAACATGTGACAGCGATCAAATGAGCCATTTTCAGTCTGACTCATTCACAGTTAATGAGGAATCTGCCTCTGGCTTTCCTTTCTCTGTTTTGTCCTCTTTTTGTCAGGCTTAAACGTGGCATTTCTTGCTTGCCTGGAGTCTCTAGAGGTGAAGGTTTAATTTCTCCAGGGCTAAAAAAAAAAAAAAAAAAAAAATGGAGGGGAGACTTGTAAGGAGCAGCAGAGAGAAACTGGTGCCGGGAATATGAATTGATCTGCAAAAGCAACTGAATTAAGAGCCGAGGTAATATCCAAAATCGTTGCAACTGGGGAGGGAGAAGCTAGAAGCATCAAATGCTGTCTTCCTTTTTTTAATGGTTCGCGTGTTTATTTGGAAGATGGCACTGCTGCTTGCAAAGAGGTTTCCCAGGCATCAATTTAAATGGCCCGTAGCTACACTCAGTTACGCCAAGTTTAATCACTTGATAAATTTGCAACAGGGGTTCCATCCAGTGCAAGATTCCAGACCGAGGACAATTACTTTCTGATTAATCTCAACACTAATTTCATTTAAAAGCCCTGCCATTCCTCCAAGAGGCTCAGGGGAATGAGGAATATTACAGGTACCCCACAGAAACACTGTTAGAGCTGGGTGGTATATATATATATATATACATGCATCATCACAAAATCTCCAGAACCGTAAAGCCTACAAACTTGAAATTTGGCAGGTATGTTCCTCTTGGCTTCTAGGTGCTCACTAAGAAAGGAATTTTGCAAATGACTATCAGAGCATTAGTATTTCCTATATTATTATTATTATTATTATTATTATTATTATTATTATTATTATTAACACGCTCTGATGCTAAGGAGTTCTATTCCCCCTCCCCATCTGAAAAGAAATCTCTTCCAAATGCAAAACGCAAGCAGAGAGGAGTTTCAGTTTTAGTTTCACAGCACCAAGCAGCTTTAGTACAGAACAGTTGAGTTAAGCCACGCCCAGGCTCCTTGTTGTCTCCTTCTTGCTCACACAGGAAATACTGCTTCCGTTTCCTAGCAGCCCTCAACTCCCTCACACACTGATAGGATGCTAGCCAGATGAATACCGATGGATGCTGGTAGGCAGTATATATAGTATGTGTGTATATATATATATATATATATACATATATATATTGCAGGCCCGGCATATTTAGAAACCACAAGAATGGGGATCACCTTTCTGTTATAATTAGATCCTTTTAGATCCCTTCAGTTAAATATGCTAACTAGAAATACAAAGTAATTATAATTTCAGTTCCAGGTGCCAAGCATACTAGAGGGAACCAAGGGGTTGATTAAGTACAGTTAATATACTCTATCCTCTTCATCTCATTTTCTCATAAAATTCTGATTTCTGTCTCTTTTCAGACCTTACACAATTTCCTTGGGCAAAGGCATCCTACAAGGAGCTGAATTGAAGCAGAATTCTCCTGTTTTGCAAATCCAGAACTAGTGGGATTCCTGGCTGAGTTGCACAGGACACCTAGTGGCTCTTGGCTGTAACTATATCATCCTATTGTGAAATGCCTTCAAGACATCGCAGACTACAACAGCTATCAGCCTTCAACCAGGAATATGGGTGATCACTGAAGAATTGCACAAAATAAGGTCCAGAGGTCTAGTCTGGTTTAGTGGAAGAACAGATCTCCAAGGCTGCTCTTTTGCAATAACAAAAACCAAGGCTGAAGATCTGCAGAATTCTCAGTGGCACTGGATGTATGCAACTTTTGTTGGCAAAAGCATTAGTTGTACAAACCTATGAAAGCATTCAGTGCAGACTGAAGGGCAATGGAATAACAGTGTCTTTGCAGCCGACATCCCCCATAACAACCATTAGAATATTTTTGGAAAACGACCCAAATGACATGAACTGGGGGAAAAAAAATGGATAACCGAGGTGGCAGGAAGACGAGTATGAGATTTTTTTATTGCTCCTGGACAATATTTTATTCTTTTGGGCTCTTGTAATGTTCAGATTGTTGCCCTGATTGTTGGTATCTGCTGTCTATTCTCAATATTTCAGGACTGGAAGAATTGGGTTGGACTAGATGACCTACAAGGTCCCTTCCAACTCTGATAATCTGCAATTTGTAATCTAAAACAGGTGTTCTGACCCAAACCTTGTTCCAAGGAAACAAACACAAAATGGAGGTAACAGCAAAACTTTTTAATGATTCTTTACGAATTCTGTTCCTTCACGGTTAAAAGGCTGTTTCAAACTAATTGTCTCTGATAAGACAAGCTTGTGCAAGGCTGCCAAGAACACTAGATAAAGTTGCCAAGAAATATTTCAAATACAAAGAGTCTCCAAACACCAACCAAGATATCCCGAATGTTCACAAGGCTTGAGTGCAAAAATTTCTTTGCTTCCTGCAAAGAACTCCGGTTTCTCAGCTGGCTTTTATCTCTTAAGAGAGGGGCCATTAACTTGCAGACTTACTCCAGAGTTGCCCATGCTGCTGCAGCTGCCCTTTCCTTCGAGCAGCCTGTGTGCATGCACACTGGGCACGGGCTCCTCGGGAACCTCTTCATCACTGCTGCCATCCTCTACAAGCTCCGAAGGCAGCATTCCACTCCCTGATGGTCCTGGCCCCATCCCTGCATCACACGCAAGCCCCTCATCTGAGTTCTCGCTCTCCGAGACCCCAGCCATCCACACTTACTGCCGGAGAACCACAACAACAGGTTGGCTTCACATTGCTTTGTAAAGAACTGGGGAACTGTATGGTAGCAAAGTCTCATAATTAGTAGGTCCCTGGGCCAAAGCATACATTTAACACCTAGAGCAGGGGTGAGTAACTATGGCTGGGAATTGAAGTCCACAGGTCATAAAGGGCCCATAGTTGCCCACCCACTCAGAAATGGTGTAGGGTCTCCTGCTTGGGCAGGGGATTGGACTAGATGACCTACAAGGTCCTTTCCAACTCTTGATAATATGTTATCTGTTACCCCGACTTAGAAGTTGAGGCACAAACTGATAACTTTGAATCTGCCACTCAAATGCCAGGGATTTCCTACAAAGAGAACATGCTCTGGCTTGAATCTTCATGCATTATCTCTTTTAGCAGTCTTACTACATGTTCTTCCTTTCATAGGCATTCCTAAGCTACCTTGGGTGGAGGCTGGGCTGACTTATGGAAAATTAGCTGGATACCCGTGCTTCGGGACGACACTATGTGATCGGGCTATGCAGGAGAAATCCAGTTCACAATCCGTTGAATCAGTGGTGGTCGATGATTGAAACACATAAGGGAGTATTGCTCCCGCCACCTTGAGTCCGAAAGCAGCTCCTTAGGTGGAAGGCGTAGACATTTTGGTGAGGTACCGACGTTTAGTACTGTAAGGAGCCTCAGGCCGATCCTGAGCAAAGGAGTGATGAGCAAAGGAGTGGAATGTCTGCCGGTTTGAACTGAGGTAACGGAATGTGAGGCAACTGGCAGTTGGAACAGTTTTCAGGTGGGGAGGGGGAGTAGAACTCTTTAGCATCAGAGCATGTTAATTGCTGTATTAAGAAATACTAGTGATCTGATGATCATTTCAAAGAATCCTTTCTTAGCGACCACCTAGAAGCCAAGAGAAACATACGTGCCAAATTTCAAGTTTGTAGGCTTTACGGTTCTGGAGATTTCATGATGAGTGAGCGGTACTTGAGTTTTTATATATATAGATTAACAACTAACAGAGGCAGTTTGGTCTAGTAGTGAAGGCATCAATGCTAGAGACGATGAAAGTCCAACCGGAGACATGAAACTTTAGGTCAGTCTCTTTCTCTCTCTCTCTCCCTGGCCAATCCACCTCATGGGTTGCCGTTATGAGGAAAATTGGAGGAGGACTAGATCATGGTCACTGCCTTGGGTTATTTATAAAAATAAGAAAGACGGGAGATTTTAACTGGGCCCAGAATTATAGTCAAAAGTCATGGCAGCACAATTTAGGATTTGGGGAATGAGATACAATTGCTGGGGAAATTTTGGAAGGAGCAGAGATAATTATGGTGGTGGTTTATGGGAGATTAGACACCATTATGGACTTTCTACACATTAAACACAATAATAGATTGTTAACAGAGGGCTTTGAAGTTTAAAATGGATTCTGCTACTCATTTTGGGAGCATTAATCTCAGATGACATTTCCTTTATCATTTTGCTACAAATCCTTTATTTATTTTTTAAAAAACACACTACTTAAAAAAGTTAAACAGGAACCTCCACATAATGTAATTCATCTCACACATGACAAAATAAAAATAAAAATACATACAGAAAATACAACTTGATGAACAGCCATGAACTACTAACATCTAAAGTCCTTGTTTTTCTTTGTTCCACATATATGTGGTCCGTAACCAACCAAGAGCTGTTTCTCTGATAAAGTCAAACTTGTGGAAATTAAGAGACCTTAAAAAAAAAAGACATTTGAGAGAAGTACCTTTATGTTTGTACCGGTTCCAGTCAGGAGAATAAAAGCTCTGATATTATTTAAACGTAAATTATCTGTTTCGGTTCTGTTTAGAACACAGCATCCACTTCTTCCTAATACAAAATCCATCTCATTTTCTACTACTGGCTGTGGAAATTATTCAGAGGGACCTTAGTATTTTAGCTAAAATTGCTACATACTTTAGCTTGCAAGAATTTAATTCAGATGGGAGGGGGGCTTTGACAAATGTAGGGAAAACTTTAAAAACCAAGGAGGGGGCTTCTGAAATGAGCTTTGCCAATTAGCTCTTCCATCCCTCCATATTCATGGTGTGAACAGCTTGTCCTGTTTAAGTACCATGTTTCCTCGAAAATAAGACCCTGTCCTATATATTGTTTGCCACCAAAAAAAAGCACCAGGTCTTATTTTCAGGGGATGTCATCCACTAACTAACCTCACTTGCGTGCGTCACCCTTGGCCTCCTTTTCACTGTCAGAAGCCTTCAGGAACTTCTTCTGCAGCCCGCAAGGCTTTCCTGAAGGCCTCTGCAGCCGATAAGAGAGCTCTGGATCGATCCGGAGTTTTGTTATCAGCTCCACAGGTCTTCAGGAGAGCCTTGGCAGCCTTGCTGGCTGAAGAACAAATGGGTGGGCAAGGCAGGTGTTGGGATGTGCGAGGCCTGGCTACAACTGTCCAGACGTAAGTAGAAAGGCAGCTCCACACACCCCCACCCTAGCTTAATTTTTACCTGTGCGCCCTGGAGTGGGTGGGATCTTAATTAGGGCTTATTTTGGGGGGTAGGGCTCATAGTGGGCACATGTGCAAAAAAATCAAGCTAGGTCTTACTTTTGTCTTTTCGGGGAAACGGGGTAGATCCAGCCTAGCATACTAGCAGCTCCGAGAGATCCACACACTCATTAAACTGGAGGATCTTTGAGATAATGGATCAGAAGACGAAGCCGTGTAGACGTTCATTTGCCAGGTGAGCTCAACCCCAATGTTTGGTGCTCCTGATCAGCTCTGCAGGAGGCCTTTGCAAAATGAGCCTGCTTTCCTCTCATGGGCTGCCTGTCCCCACAGATGGTGGTGGGTCAGGAACCCCTGGCATATGAGCTGCCCACTCCAAGGCATTGCACAAGGGACCAATCCACCACCGCAGCAGGAAGGAATGGCAGCAGCAGTAGAGAAAAGGGAAGGGCCTCCGTGGCTCTCCTGGCCTCCATTGCCCAGGCCAAAGGAAGTAGAGCCATGCCTAAGCGGGCAAAGCCATCAGTCTGGGTTCAGAGCCCACCCCCCTGACCCCTGACCCCGGGAAGAGTTCCTGCTCCAGTTAATGCTGAGAGAGGCTTTAGGGAAAGAATTGAAGACTGTTCCTCCATGAAGCCAAGGGGAGGCTGGCTGGGAGAAAGGTAAGAGTTAAAGATGGCTTTGTTTAAAAAGGTTCTTGAAAGGAGCATCACTTGAACCCTTGGGGTATTTCCTGGGCTGAAGGATGTGGCCGATTTGTACCTTCACTAAAATAAAGAGGGGAGAGGGAGAGAGGTGGGGATGGCAAGAGAGGGAAAGGGGGAAGGAGAAAGAGGAGGGAGGGATGGTGAGAGGGTTGGTGAGAGAGAGGAGGAGGAAGGGAGAGGGAGGGAGCTAGAGAGGGTGGGAGGGAGAGAGAGAGAGAGGAAGGGAGAGGGAGAAGGAGGGAGGAGAGGGAGGGAGAGGTAGAGGGAGGGAGGAAGAGAGGGAGGGAGGTAGAGAGGAAGGGAGAGGGAGTGGGAGGGATATAGAGAGGGAGGAAGAGAGGAAGGGAGAGAGAGAGGAAGGGAGAGGGAGAAGGAAGGAGGAGAAGGAAGGAGAGAGAGGAAGGGAGAGGGAGGGATATAGAGAGGGAAGAAGAGAGGGAGGGAGAGGAAGGGAGAGGGAGAGGGAGGGATATAGAGAGGGAGGGAGGGAGAGAGGGAGGGAGAGGAAGGGAGGGAGAGGGAGGAAGAGAGAGAGGAAGGGAGAGGGGGCGATATAGAGAGGGAGGAAGAGAGGGAGGGAGGGAGAGGGAGGGATATAGAGGGAGGAAGAGAGGAAGGGAGAGGGAGAGGAAGGGAGAGGGAGGGATATAGAGAGGGAGGAAGAGAGGGAGGGAGAGAGGGAGGGAGAAGGAGAGGAAGGGAGAAAGAGGGGAGGGAGGGAGGGAGGGAGAGGAGGGAGAGAGGGAGAGTGGGGGCTGCAGGAAGTGCGCCAGCGTGCGGGAGGTTGCGATTTGGAGCCTTCCCTCTGGTCACAGTGCTGCGGAGAGCCAGATTAGGGCCCGGGAGGGGGCTCCCTTCCTTTGCTTGTTTCCTTGGCGTCCCGGCTTCCTTGGGGGCTGCTCTTGCTCTGCTTCAGGGAAGAACCGCTGGGCACGTCTCCCTCATCCGGGCCAACAAACAAGGCCGCCCTGTTTTCCTCTTCCTCCTCCTCCTCAGGCTGAGCCATGGCAACCAAAGGGTCGGGCTTCACCGGTGAATCAATGCCTGGCACATTAAAGACAACACAAAAGGGTCACAAAAGTGGGAGCTGGGCCTCAGCACCGACCCCGCCGATGAGACCTTCATCCCCCCCCAGGAATGGCCCTTCCTTTGTTCACCAAGAAAAGCTTTTTTAAAAATGGCCCACGAACAGCAGAAATTACCTGAGGGGGAAATGTTTTTTTTACCATTTCCTAATAATGCCTGAATGGAAATGCTAGGCAATATTTCTACGCCAGGACCACTGCTCTTCTGAAAATTTCTATGAATCCACAAGAAATATCTGCAAATAATAGTTCTGGACTAGCCGAGTTTATAAAAGGGGGGCATTTGCAGAACTTGACCGTATAATATTGCTACACAGGCATTTTAGTTCTTGGCTTCTCCTGAAAATGACGCACTTTGGGGGTGGACTGGATGGCATCCAAGCCCCTTTCAATCCTAAAATATTATGGTCTGTTAGTTTCTGGATCATCTGTTGACCGCAGGCAGCAATTAAAGAAAAATCCAGACCTCCAGAAAAATCAAAAGCCCCCCCTGCTTGTCAAAAATGGGGGGAATCAGCCAGCCCCAAAGACCCCTTTACCTAAGGAGCTCTAAGTTGCTCATCTCCCCAGACCCCCCCCCCCCCCCCCAAAAACACACAAACTCCCTCCCCCCCCCCCCCCCCCCCCCCCCCAAAAAAAAGGAAAGAGTCCTTGTCCTTCAGCACTTGCAGAGCCCAGCTGGATAGGGCTGAACAGAGGTGGGCTGCTGCCGGTTTGCACTGGTTCTGGTGGACCGGTAGTTAAGATTAGGTGCAGTTTGGTGAACTGGCAAATCCCACCACTGGCTGCCCCCTTCCCCTGCCCATTTTTCGGCCATTTTCAGCCCAGGAAATGGCCTGAAAACACCCTGAAAATGCCCCCAAAACAGTTTGAAAAATGGCCCTAAAAACAGGCCGAAAAATGGGTGGGGCCAGAGCCAGCCAGTGGCGGGATTAGCCCCAACTGGCTGAATCCTATCTCTTCTTTTGAGATGATTGGCCAGGAGGCAGGGCTGGGTGTGATGAGTGACATCCCCTACCCAGTCACATGACCCACCGGCCATGCCCACCCAGCCAGAGAACCGGTTGTTAAAAAATCTGCACCCCACCACTGGCTCCGAAGGCTGAGCTGGCCTTGCTCCTGGGGGCCCTTCAGTTGCTCGCTGGCTCCGACTTACTCAGCTCTTGGTAAACCGAAGTGGCTTCTTTGGCCAAGAACAGGGGTGGCTTTTGAGGGGACCCCGACTCCATCTTCATGAACTCTTCGCAGCAGTGCTTCCACTGACCTGGAAGGAAATCAGGAAAGGGACCGAGTTCAGAGTCTCCGTTTTTAAATACTAGCATCAAATGCAGCCAACACAGTTCTGTTTCAGAAGAGGCATTTCCCCCGTAAAAACGTGTATCACCGTTTTTATAATTGCACTGTTTTTATGCTTGACGGGTAAAACGAAACTCCCTACGGTGGTCATCTCTTAAAAGTAAATGTTCCACTCGCACCTGCGTGTTAGTCGTTCCCGGCTCTAGGGGGTGGTGGTCATCTCTGTTACAAAGCCGAAGAGCCAGCGCTGTCCGAAGACATCTCCATGGTCATGTGGCCGGCATGAGTAAATGCCTGAAGGCATTCCCTTCCCACCAAAGTGGTCCCTATTTTTCTACTTGCATTTTTACATGCTTTCGAACTGCTAGGTTGGCAGAAGCTGGGACAAGTAACAGGAGCTCACTCAGTTATGCGGCGCTAGAGATTCGAACCACCAAACTGCTGACCTTTCTGGATTTAAGTTCACCCTTTTCATTCAATATTTCACCATATCTGTTTCTTCCTTTTTGTATATTATAGGATAAGAAAATTCTTCAATAGTCGATAGCCAGACTGGAATTTTCAAATAACATTGTCTTTTAATCTTCTCCCAGTTTAACCACAGAGACCCCCGTATATAATGTATTCTAAAGTACCCCTGTGTTTTAATTCCTTTATACCATAAAAAAGCATGCCACCCCAACAACAGATCATGTCCTTCTAATGTCAACAATCTAGTATTTCTTAATGTTATCCATTCCTTAACCCACATTAAATTTGTAGCTTGGTAATACAACTCCCAATTAGGCAAACCAAATCCTCCTCTTATTCTAGCATCTTGCAAAAGTTTTAGCTTTATTCTCGCTTTCTTACTTTGCCATATATATTTCAACACAATTTTATTTAAATCTTCAAAGTAGTCCTTTCCAAGCCTAATTGTAATTGTTTGAAACAAATATAAAATTCTGGGTAATATATTCATCTTGATTGTTGATATTCTCCCTATTAATGACAGTTGTAAATTTTCCCATTTCGCCAAATCTAGCGCTATCTGCTATTTAAGTTTGATATAATTATTCTCTTTTAGTGTATTACATCTTGCTGTCAAGTATATCCCCAAGTACTTGATCTTATTCGTGACCTGAATTTTCAACAGGTCTGCCAGTTCTTCCTTTTGTCTTGATAGCATATTCTTTGTTTTATCTTTATTTTCAAACCAGCCACCTTTCCATGTCTCTATCTTTTCTATCAATTTTGATGCTGTTTCTAGTGGGTCTTCTAAGATAAAAACCAGATCATCTGCAAATGCTTGCAACTTAAATTCTTCCTTTTTAATTTTCATCCCTTTTATATTCTTTTCATCTCTAATATTTCTATTTAGCACTTCCAAAGTTAACACAAAGAACAGAGGTGATAGTGGGCACCCTTGTCTTGTTCCTTTTCTTATATTGATAGAATCTGTCAGTTCTCCCTCTATCATTACCTTTGCCGTCTGCTTATGATATATAGCTTCTATTGCTTGAATAAATTTTCTAGCAAAGCCCATCAGTTCCAGCAGTAATAACATGAATCGCCAATTCACATTATCAAATGCCTTCTGTGCATCTAGAAATATCAAAGCCATTTGTTTTTCAGGATGTGCCTCGTAGTATTCCAAAGTTTACTCTCTTATTGTCTTTAATTTGTCTCTTTGGCAGAAATCCATTTTGATCAGGATGGATAAAATTATTTAAGTATTTTTAAGTCTTTCTGCCAATATTGAAGCAAATATTTTATAATCTGCATTTAGTAGGGAAATAGTTCTTGATTTGTAATGGATCGGTCTCCTCTTTTGGAACAAGTGTGATATAAGCTTCTGACCATGATTTAGGTATCCTCTTCTTTAACATAACTTCATTCATAACTTCTAGCAATGGAAGATTCAACGATTCTTGTAAAGTTTTGTAAAATTATGCCGGAAGTCCATCTGGGCCTGGTGCCTTTCCATTATTTTGCTTCTTGAGTGCTTCAGTTAACTCCATCATCATTATATTGCTTTCTAACATTGTTTCAATCTCTTTAGGTATCTGGGGTAAATTAGCATTCTGTAAGTACTGTTTAACTCTTTCCTCATCAATATTCTCTTGTGTGTATAGTTTCCCATAATAGCCTCGAATGATTTCCTTCTTCTCTTTACTACCATAGCAAACTTGGCCTTGGTCATCTATTAATTGCAATATTTTCCTTGATTCTTTCTCCTTTCTTAATTTATATGCTAACCATGTACCTGGTTTATTTGCATCTTCAAAGTAGAGGAAGAAGGTATAAAGATGAATTGGCTTCCATATGCGCAAATACATTCAAGGTATGATAAAGATTCTAAAACAGAAGGTTTCTATGATAAACTGACTGACAGATAAGATTTTGACAGGTACTGATGAAAAGGTGATTTAAAAATTGTATGGATATTTATTAGAAATTAAACTAGAAGAGGAACAAGTTAAAGAAACTATGATTGCTTGGGGGAAGAATTTTGGATATGGGATTGATCTAGAGAAATGGCAAAAATTGTGGTCTCAAAATTATAAAATGACAATGTCAACAGCATATAAAGAAAATTTGTATAAGATGTTTTACAGGTGGCATTGGGATCTGGGATGATAATCTGAATTGTCATAAAACAAATTAAGTAAAATATGATCATTTCGGAAAACACGAATGAATAAAGGTATAGTCAAATGACTGATTAATAATGATATTAATGTATTTAATATTTGATTGAAAATACAAGATTATATACAATGTAATTATAATTGAAGACTATAAAATGGAAGCACAAAACAATCTGTAAACCAACTGGTACACTGTATGTACATATATGGAAGATGACTTGATATTTTTATGTTTTGTTTGTTTATGTTTGTTTAAAAAACCAATAAAAATTTTTTTTTTAAAAAAAGAACACTGTGAAGCAGTTATAAGTGCTATTGCTATTTGGGCTTTCGGGCCCTCCCTCTGAGGGGGCCTGCATAAAGCCAGATTCTGCCAGTTTTGTCAGATTTCATTATGGCTGTGGGAAAGATTGGGCGGGGGGGGGTTGGCTTTTGCAAATGTTGGGGCTGTTGTGCAAAGGCAACCGTAGGTGTTTGCACTTTCCTCCAACCAGGAGAACAAGGAAGAGCCAACTTACTGAAATCCAAAAAGTGCTGCGAGAAAGCTTCCATCCACTTGCCAAGATCCTGCTGGCTTTCTGCTTGGAAAATCCGAGCTGCGGCCTCGCCGGGCTCAGGGTTGATCACGGAGAAAAGGTTGGCCTTTCCCCCGGCCTCTTTCTCCACAGGACGAATGCGAGTTTCCTAAACGTTACACAAAACCGTCATGTTCCTGTGTGCATTGTGTGGTCTCCCTTCACCTGGTTTCAGCTGAAATACACACATACACAAACACACACTTTCTCTGGCGTGTCCATCCACCCCAGCAACCATTCAAGGTGCAGCTTTGGTTTTACATCTTATTGTCCTGGTTGGTGGGGGAAAAATAAATAAATACGTGTCCCAAGAACGGACCATCCATCAAAACCTGCAGAATGTTTTCACAGGTTTTTAAAGAGGCACTACTGGAGGAGCTGCTTGAAATCCATGGAGCTGTTTTTGTAAGCTTGCCTGATTAATTTGCTCATTTAAATCTTTTCATTCTAAAAATAGAAGATTTAAATTAATGCGTCCATAAACCTGGCCTCCTATTAATTCAGGTAACCATAGATACCAGTAGAAAATGAAGCCAAGGAGTTTTGTACTCAACAGGTTAGAACAGTTGGCCTCCTCCCAGTTGACAAGACTTCGTTGATCTATATTCATAAATCTGCATTCATCTGCATCGTGTCTCGTGCCACAAATGCTTTTATGCAACAAAAGATGTTCTCCGATGAAAACCGCTTTATTCTTTCCTTGGATTATTCAAGGGACGGAAGATGCTAATTTCAGCAATAATAGGCCGATCCTCTTGAAGCTGCAGTGCATCATTCAGCAAGAGGGGAAACGGCCAAGGAACTTGCATATTAAGGATCTTATTTAAAAGCATCTGCAGCTTCTGTAGCAGAATAGAATTAAGCAAGCAGCGAAATGCTCCCCAGCCCTCCAGGTTGGTTTGTCATAAAGGCTTAAATGGGTTCCAGAGCCAGATATTGGGGGGAAGGAAGGGAACCAGGAAGGGGGAAGGGAGGTCAACACACTATAAAAAATATGTGGAGACTCTAGAAAAAGTACAGAGAAGAGCCACCAGGGTGATGAGGGGACTGGAGGCTAAAATATATCCAGAACGGTTGCAGGAACTGGGCCTGGCTAGTCTAGGGAAGAGAAGGACCAGGGGAGACAGGAGAGCAGGCTTCTAATATTTGAGGGGCTGCCGCAGAGAGGAGGGATCAAACTATTTTCGAAGGCACCCGAAGGCCAGACAAGGAACAATGGATGCAAACTGAACAAGGAGAGATTCAACCTCGAAATAAGGAGGAATTTTCTGACAGGGAGAACAATCAACCCATGGAACAGAAGTTGGCCTTGGAAGTTGTGGGAGCTTCATCACTGGAGGCTTTCAAGAAGAGACTAGACTGCCATCTGTCAAAAATGGTGTAGGATCTCCTCCCTGGTTGGGGTGGGGTGAGGGGTTGGACTAAATGACCTAGAGGTCCCTTCCAGCTCCATTAATCTGTAAGATCTGTAAGGAGGTGCTCTTCTGCTAAATTCCCTAAGCTGGCAAAATTAGTTTCAACCAAATGCCCAAATCTGGGAAGCTCTTTAGCCTGCAGGCGCATCCAGCTGCAGTCCATTGTGAAAAGGGAGGGGCACTTTCACCACCCCCTCCTTTTAAGTCCACAAGGCCACCCTTCATACAAACAGGCGTTTAACCGAGGTAAGGTGAACAAAGAGCAAAGAGAGTCCAACCATTCAATCTTGAAATAGTTAATGGTTACAATTTATATGGACTGCTTCCTAGTATGATTTGATTGCTTTTATTGTACCCTATGACTATTATTAAGTGTTGTACCTTATGATTCTTGACTCTTGACGAATGTATTTTTTCTTTTATGCGCACTGAGAGCATTTGCACCAAGACAAATTCCTTGTGTGTCCAATCACACTTGGCCAATAAAGAAGT
>NW_020769358.1:4757741-4776113 GCF_900518735.1 Pseudonaja textilis | reverse complement strand
AAAGAAAGAAAGAAAGAAAGAAAGAAAGAAAGAAAGAAAGAAAGAAAAGGAGGAGGAGGAGAGGAAGGCACACCTAACCTGAAGAGGGGGAAAGGCACTATATGATGCTGCTGTGTTCAACATACACTCACTAGGCCTGGCACACCAGCATTTTTGCCAAATGGCCCTTCATCCAGTAGTCTTAAACATGGCTGTGTGATCAGGAAAGGGGCTTTATTTACCCTTTAAAAGGACTCCTGGGAAGGCACCAGCAAGAGGCTGCTCAGTACGGCAAGAGCTCCCGCCTGTGGGAAGACCCATCGTCCACAAACTCAGCAAAATTCTTTCACTGTCAAGGAGAACACCCCTCCGGCTGCCCTGCGTTACACGATCAGACACGGAGCTGACTCTGAATGGAGGCTGCCTTTTTCTTTTTAGGGAGGGAAGCACAGCTCAGTCAGCCTTCCTTCCTCCCCGCAGTGGTGGTTGAACTGAAAGGGCTGCAGCCTTTTTGCCCAGACATTTTAAAGCACCTTCCCAAATGCAAAGCCTTACAGAAGAGCAGAGGTCTCCAAACTTGGCAACTTTAAGACTGGTGGACTTCAATACCCAAATATGAAACTGCAATGCTGGAAATGTAAGCTCACAGATGGAACATACTATCATATGTGGTGGCAATGCTCCAAAGTTTAAAAAAACACTGGGAAAAATTGAAAAAATAAAAGGATAATAGAAATTACAAGGTACGATATTGAATTTAAGCCAGAAGCTTTTTTACTGGGAGGTGATTAATGGAAAGCCAAAGAAACATATGCAATACATCATACAACATAGTGGCAAGATTGCTTTATGCCCAAAGTTGGAAAGTAGATGATGTACCTTCAGAAAACATGGTAATAAATAAAATACTTGATTGTGCTGAGATGGACAGACTTTCGAGAAAACTAAAACCTAGAGTACTGCATCCAGTTTTGTTCACCACATTATAAAAAAAGATGTTGAGACTCTAGAAAAAGTACAGAGAAGAGCAACCAGGATGATTAGGGGACTGGAGACTAAAGCATATGAAAAATACAGTTACAGGAACCAGATATGGCTAGTCTAGTGAAGAGAAGGACCCGGGGAGACATGATAGCAGTGTTCCAATATTTGAGGGGCTGCCACAGGGAGGAAGGGTAAAGTGCCGGTAGGCCAGACAAGGAATAATGGATGGAAACTGAATAAGGAGAGATTTAACCTGGAAATAAGGAGAAACTTTCTGACAGTGAGAACAATTAACCAATGGAACAGAAGTTGCCTTCGGAAGTTGTGGGAGCGCCATCACTTGAGACTTTCAAGAAGAGATTGGACTGCCATTTGTCAGAAATGGTGTAGGGTCTCCTGCTTGGGCAGAAGGTTGGACTAGATGACCTACAAGGTCCTTTCCAACTCTGATTATCTGTTATCTATTGTTATCTGTTATCTATTGTTATCTATTAAAAGGTAAAGAGGAGTCTGCGTTTTATGAGGTTTGGGAAATGTTATATATATGGTTAGATGAGAGAAATAAGGTTTGATATGAAGAAGAATGATAAATATTGTATTTAAGTATATAAGTAACACTTGACACAGAATTGTTAAAATGTAAATCTTATATGTGTTTTGAAAATAAATAAAATTAAAAAAAAAAGACTGGTGGACTTCAACATTCAGAATTCGGGGAGTTTTGAAGTCCACCAGTCTTAAAGTTGCCAAGTTTGGAGACCTCTACAGTATTGAGAGTGGATTCAGTTCAGCTGGTGATGGAAGGGTGGGAAGCCTGCTGTAGGCCTGATCCAGGATGGCTAAGCAAATCCCGCTCCAAGCAAGGAACTGGATGACCAGGCTGTGCCCTTGGCCATGGGCCCTGAAGCGGGGAGGGGCCGGGGGGGAGGAAAAGAAAGTGGAGCTTTCAGAGTGATGGCTCGTCTTTCTCATGACCAGGCGAGGCATTGGCTATCCTTTCTAATTTCACGGACCTTGTAAATAAAGTTCCAGGCGACAGACCAAGCATGAAAGAAGCCGAATGAGAAGCCTCTGATAGATAAGGTGCTTGGGAGAGACTGTCAGGTTCTCACTCGGGGGAACGAAATGACACTCTGGATACTGTCACTGAAAAACAATCATGAAAGAGCGCACCATTTCTTAACCCGAGCAGCAACGCGTCTACGTGGCTGCCCCGCCACATATTTTCGCTTCAAAGGTGTCACTTTTAAACTATGACTATTGATCTTGACCCAACACTCAGAATTAAGTGCCCTGTGCAGGAAAAGTGGCAGGGAATCACTTCTGAGCATCCCACAGCAGCAGCAGCAACAACAACAAACAACAACGACAACCCAAAGGGGTCACCTCAAAGTCACCGTACGCCTACGGGACTTCAGACTTCTCCTTCGCTGACTTCTTTGCCGAACTTTGAAAAGCCCAATGATGGGAATGACAGGTGCCACTTTCCTGTCCCGCCAAGCGCAAGCCCCTCCCCATGCCCCCTGTTGGATGTGGGGCTGGAGGCGGGTCTTCCCACAACTGGTCCTTTTCTCCACCTTCGGTCACCAGACTGCGGCACCCCAGGGGAGGTCGGAGTCTCGCATTTCTGCTGGTTTTCTCTCTGGAGAAGGGGGCTGCCTTTGTTGTGGCTCATTGGCAGCCTGTGCAGACGGCAGCAGAAGTGGGGAAGAACAGGGACCAGTCTGGGAGTCTGAAGAGGACTTGGAGGAGGGTCCTGCGTCCGATACAGAAATGGGGCCAGGACCATCTGGTGTGCTAGCTCTGGAGCCTCCAGAATCCGACATCAGCGAGGCAGAGGAGCAAAACATAATCACCGAACTGGTAGTAACTCCGGTTGAATCCCACCCCTGGTGTGGTCCACTTCTTGTTCTGCCCCGTCCTCCTGCCTGCCTCTCCCTGTGCCGCCTTCCCTTTCAGGGCCACCATTGTGGGCTCTGCGGCCAAGGCGATTCCCCTTCAGATCTGGCCAAGGATGACCATTGAACAGGAAGTTCATTTTGCACCGATATTGCCTTTTTGAGTTCATGAAGGGCTGTTAACTGGAAGGTTGGAGCTGATCAACATGTGATAATAAACCATCCACTCAGAACTGATTCGATTTATTTATTGTGGATTTTAAGTACAGTCTTTTCTTGCTTACTCCATATACCACACAAAAAGCAGCCCTCATGTGGGAAGAAAGCGCAAAAATTCTATTCACAACCAGACAGTTGCCAGATGCTACCTACAGTCTTACACAAAGTGTATACCTATTGCACTAATCCTAGCTTTAACATTAATTAATCGGGATAGCTTTTACATAATTTTCCAATTTCACGAAAGGCACATTTTTATCCTTTCAAAGGATACAGCTTCTCTTCAGGGTTAAGAAGCTGAGTTTAAAGCCAGAGAAGATAACAATGTTTTTAAAAGAAAATTGAGACAATTTTCAGAAATTGTGGGGAGCTTCGTCACTGGAAGCTTTCAAGAAGAGACTGGATGGTTCTGGGTCTTCTGCTTGGGCGGAGGGTTGGACTAGATGACCTACAAGGTCCTTTCCAACTCTGTTAACCTGAATCAATATTAACAAAAGGAGAAATGTTTCTCTGGTCAGAATTGTGACAGTACTGTTCAATAATTGTAAAAAATGTTCTCTAGCCTGACTGATTAGCAGGATTTTAATTTAACCAATGTTAGTGGATTAACTGAATGAAATGTAAACTCAATTTTCATTAATTGATTCATTTATTTTAAGGGCATACAGTATGTTTCCCTTTTAAAAAAATCTAAACTATTTACCTTGGAGTATATATTCAGCAGCCTATGATTTGCACTGAAATGCAATCAGAAAATGCCAACCTGAGAAAACAAAGAAAAAAACATGTCAAATTGAACAAATGTAACTTTTGTTCTTCTGTAAGGCAATGAGGGACATGGTGGTTCAGTGGCTAAGATGCTGAGCTTTTTGATTAAAAAGGTCAGCAGTTCAAACCCCTAGCGCTGTATAACGGAGTGAACTCCCGTTACTTGTCCCAGCTTTTGCCAATGTAGCAGTTCAAAAAGAGCATGTAAAAAATGCAAGTAGAAAAATAGGGACCCCTTTGGTGGGAAGGGAACAGCGTTTCGTGTGCCTTCGGTGTTTAGTCACGCCAGCCACACGACCATGGAGACGTCTTCGGACAGCGCTGGTTCTTTGGCTTTGTGACAGAGATGAGCACTGCTCTCTAGAGCCAGAAGCGACTAGCACATATGTGCGAAGGGAACCTTTACCTTTAAAGCAATGAGAGTGAAAGACAAACCATTATTCTCTGATTCATAACAGGGAGACAGTCCTAAACCGGGGCGTTGTATTTCCTGTGTCCTGCCATTTCTTCACCCGGAAAAGTCTCTCTTCCTTCCCTGAGATCAGTCCTCCACTTGAAACCGTTCCCAGGGAAGGAACGGACGGCAGTTTCCAAAACCATACCTGGCCTTCCTCCATCGTGGATGATCAACCGCAATTTCTCATCTGACAAAAAAGGAGGAGGAAACAACTCAAATCGACTATTGTTAAATGCAGTGGTGGGATTCAAAAAAATGTACTTTTTGTGAGTGTGGCTTGGTGGGTGTGGCAGGGGAAGGTTACTGCAAAATCCCCCTTCCCTCCCCATGCCATTAACCTGCTTTCCAGCTCCGTTCTCCTGTGCAGGGCAACCAAAGACCCAGCCAATCATCTGGGAAGCAGCGAATACCCTTGGGTGCCTCAGCCTTACAGACTGTGGCTCCCCGCAGCCCTGGCAGCCAAAACGGTGCCTGTGGGGACTCCCGGGGGCGAGGCCAGGTGCCAGTCAGAGGTGGCATTTGCTGGATCTCCAAACTAGTCATAATTTCTGCTACCAGTGCGCCAGAACCAGACCAAACTGGCTGAATACCAACTCTAGTTAAATGGCCTTCTATGCAAATACAGGCCAGTTGAAGGACATCACTCTTTGCCTGCTTAAAACTTGGGGGAGTGGGTTTCCACCGAAACCCGCTCTCCGTCTGGAGGGCAGGCTGAGGTGAGACGAGCAACATGGGGATGGTTTAATTCCCAGACAGATGAAGATACAGGAGAGTGCTGTGTGAACGGCTAGCTTCACGTTCCTTTGTTGTCTGTCGTTTCACTGGTTCACAGCACCCTTTGGAGACGCCTCCTGCTTGCAGAAGGTAGAAAGTTTTACTAGTGCTTGCAACTTCCTCCCTTTGATCTCAAAGGTCTTGAGTGAGAATCACTTCCTTCTCGGGACAGATAAAACCTTCCGTTCCAGGCAGCTGCCAAAGAGTCTGTGCCCACCACCGTTCTGGGCCTGAAAAGGTAGAACCTGAACCAGAGGCAGGAAGGCCCTGTCCTCAGCCAAAGAAAGATCCACTTTAGGGTAATTCTCTTTTCAGCCTTTCCTCCCCCGTCAATTTCCATACCGAGAAATTTCCTCCTTTTGCTTTTACGAAGCGGTGGGCTTACTCAGGAAACTGGAGGCTGGTGAGTTAACGGTTTGAACAAGCAGCCCACAAGGGCACTTCGAAGGTGACATTTGGCAGTTTCCAAAGCCACCCACTACCACCGTGGCAGTGGCAGCCGCTGCCACGGTGATCTTCCTAAACAGCCTTTCCAAGAGAAGCCGGGGCAGGCCAAGGAAGGGCTCCCATCAAAACTCTGCCTCTGCAGCCTGGGTCAAGGTCAGAGACGGGTGGGTGAGTCATTGAAACAAACAAACAAATAAAAGGATTGCGTCCACTTTGGGGCAAAATAGGATTATTATTCTTGGAACAAGGTCCAAAAGCAGGATGACTGAAAGTAGAGATCACTTCTCATCCAAGACATTTCTTCAGCTCTGATAGGATAGTGTGGAATGGAAGGATTTACACTCCTTGCAGACAGCTGGTCATTTGCATCCTTTTAGAGGGTCGTTGAGGCCACTTGGAGGTTTATCTGTGTCCTCAGGGTCACCTGAGTGGCGCTCCTGGTTCCCGTAGTGTCCAATTTCTCTCTTTCTCTGGAAATCTCTTCCTACTCCCACACAGTTCAAAGGCTGTTCATCCCAAATTGCATAGCTAAAAGTCTGTGGAGATTCTTAGTCCTCTGGGTCATGGATGTCCCAGAGGTGCTTTTCTTTTTCTTTGAAGATGTTTCGCTTCTCACCCAAGAAGCTTCTTCAACTCTGACAGGATATCCTTCCCTTCCCCACCATCCAGTCGGAGCTGAAGAAGCTTCTTGGATGAGAAGAGAAACATTTTCAAAAGAAAAAAACAAGAAAGTCCAGCTGCCTCTTGAAAAAGCATCTTTCAGACAGGCTGCAAATCTTTGACCAGGCTAGTTGAGAATTATGGAACCCAACACCCCTGCCTCAAGTCCAGGGGATGTGGACTTCTTCTCCTCTGAGAGGTCCAACTGGAAGAGTTTAGATGTTCTCAAATAATGACCCAGCCCTCAGAGTTGGGAGGCCTCCTCCTCCTCTTCCTCTTCCTCCTCCTCCTCCTCATCATCATGTTTGTTGGACAAACCCATGCTGGCTTTGTCATGCATTATGCTAGCTATCGTCGCTGGATACTTTTACAAAACTCAGGTCGTTTTCACTTATCTTACAAATCATTGGTCTCTATTTTCAGTCAGCCTGCTTTTGGACAGCCTTCTGACCTTACTTCAGCTTTCCTTTGCTCACAGGGGCACAAAGAGGTGTGAGAATTAGTCATACAGCTATGTTTTCATCACTGACATAACTGCAAGCAGTTGCTAAACAAGGCAGTTGCTGAATGAGTACTATCTGTACATGCAATTTGCCAGCTGGGACGATAGTTCCACTCTGAGAACTTAGTTAATGTGGTGACCTGGGGCGTGGCACAAGGGCAACAGAGTCAGATAATCAGTCGGAGTCCCTTTATTAGCTCCAACTTTGCCCCCAATGTCCTGGTTACTTTCTGACTGGAGAAAAATTCTCCCAGGAACAGCCTTTGGCTGCAGAGAATCAAGTCCAAAACGTGGTCAACAAAAACTGTAACTATAAGTCCAATCAAGGCAAGAGGAGGTCATTAGTCCGGAGGGAAAGAGCAAGGATTCTAGACATGAAGGCACGGCAATAACTCAATATGGTTGGGAAGACTCCAGGAACACAGATAACCAAACTCAACACAAAATGAACTCATGGTTGCTCCCAGCAGCTGCCGCATGTAGCACGCATTTCTTTGAAACTCTCTTCCCAACTGTGGCTAATGAAGGGAATCAGGGCCTTTTCCTCCCCCATAAGCCACACAACCCATGTTGCTCTTCTCCGTTCCTCCCTGCATACCCTAGGATGAAGAGGGGGTGGGCCTGAACTCTGAACTCCCTCTCTCTTGTTCTACCTCTTCCCTGCTCTGCCCAGCCAGACTTTGCCCTTCCCCAGTTTCCTCCACAGCCAACGGAGCCACACTCCCCATCAGCTGTTTGTCTTCCTCCTCGGATTCAGTCTCTGACAGGGGCATGACAGTTAATGTGTTGTGTTTCAAAGATCAAACGACTCTTATTTTTATGGGGCTCACCTTGACAAATAGTAACTAATGTTGCTTTTCATTTTTCAGATATAGGTGAAGATTAATTTACAGCTCAGGGGTGCGCTGGGTTTTTTTTGTTTTTTGTTTTAGAACACTGGTAGCTTTTCTTAAATTCCAGGATTGGAGTATTGGCTTCCGGGCTCCCAGGAAGTCCCTGCTGAGCTGGGTGGAACTTGCAAGAATTCAGCTCATCCGGAAGTTTCCAGGTAGAGACCAAGCAGTCCCCTCCCTTTCTTCCAGTGATCATGGAGGGTGACCCAGCCCAGAGGACACCCCCTCCCAGGTCCAGATGGAGAGAGAGAAAAACCACCCATGGCTGTGAAGGGACTTTCCACCACCCACTTCAATAGCTTCTGCTGGGGATGCTTTTCACTCATGAAGCCAAGCTGATTCCACAGTGGAAACAGGCTATCAGTTGTGGCTGGAGCTTCTTTAAAACATCGGAAAGGTCACAGAAGTCCCCAGGGGGAGGTTCTGTGGCCAATTTTCAGTCTAACGCCCAAATAAGATGCTGAGGAGCAGAGGCTGTGTGGGGTAACTCCTGGGGAATTAGGAACTGGAAGCAGATCCCAGCATCCCATCCTTAGCAAATGTTGTGTCAGCTGGTGCTCCATTCAGAATCCAAGAAAGAAATACTTAGACTCTTTTAATTAGAGAAAAGATATCTTTTACTGGAAATGAAGTGGTAGCAACCAGAGAACTCTGAATCTGAGGGAACAGGCGCGAAAACCACATATACAAAGTGATGGAAACGTTCCCACCCCCAATAGTTCAAATGATTCTTCCAATTAAAAGTTGTGAAATGTCATCATGTGGACATCTTCAGGTGGTGATGAGGCTTCTGTCCGTTGACCTTGGCATAATTTGATAAAGGTTTGCAGCTGCGCAGAGAAGAGAAAGCTAAGCAAGAAATAGAAACCTAAGCAAGAATGTATTCTCCCCCCTCCTCAGTTTATACAGTAATAGTTTGCAACACCTCCAGCTCACTTCCCATACTTTTTCCCCCTCCTCCCCCCTTTACTTATAGCAGCCGAAAAATGCAAAGCAATAGTAGAAGATCTTGAAGGCTGACATGTTGGCTTGATTGCAGTGGTGTGATTCAACTGGTGTAACAACGAGTTCAGTGAGCGCACGCTTTGCACAGCGTTTTAAAAAGCCCGTTTTTCAGCTCTAATACTTACCTTCTACCGCAGCCCCTGTGAGTAAAACAGCTGAGGCACGGCAAAACCATTCCGCCATGATAATCATAATAAAACAACGAAATAAAGCATGGGAAAGAAGAGGGGTGAGTGGGCGTGTCCAAACGCTCACCGGAACTACCGGTTCTCCCGAACCGGTCCGAACCAGTCTGAACCAGTAGACTCCCACCACTTCTTGATTGGAAATGTCAAATTAGCGCGTGGGATGCTTCAGACAGGTCCTAATTGTTACATTTCGGATGAAGTGAGGATTGATCACGAAGGGCAATTCTTCACCGGGATATTTGCCGCCAGCTGCAACTCCAGGGGTTGGGTGGTTAGCCTGCTGACTGGTTCTAATGCTTCAAAATCCCAGGGGCGACCTGTTTGAGACTAAAAGACAGGCTTTTGCCTAAGTTCAGCCCACTCGCTCACTGCCCATGGCCCCCCCAAAATCAGCACTGGGTTTCTGCAGGCATTTGGTCAAGGCACAGGGATCTCCAAACTTGGCCACTTTGAGACTTGTGGACTTCAGCTCCCAGAATTCCCCAGCCAGCTGGCTGGGGAATTCTGGGGAGCTGAAGTCCACAAGTCTCAAAGTTGCCACATTTGGAGACCTCTGGGTCAAGCAGAGGCTGCTGTTAGCAAACCCGGCCGTGTTTCCTCTTCTCCCCTGCCCCAGATGCACAGCTGGCCTGGGACCCCGCCAGGAAGGCCCAGCCTAGCCAGGAGGTGACTGGTTTGGGGTGGGTGGGTGAACAGGCTGTGTTTTGAAGAATTTTCAGTCTGAAGCCCAAAATATCTTTAGCCAGACTACAATAATCAGTTCCTCCTGCCAAGTTCCCCTTTTAGTTGCTACTGCAGCTGAGCTGCTGTTGCTTTCCCTTTCGGGGGGCGGGTGGGTGGGACTCTGCATTTCTCCATGTACCAGACTAGGGGTCTTCAACCGTGGCAACTTTAAGACTTGTGGACTTCAACTCCCAGAATTCCAGCTTTGAGGACTGAAGAATTCTGGGAGTTGAAATCCACAAGTCTTAAAGTTGCCAAGATTGGAGATTCTTTCTGTACCAGAAAGAAACCGGAGCCCAACCGTAGCTAACAAGCGGTGGGAAAATAGCCAAGGTGGGAGGCTGAATGGGGAGGTGACGTGGCCATGAAGGACACCAGACTCTCCCGAGCCCACCCTGTGCACAGGGGCTCCAGCGTCCTCTGCCGGGGCAAGAGATCGGATGGCTTGCGCCGATCCTAGCTTTCCAGGGTAACGGGGGCAGCAAATTGAGAATTTCACGCTCCGGGAGTCCCAGTAGCTGTTGATGCTCCATTGACTCCAGTGAGAGAAACAGGGTGGTGTTGCTTTAATGCAGGGGTTCCCAACTGGGGCTGCGAGACGATATTCCAGGGGGTGTGAAAACCTGGGTTTAGAAGTTTCAAAATTCATAAATATAGTTACTCACTTTTGTAAGGGGAATATATGCGAGGATATATCGGAAGCATTCTAGAAGTGCAGGATATGGAAAAGGTTGGCGACCCCTACTTTAAGAGAATAACAGAGTTGGAAGGGACCTTGGAGGTCTTCTAGTCCAGCTCCTTGGTCAACCAGGAGACACGATAGGATGAGAAGGGAAACGTCTTCAAAGAAATATCACGGAAGTCCAGTGGCTTCCTGAAAGAAGCATCTTGGGGACAACCTGGATGACTGAGAATCTCCACAGACTTTTAGCTATGCAATTTGGGATGAACACCCTTGGAATGGTGTGTGAGTAGGAACAGATTTCCAGAGAGAGAGAAATTGCAGACTACAGGAACCAGGAGCGCCACTCAGGTGACCCTGAGGACACAGATAAACCTCCAAGTGGCCTCAACGACCCTCTAAAAGGATGCAAATGACCAGCTGTCTGCAAGGAGAATAAATCCTTCCATTCCCCTCCATCCTGTCAGAGTTAATGAAGCTTCTTGGAGGAGAAGCGAAACATCTTCAAAAGAAAAAAAAAAACAAGGAAGTCCAGTGGCCTCCTGAAAAAAGCACCTTGGGGACAGAAGACACGGAACCATTCCAGACTGTCCAGTCTCTTCCTCAAAGCCTCCAGTGATGGAGCAGCCACAACTTCTGAAGATGAGTAGCTCCGCTCTGAGGAAATTTCTCCTTAGTTCCAGGTTGCTTCACTCCTTGATTAGTATCCACCCATTGTTTCTTGCTTTTCTCTTCTGGAAAATAGATTGACACACACACACACCCCCATCTTTGTGGCAGCCCCGCAAATACTGAAATACTGCTATCATGTCATCCTCTAGTCCTTTTCTCTAGACTGGCCGTACCCAATTCCTGCAACCGATCCTCATATATTTTAGCTTCCAGCCCTGTAATCATCTCTGTTGCTCTTTTCTGTACTCTTTGCAGAGCCTTTGCATCTTTTTAATAATAAGGTGACCAAACCTGGATGCAGTATTCTAAGTGTGGTCTTACTAAGGTTTTATAAAGCAGTACCTATGCGTCACATGATCTTGATTCTATTCCTCTATTAATGCAATCTAGATGTCAACTCAAAAATATTTATCTGGTCTTTTAGAGTTGCCAGCAGAAAGATAGTGGGGAAAAAAAGTGCATTCCTTAAATATTTTCATAGATACATTTTAGGTGGCCGAAGCTTCTGGCACACAAGATTATTTCTGGAGAGCATGATTGATGACTCTTGGGTATGGATGAGTCCCATTGGAGAATATGAATTATGATACACCCAGGGGGTAAGGGAAGACCAGGGTCAAGGGTGAAACGAATGATGTGTCTCAGAGTCGGCTGCACCCAGGTAGTGCTGGCATGTTCACTTCTAATAAATCTTCTTCAATCTGTCTGGAAGAACCAGCTATAGCAGGGGTGTCCAACCTTGGCAACTTTAAGACTTGTGGACTTCAACTCCCAGAATTCCTCAGCCAGCTTTGCTGGGAGTTGAAGTCCACAAGTTTTAAAGTTGCCAAGGTTGGACACCCCTGAGCTATAGACTCATGATTTAAATGGAGGTGACTACTGGAGCCCTGAAACTAGGATTGCATTAGCATTTTTGGCTGCTGCCACACATTGCTGGCTCATATTTAAGTGGTCCCTCCGATGGCTATTGCTACTGAGTGAAGTTTCACCTAATTTGTACCGGTGGTGAAATGCTACCGGTTTGGCCCAGTTCACCTGAACTGGTAGTAAAAAAAAAGCTCCAACAATCAGCTGAGAGGAGAAAGAAGGAAAAAAAGCATAAGATCAGCCCCTGAGCTTTTCTGTTCATTATCCGCTCAGCTGATGGGCGCGGCAGAGGCTCACAGCTGGTGTTTGGAAAGCTGTGTGCGCGTGTCAGGTGTGCCTGCACATGCGTGCGAAGTGTGTGATCATCAAACCAGTAGGGAAACTGGTAGAATCCCATCACTGATGTGTACCAATGTATCTGGGTTTTTTTCCCCCTGCCTAAGTGTAAAACCTTGCTTTTCTCTATATTGAATTTCATTTTGTTAGATAGGGCTCAGTGTTCAAGTCCTGTTGTGGTTCGCTGGCAGCAGGTGTGAACCTCTGATAGTGAGGACTTGGACAAGGGGCCTGAGTGTGATGCAGGGATGGGGCCAGGACTATCGGAGAGGAGGGTGCTGCCTTCGGAGCTTGTGGAGTCTGGCAGCAGTGAAGAAGAGGACCACGGGGAGCCTGTGCCCAGTGAGCATGCACGCAGGGCTGCTCGAAGGAAAGAGCAGCTGAAGCAGCAAGGGCGACTCTGGAGTAAGGCTGGAAGTTGAGGGCCCCTCCCATAAGGGATAAAAGCCAGCCCTCAGGGATGTGTTCTTTGCAGGAAGCAAAGTTCTTTAGACTCATAGTCCTCATTGAAGCCCTGCTTACCCTGGTTTGTTTTTGAAACTTTTGTCGGTGAATATTTAATCATTAATTAGTCTTCTGTTCTTGGCAGCCTTTTGCAGCCTTGAAAGGGCTTGCTTTTGATATCGGACAATTAGGTTTAAATGTCTCTTGGCTGGGAATGCACTGAATTCCCAGCGCCGCCTTAAAATAGGTTTGCTTTTGTACACAGTTTGTGTTCGTTTCATTTGCACAAGGCTTGGGTCAGAGCAAGTCCATCAAGATCCATCTGGATCTTCTGGGGTATTGGCTATTCCTGACACTTTCATGTTGTCTGCAAATTTGACAAGTTCTCCTTCTATTCCCTCATCTAAATCATTTACGAAGACGTTGTAGAGCAAGGGTCCCCAAACTTGGCAACTTTGAGACTTGTGGATCTCAACGCTTGAAGTCCATGAGTCTTAAAGTTGGCAAGCTTGGAGACCTCTGTTGTAGAATACTGGGCCTAAGACGGGACTTTGGGGTACCCCACTGCTCACTTCCCTGAGCTGAACATCTGAACATTTCCGAAGAGTTTCCTTTTTGAACGGTAATCTTTCCCGTTCCTTAAGAAGAAAGAAGATTTGTTCTTCTTTAGTACAAGCATAATTAAACCTCTGTACTTTTGAAGAACAAAGTACCTCTGAATGGAAAGAACAAATATTTGCATTACCATTTATATTAAAATATGCAGAAATTTCTTCAGTCTACGGCCAGCTTATACATTTTTATAACTTTTTCAAATTGCTCACATTTTTTAAAACACACAGCATTATTTCAGCTTTGTGAGGAGCTCAACAACAACTTCTGGTTCTAGAATTGAAAGAACACACATCACAATAAAGAATGCAGAATAAATAAAGAAGCCAAAACAGGACAGATTGTATATTCACACACATACAAAGGCAACTTTCATAGTGACTCTGAGCAATTAGAGGCGCACAATGCAGCGCACATGGATGGCAAGGAATTTATTGAGTTATGGAAGACTTTCCTGGCCACATTTCAGAAAGCAAAGAAAATGTTCTGACATTCTCTCGTTCTGACTCCTGTGCAATGTTAAGTCATGCACATTTTAAGCGCAAATGAACATAATACTATCATTCTTCTAGGAACTGTTAACAGCTGTAGAAACTGTTGTGGCCCGTTTTAAAAACACGTCCGAGAAGCCAGCACCTTCCGGGCACTTAGCTGTCGAAAAGGGCTGCGAATCAAATTGTGCTAACAGGGTTTGGCAAACGGACACTGTAGATGTTCACAAGGCAAACAAATCATGTCTTCCTCCCAAACTATCCTTTAGCGCAGGGGTCTCCAACCTTGGCAACTTTAAGACTTTGCTGGCGGAGGAACTCTGGGAGTTGAAGTCCACAAGTCTTAAAAGTTGCCAAGGTTGGAGACCCCTGCTTTAGTGCAAACACTACCCCTGCCCCCTTGATAACCTGCACTTGGCAGATGTAAGGAAATCAAATGGGAGGGGGGGCAGTGGTGGGATTAAAAAATTTTTTACTACTGGTTCTGTGGGCGTGGCATGGCTTGGTGGGTGTGGCTTGGTGTGGGGGGGGGCAGGAGAAGGATACTGCAAACTCCCCATTCCCTCCCCACCCCACTAACCTGCTTTCCAGGTCCCTTCTCCTGTGCAGGGCAACCAAAGGAGACCCAGCCCATCAGCTGGGTCTCAATGGGAGGCAGAGAAGAGATGGGGGTGGGACCAGTCAGAGGAGGTACTTGCCGGTTCTCCGAACTACTCAAAATTTCTGCTACTGGTTCTCTAGAACTGCTCAGAACCAGGTGAATACCAACTCTGTCCCAAAGGTGCTTTTTCAAGAGACAACCGGACTTTCTGCATGGATGGGAATGGAAGGATTCCATCCAGTCAGAGCTGAAGAAGCTTCTTGGATGAGAAGTGAAACATCTTCAAAGAAAAAAAAAACCAGGAACTCCAGTTGCCTCTTGAAAATGCGCCTTTTTGATGACTCCAGGCGTGGTCAGGCCACATAAACTTGTAGCTATAGATGCAACAGGAAGAAGGGGGCAGGCAAACACAGACAACTGCTGGACTTTCCCCTGAAGGGACACCCCGAGTTGGATTCGGGACTACTTTCTCCGCAGAAAAGGCTGTGCCGAGTTCCCCGCCCTTTCTCTGTGGCCATCTCCCTTTGCTCAAAATCAGCCACTGTGTGTGTGGTTTCCTCTCCTCGCAGACGGTCCTTGGGACTCCTAATGCTGCATATGGTTCATACAGATTCATACAGATTTTATACAGAGTTGGAAGGGACTTTGTAGGTCATCTAGTCCCCTGCCCAAGCAAGAGACCTTACACCATTTCTGACGGGTGGCAGTCCAAACTCTTCTTGAAAGCCTCCAGTGATGAAGCTCCCACAACTTCTGAAGGCAACTTCTGCTCCTTCCGTTGATTGTTCTATCAGAAATGTTCTCCTTATTTCCAGGTTGAATCTCTCCTTGATCAATTTCCATCCATTATTCCTTGTCTGGCCTTTGGGTGTCTTGGAGAATAGCTTGACCCTCTCCTCCTCTCTGTGGCAGCCCCTCAAATATTGGAAGACTGCTATCCGGTCTCCCCTGGTCCTTCTCTTCCCTAACCAAGCCCAGTTCCAGCAACCGTTCTTCATATATTTTAGTCTCCAGATCCCTAATCAACTTGGTTGCTCTTCTCTGCACTCTTTCCAGAGTTTTGATGTCTTTTTTATAATGTGGTGACCGAAACTGGATGGATGGTGTGGTCTGCCGGCAGCCTGTGGAGCTGGCAGCAGAGTCAGACAGTGGGGAGGACGTGGGCCAGTCCTGGAGTCTGGGGAGGACTTGGATGAGGGATCTGCATCTTACACAGAGATGGGGCCAGGGCCATCTGATAGTTATGTGCCGACTCCGGAGCCTCCGGAATCTGACATTAGCAAGGAAGAGGAACAGCGGGAGCCTGTTCCCAGGGTGTGCTTGCGCAGAGCTGTCAGAAGGCAAGGAAAGTTAAGACAAAAGGAGTGACTCGGGAGTAAGGCTTGGAGATGATTGGCCCTCCCATAAGACATAAAGAAAGAGCAAAGGGACATGAGCCTTTGCAGGAAGCAACTTTCTTCATTCAGATCGATTTAAATTCTGAAGCTCCCTGTTGACTTTGTGCTCCGTTTGGCCTTGTACAGCTAATTGGCAATTTAGTTGTTGGCAGCATTTCAAGGGAGATAAAGGTGGGTGCTTATCAGCCTTATCCCCCAAAGACTGTGGCAGACTTCTGTTGGACTATTCACAAACTGTTTCGGACTCATTACGGGCTGTGATGCATAGAATTCACAGCCGTTGAAATAAAAACAGAGGTTTTTGGGAACAGCATATGATTGTTACTGTCTCAGGAAGTCTTGGTCAGAACAATCCAGGTGTTCTGTAGGTGTGACCTTACTAAGGCTATATAGAGTGGTATTAGTACCTCACTTAATCTTAATTTTATCCCTTTGTTAATGCAATTTAGGATTGCATTGGCCTTGACTGACAATAGCAACAGCACTTAGACTTAAATACCACTTCGCAGTGCTTCACAGCCCTCTCTAAGCAGTTTACAGAGTCGGCCTACTGCCCCCAACAATCTGGGTCCTCATTTTACCCACCTCAGAAGGATGGAAGGCTGAGTCAACTTTGAACCAGTCAGGATCAAACTGCCAAATTGCAGGCAGCCAGCAGTCAGCAGAAGTAGCCTGCAGTATTGCATTCTAACCACTGTGCCACCACAGTTCTTCGAGAGATAAAAAACCAATCAATCAATCAACCAATCAGAATAAAGAAGACAAGAGCCTGGGATTCAGGTGGGTACCTCAGGCAGTCACCTGGCTTGATAAGTGCTGCATTTGCAGGTGTATCTTCGCATCGCAGTTGGGTCAAGGTGGAGGGGCATCCGAGGTGGAAAAAAGGGATGAGGGCCTTTCAGGTGAGGTGGGCTTTATCCAATACAGCCCTTTTCTCTGCATTGCTCCAGAGAGGAGGAATTGTGGACAAAATGTAGCTGCTCAAATATTGTGTGGGGAATTGCAGGGGGCACCTATAATTAGCCAGGGCTAATAATTGCTGATATTTGGGGCGCTGAAAACAAACGATCACGTACCCTCATGCTTAAGAAATACTATTAATTTCCAACGCGCATCTTAAATAATTGCGCTACCAAAAAAAACCCCCAAACCAAAACACAACCATCCCACTTTTGCTTCCCTTTTCTAAATGTTATACAAACATAGTTAGCAACAACAGGCTCAGTTTTGTAAGAGAAACCATAGAGGTTGTGATCTGGGATAAATAAACTCATTAGCCCAGCAAAATCATGCAGCGTTAACAGGGGGTGGAGGACTGAAGCAAAGGTTCCCCTCTCCCAAATGAGCAACGAAGCGCTTTCTGCTCTCTGTAAATCAGGCTACCTCTGACTACTGGCCTGACCTCAGTCCCACGTCTGGGTTCTGAGTCATGTGCCCCAAGAGCTGGCAGGAAAACAGCCATGTTTGCTCCCTGAGTCATGGCCTGAAAATCCTCCCCCCCCCCACACACACACACCCCTGGGAAGCCCCACTGGCCCCACCCTTGTCTGCAGCATTGGCTGAGGGTGGTTTGCAAGCCCAGAGGTTTGGCATAATTGGCTACATCAATCGAATAAATAAATTAAATAAATAAACCCACTCGGAAGCCCCAACTGTAGTTAGCACTGCAAGCTGTGCCAGACCTCGCTTGCCCTGTTCTAGTAGCCCAAGACAGGTATAGCTAAGTTCCTTGCCCAGTCTGGGCTGTTAAACCAGGGGTGTGATTCAACCGGTGTAACAACTGCTTCGCCAAATGCCTGCTTTGCGTGCGTGCAGAGCATTTGCTGCTGGCTTTTCCCAGCAATCTCTGTGCGTTAAAACAGCTGATGTGCGGCAATCCGCCGTGCCGCGCGAATCAGCTGAGCTTGAAAACTCGGAAATAAAGCACAGATTGGAGCTGGAACAGGTGGGTAGGCCAACAGCTGATCATCGGAGCAAACTGGTTCACTCACAGCTGATCCTCCCACCCTGGCATGGCCCTTAAATGTGAACCTGCAATGCATCAGTGTTTCAGCTGCCAGCTTTCACAAGTGTGCAGCGCAACTTTCCTCCTGCCCCAGAGAGTCCATGTGTGTGTGTGTGTGTGTCGGGCATATGGGACGTCTCCCCTCCGAGCCAAGCACATCTGCAGGATGGAGGCTTGGGGTTCTGTGGTCCTGCCTAAAAACCAGCGTGGCCATGCAAAGAACAGATGGGTAGGGTTTTTTTTTTCAGTAATCGCCCACTATCACTGTACACCAGGAACAGATCATTCATAAGCTGTACAACTGTAGCAAACCCCATTTTTATGGCTCCTGCCATTAACCCTAGAAGTATAAGAATTTTCCACTAAGAGGATCTGTCGAATACGTGATCAGAACGAGGCGAAGTTATGCTAACCATTTTTTATTCTCTGCTAAATGTTTGGGTTCTGTGCATTATTCTCTGAGAACACTAAGCCATCTTGTTTATCTCTGAGGTCAGCACTTAGCGTTCCATCGGTTATGGAGGTCACTACCAAAGAAGTGATTCATAAACTTCAAGGAAATAATTCATCATTCTCCCAGTTATGAAGTGATATCACTGTTTCACATCTGCATCGGGACTGCAAAAGGAAGCCAGCCTTTTGCCGTTATTTGCAAGCAACTATTCTGAAAGGAAAATAGCAAGTTACCCAGGGGGTGGTTGCAAACACACAAACACGAAACAGTAGCTGTGAGGGAGGTTTTGTTCCACAAACAATGCCACAATGAAA
>NW_020769358.1:4738479-4757731 GCF_900518735.1 Pseudonaja textilis | reverse complement strand
GGGGGGACAACCATGACCTGGATGACTGATAATCTTCAAAGACATTTGAGATGGAGTGTGATCTGATGACAGTGGCCAAGGAAGATTTATTACAGTGGGCTCCTTGGTGCTCTCTGAGCTTGGTTATTTTCTTGCACACATTTCATTACCCAAGTAGGTAACATCATCAGTGCTAGAAGGGAGTGGGTTTTAGAGGGAGGAGGATTGTGAAGTCCTTGGTGCTCTCTGAGCTTGGTTATTTTCTTGCAGATGTTTCCTTACCCAACTAGGTAACGTCATCAGTGCTAGAAGAGAGAGGGAGGTTTGCTCTCTGCTTTTAGAATTATTATTTGTCGCTTCACAAACTTGCAGTTAAGGGATTACGGACCAAAAAACCTCCACCAAGTTACACCACAGAGTCCCAAGGTATTACCTACGGCCTTCTTCAGCCATTCGGCGGGAATGTTAAGGAATATCTTCTCCATCAGTTCGGATCTCACCCGAAGAGAGATTTCATAGTCCCCCTCCTCAACAGTCATCACAGCAGGTCTAAATGAAGAAACAGAAAGGAGGGGAAAACTTAGCGGAATTTCAATGAAATGTTTGAGCTTTAAATCATACACTACGAGATACTATCGTCTCCAATACATATTGTTTATTTCAGAGTGCGGATCACGTCATCCCCTTTTCTAATCTTCTGACAGACAGAGTCAGTGGGGAAGTCAGACGTACTTAACAACCATGTTACTAACTTCGCCGCCGCAGCGATTCACTTAATGCCAGCGGCAAGAAAGGCCGTAAAGCGGAAGAAAACAATGGTTTCGCTTAGCAGCAAACACTGCTAAGGGCTGCCCGTGTTCAACTCCCTCTGACTTTGGAAACCCCAAAGGAGCAGGTGCTCTACCCAAACCTGGTTCCAAGGAAGCAAACATGAGACAAAGGTAACAGCACAACCTTTTAATGATTCTTTATGAATCCCGTTCCTTCACGGTTAAAAGGCTGCTTCAAACCAATTAGCTCCAATAAGAAAGAGCCTTGCCAAGTTTTTGCAAGTCTGCCAAGAACAACAGATAAAGTTCCTAAACCATAAATCAAAGAGTCTCAACTCAGATATTCTAACGCCCACCAGGCTCGAGTATCAAACTTCTCTGCCTTCTGCAAAGAACTGCAGGTTCTCAGCTGGCTTTTATCTTCTCAGGGAGGGGCCATTACCTTGCAGCCTTACTCCCGAGTCGCCTGTGCTGCTGCAGCTGCTCTTTCCTTCGAGCAGCCCTGCGCGCATGTCCAGTGGACACAGGCTCCTCGGGATCACTGCTGCCAGCCTGCACAATCCCTGAAGGTAGCACTCCACTCTCTGATGGTCCTGCCTCCATCGGGCTCAATCCCGCAGACTAAACTAAACAGCAGCAAAGTCATGGAACAATAGAATAGCCTTCAACACCCACCCACCCCCAATCCATTCAGAAAGTGAACGTAATTTACTCAAGCCTTGAAGGCCGAGCTATTTTGCTAGACTTTCTTTAAATAATACGCGATGCAACTATTGGGGAAGGTTCGAACTATCAAGGGGAAGCTGCCAGGAAGTTTAGCAGTTTTAGTTTTTCATCTTCTGCCTTTTTTTCCCGTTTACCTGTAGAAGGTTTTGACTTGGTTCAAAGGTAAGCAGGTAGGGCACTGTTTGTAGATCTCGTTGTCATCCGTCTCTCGTTCACGGCCACATTTTGCACACCCCTTGTAGG
The DNA here is from genome assembly GCF_900518735.1 of Pseudonaja textilis. The sequence continues at coordinate 4,756,013 of NW_020769358.1, read as the reverse complement.
TGATCAGGGAAAGAGAAGCGAATACGTGCTCCAGGGAAGTATCGGCGTCAAAGACCAGCTGGGACAGGGAAGCATCTGTAAAGCTCAGCTTTGAAACACAGGCCTTCACTTGGATTGTTCCTATGAAAACCACAAGAATGAAACATTTGTTTATATATTTGTCTTGTTAAGTAAGGATGAGAAAGTGTATAGCTATTTAAACACACACATACATAATGTATAACTATATACACAATATATAGTGTATATTTTACTTGTTGAATAAGGATGAGAAAGTGTATAACTATTTATGTAAGGGGAGGAGAATTTATCATTAAAAAATAAATTATTTTCCTTTACAGCATCCAGTCAGGGTGATTTTTTTTAAAAATCTATACATATAAAAGCAAAATACCACTGATGCATCATCACAAAATCTCCAGAACCGTAAAGCCTACAAACTTGAAACTTGGCCCATATGTTCTTCTTGGCTTCTAGGGGCTCGCTAAGAAAGGATTTTTCCAAATCACCATCAGAGCATTAGTAGTTCGTATATTATTATTATTAACACGCTGTGATGCTAAGGAGTTCTACTCCCCCCCCCACACCTGAAAAGAAATCTCTTCCAAATGCAAAACACAAGCAGAGGAGAGGAGTTTCAGTTTCACAGCAGCAAACAGCTTTAGTACAGAGCAGTTGAGCTAAGCTATGCCCAGGCTCCTTGCTGTCTCCTCCTTGCTCACACAGCGAATTCTCTTTCAGTTTGCAAACAGCCCTCAACTCTCTGACACACTGACAGGATGCTAGCCAGATGAATACCAATGGATGCTGGTAGGTAAAGGCAGAATTTTTTTCTCCTTATTTTCCTCCCCCAAACCTAAGCCTGACCACATAGTTGCGTAGCGAAGCACAGGTGTCGAGTTAGTGTTTAATATTAGATGTTTGTGTCATTTCCACCCCTTTTTCTTTACTACACATTTTGTTATTGTTGTTACTGTTGGATATATGGTTTTTTTTCTGTTTTTTCCCTCTGTCTTTCCGGTTGCAGCCCACCACGGTTTGTAGTACAGCGAGGTTTAAGATCAGTGGTGACGGTTTGTCCAAATAGACCCAAAGGACAACCATGCTGGGCTGATGCTCACACATGTTAAGACTTCATTCTTGATCATGCCACGGCTGGGTCAAGTCAAGAGCACAGAGGATGATGTGTTTGACGAGCCATCATATCTCTGCAGTTCCCTGTCGGTTATAAACTTTCTCAAGAGAGTTTTGAGCCTGGTTTTGAGCTGCAATGCTTTTTGTCTCCAAATTCTTTGGAAGTGAAAAGGAAGCAAATTTTGTCCTGTATCTAATCGGGCTGAGCCAAATAAAGTATTCAAATAAAGAATAATGCAGTACTGCAGGCTACTTCTGCTGCCTGCAATTTGGCAGTTCAAGTCCTACTAGTCTCAAGGTTGACTCAGCCTTCCGTCCTTCCGAGGTGACTCAGATTGTTGAGGGCAAGAGACTGTGACCTTGTAAACTGCTTAGAGAGGGCTGGAAAGCACTGTGAAGCAGTATATAAGTCTAAGTGATATTGCTTCCTTCCTTTCCTTCTTTTTCTCCCTTCCTTTTCTCTCCTTCTTTCTCTCCCTCCCTTTTCTCCTTTCTTCCTTCCTTCTCTCCCTCCCTTTTCTTCTTTCTTCCTTTTTTTCCCTCCCCTCCCTCCCTTTTCTCCTTCCTTCCTTCCTTCCTTCCTTCCCTTTCTTCCTGTCATGGTGGTGCAGTGCTTAGAATGAAGTCTTGCAGGTTGAGTCTGCCCACAGCCAGAAGTTCAATTCTTACCGGCTCAAGGTGGACTTAGCCTTCCGTCCTTCCGAAGTGGATAAAATGAAGACCCAGATTGTTGGGGGCAAGAGGCTGACTCTGTAAAACCGCTTAGAGAAGGCTGTAAAAGTACTGTGAAGCGGCATATAAGTCTAAGTGGCTATGGCTATTCAAGAGTTATATTAAGCCACGGGGATGTCTTAATCCTGGAGGAGGAATAAGAATCTCACCTGAACTTTTTTCTTCTAGATGGGAAGCCAGGGTGGTCATCTTCATCAACTCTTGGACCTTCCTTTCAAACTTCCCTCTGAAGGCCTCAGCTCTTTCATCATCATCGAAAAGGCACTCTAGGACCGACCAAGGTGTGGTGTGCAATTCCAGGTCACCAGAGACCGGGTTGTGTTTGACAAAGAGATACTTAAATTCCCAAATATGATCTAGGGAGGAAGAGAAAAGCATTCGGATCAGTGAAGCTTTGGACAAAATACTCCACAGTTTTTTTTTTCCAAAAATAAAATAGCAGATAATAAAGAAGACACCAGCTGCAAAATCTTTTTTTTCCCTCCCTACTTTCCATTCAATCAGGTCTGGCATTTGGAGACAGCCTGAAAGTGCCCCTGTGGTACTCTTGGCAAGGTCTTTCAGAAGTGGTTTTCCATCACTCCTTCCTAGGGCTGAGGAAAATTATCCGGCCCAAGGGACCCCAAGTGGCTTCGTCCCTAAGGCAGGACTAGAACTCACCGTCTCCTGCAGTGGTGAGAGTCATTTTTTTTTACTACCGGTTCTGTGAGCGTGACTTAGTGGGCTGTTGAGGCTGCAACAGTTGTGTAAGTGTGAACAACGTGAGAAAAGACCCTTTTCTCAGTGCCGTCATAACTTTGAACGGCCCTGTCACTAAATGGATTATTGTAAGTTGAGGATTACTTGTACTCACTCGCATTTTCCTATTTGTGACAATACTAACTGAATTATATTTTCAGCATACAGTTTCTACCCAGCTTGGGGCAAACTTCTTTTTTTGTGGGGAATGACAAAAGTGTCAGGGCTCCAACCGATCCACCCCCATTCAAATCGTAAGTCTCTAGCCGCATCTCTCAAGAATAAAAACAAACACTGATTTATTAGAAGTGGCCATATTGGTGTTAGCTGGATGCAGCCGACACTAAAATGCATCATTCCTTTCCCCCTTGACCTGGTCTTCCCCCCTGGAAGTATAATCTCCATAGCCAAGGTTCATCAATCACATTCTCCGGTAATATTCTTGCCCACCACAATTTTGGGCTGCCAGGGTGATTATCTAAGCACTTGAGGAATGCACCGTTCCCCCCCCCCCCCACTCCCTTTCTGCTGGCAGCTAAAAAAACCAAAGGAGTATCTTTTTAGTTGACAGAAACCAGTGGAAGAAGCAACATTACGGCTCCTGGTCCTAATTAAGGGCCTAGACCAGGGATCTCCAAGCTTGGCAACTTTACGACTTGCGGACCTCAACTCCCAGAATTCCTCAATGCTGTCTGGAGAATTCTGGGAGTTGAAGTCCACAAGTCTTAAAGTGGCTAAATTTAGAGACTCCTGCCCCATGTATCTCGATCTTGGCTATATCTTGATCTATAGGCCATGAACCTAAGAATACAGAATCTGTTTCAGTGGGTGGCTGTATAATAAAAGTTAACAAAAGCATGAAATAACAATAGCCGAAATAAAATCCCAGCCATTCGAGTCATTGCTTAAAATTCTGGGCGTTGTTTTTAACATGAATGAACTTTTTCACTGTCTGGGGTGCCTGCCTCTCTCCTTCTTTTGAAGAGTCTGTAGAAGGAAAGCTGACTGATGTTGAAACAAAGGAGGATTGTCTGCATTACTGGCTTCTTGCATGGTAGTGTGATACAGCCATGGGCCTAACAGTATTTGAATGCTTGTTTTACCTTTTTTCCTTTGGAGCTGAAGACACTGGGCTGCTGCATCACCCCAAACGACCAAAGCATAAGGTTGTCCCTTGATTTGTTCCACCGTTAAGATGATTTTATTTTGCTTTTCTCCTTTAAAACTATACGTGGATTCTAAGGTTGAAAAAATGGGAACAAATAAGCATGGTTTACTTCCTTCTGTGATGATGTCACCCGTCCCTCTGTGCTTGTAAGGACTGGGAACTTGGTTTGACGCCACAGTGGTACTTTGGTACTCAATGTTAATTGGTTCTGGGATGCACGAGGGGTACTAAAAACAAGCGCCAAGCAAACCTAGTGATTTACCTTTGTTTTGGCTGGGAAAAACTTTCTGTCTGTCCTTTTTCCTACGTCCTACTACCTACCTTTGCAGCCATCCCCTTCTCTTCCTTTTGCAACACGCCAGGTAACAAAGAAACTATGAGTACCGGGACAATATTTTCACATCAAAAATGTGTCAAGTTCCAAATTAAATGAGTTTTAAAGCAGTTGAATACCAAGATACCGCTGTAATTTTATTCAGAGAACAACAGCATGAAGAATTAGTTTAGATTAATAGGTTTGCAGCTCGCAACCCCTTACCTTACACTCCAAGACGTCACGTTAAATAAAGAAATGCTCTGATTTATGTTTATGTTAAACATAAATACTTTATGTTAAAAAAAAAAAAGATTTCCATGTGGAATTTGAAGGAATGAGATTCAAGGCTTTAATAGGCAGAGGGAAGAGGTAGCTATACTTCTCTTCAATTTCATTAACAGATTCTGTTACATTTAACATAATTAATGTAACAGATGTTACATTTTCAAAACAACCAAATTTCAAAACCAGGATTCCCATGAATGTTTATAATTAGGCTTTCAATCTATTTAACGGGTAACTAATGCTTTTTCTTTAGTATTGAGCCACACTGGCACAGTGGTCATAGTGCAGTATTGCAGGCTACTTCTGCTGACTGCCGGCTACCTGCAATTTGGCAGATCCAATCTCACCAGGCTCAAGGTTGACTCAGCCTCCTTCCCAGGTGGGTAAAATGAGGACCCAGATGGCTGGGGGCAACAGGCTGACTCTGTACACTGTTTAGAAGGGCTGTAAAAGCACTGTGGAGCAGTAAATAAGTCTTAAGTGCTATTGCAATTGCTGTTTAGAAATTGCAGAAAACATGCAGTCTTCTGAGGCTTTCCAGTTAGGACTGAGGAGCAAGCAGTTTACTTATGTTAATATGGAGAGCAAGAGAGGAAAGGTCCAAAAATAATCCATAATTCTGGACAGCCTTTGATTTCACAAAAACAAAACATCTCTCTTTATCTAAGAAGTTAATTATTAATGTTAATAAAGGCTGATGCTAGACACAATTTCTTCATATCGTTAGTATCACATCAACCCCCAGAAAAGGATGTTGTGAAATCAGAAGAATGTCCCTCACAAAGAGCTGGACTCAAGAGTTTGGCTGGTATTTTTTTTAGAGAAGGCATGCAGGAAAAAGGGAGTTACAAAATCTATGAAGCTTCTTGGATGAGAAGTGAAACGTCTTCAAAGAAAAAACACCAAGAAATCCAGTTGCTTCTTGAAAAAACACCTTTGGGACAACCATGACCTGGATGGTTGAGAAGACATACACAATCTATAGTTTTCAGCAATTACATCTCTAATCACTCTGCTAAACAAATAATTCCCCCAACATTGTCCAACTATTGACAAAGTCTGCACTACTATCACTATTAATCTTCTCATCACTCCTTATCGCTCATCCTCTCCCACTTGTGACTGTATGGGTGTAACTTTGTCGCTTGTATCCTTACGATTTATATGGACTGTTTCCTAGTATGATTTGATTGCTTATTGTACCCTATGACTATTGTTAAGTGTTGAACCTGATGATTCTTGACTCTTGATGAATGTATCTTTTCTTTTATGTACACTTAGAGCATTTACACCGAGAAATTTCTTGTGTATCCAATCATACTTGGCCAATAAAGAATTCTAATTCTAATTCTATTCTATTCCTACTCCTATATTTTTATTCCTATATTCTATTCTATTCCTATAATCTAATCTTATTCCTATAGTCCTGTTCTATTCTATTCTATTCTATTCTATTCTATTCTATTCTATTCTATTCTATTCTATTCTATTCTATTCTATTCTATTCTATTCCATTCCATTCCATTCCATTCCATTCCTATAATCTATTCTTATTCCTATATTCTATTCTATTCTATTCTATTCTATTCTATTCTATTCTATTCTATTCTATTCTTATTCCTATATTCTATTCTATTCTCTATTCCCTTCCCTTCCCTCCTATCCTATCCTATCCTATCCTATCCTATCCTATCCTATCCTATCCTATCCTATCCTACTCTACTGTATTCTCTACTCTCTATTCTATTCTAATACACTTTTCCACCGCCATGCCATGCACCAAATTTGGGGCCTTCCAAGAAAGTCTAGGATTAGACATGCAACTCGCCTATCAGCACTGTGATGTTGATGATCCTCACCACCGCATGCACCAAAGTATCTGGTTTGAGCCGATTTAGAAGGACGTGAGGAACAAGGTCCAGGCTCTGACTTTGCCTTGGGGGCAGAGCTTGAAGAGGACCGTGCTTTGCAGAAACGTAGGTCAGCAAATCCTGGAGAAGACGACTGTCCACTATATGGGAGGCTTGGAGAAATAAAGAGATTTTTTTTTTATATGCACGTAATGATATTATCATACATTTCTTATTTAATTACATTCATGACCATTCTAATCAACCTTCTATATCACCGTGATGATGAACCAATGCAAGATTCTTCTGCCTGGAGTTTGTCAGTCCTCACCTTCCTTTGGATTAATAGCTGAACAGCTTCCAAGGTTGACCAGTTTGGTCGTAAAGGTGGATTGCAGCATCATTTCTCCAACCCAACGGTTCTCACAAACGACGACATCTGCAAGAAAAAAGACAAAGGAGATCCATCCATGGAAAATGCATTTTTGCCTTGGTGCCATTTGGTTTAGGGTTGTGCAACTCATTTTGTTCCTCATTGTCAGTGCAGTTCTTGGAATATTTTTATTTCACACTTTTTTAAAAAAAAATATCTGCATTTAAGGCAGAGATCTCAAAAACCTAAGAGAATCTAGAGGGCATCTGAAAGTCAACAGAAAAGTACATGGAATGAGTCTGTTTTAACCAAAGATGTCAAATGTTTTAAGAGGGTTGGGAAATGGCCTCAAAACCATTTACTCCTCCGTTAGAATAGAATAACAAAGTTGGAAGAGGCCTTGGTGGTCTTCTAGACCAACCTTCTACTCGGGCAGGAAACCTTATTTATACTATTTCAGACGAATGGTTGTCCAATCTCTTCTTTAAAATATCCAGTGTTGGAGCATTCACAACTTTTGGAGGTCCACTGATTAATTGTTCTGTCAGGAAATTTCTTCTTAGTTCTAGTTTCTTCTTAGTTCTTTGCTTCTTTCCTTGATTAGTTCCCATCCATTGCTTCTTGTCTTGCCTTCAGGTGCTTTGGAGAATAGCTTGATGCTACTCTCTGTGGCCACCTCTGAGATATTGGAACACTGCTATCATGTCACCCCAAGTCCTTCTTTTCATTAAACTAGACGTACCCTGCCATGCCCCTGGTGGAGACTGACTCTGAGGGAGAGGAGGAACAGCCGACAGGGAGTGGAAGTGTGGCTCCAGAGGTTGTGGAGGAGGCTGGGGAAGGGCAGAGGCTGGCTGGGCAGTCAGAGGAGAACCCAGGCCCATCCTGTTTCCATCCTAGGGCACGCAGGGAGGAGAAGATAAGGGAGAGACATGGTCTACTGGGGAAGAGAGGGCCTTGATCCTCTTCATGGGCTGTGGCTGTGACAACTGGATAAGGGGATGGACATGCGTACAGACGAGTGCTGGAAACAAAGTGTGGAAATATCTCTAGTTTATTGTTCCTCTCTGAGTTTGGTGTCTTTCCCAGTGTGTGTTCTGATATCTGTGGACATCTTCAAGCCCTTATCTTGCCTGGTTTGTGTTGTTTTTTACTGTTTATAATTTAAATGGCATTTCCTCCTTCTTGTACTGTTTGTGTGGGAGTTTTTTGTCTCCAGTCAAGGATATTTGGAGCTTGGAAGCAAAGTGAAGGAATACAAGGGGCTTCACCTGTTTTTTTGTGACTGTGTTTATTTTGTATCCCACCCAATTCCAGCAACTGTTCCTTATGTTTTAGCCTCCAGTCTCCTAATCACCTTTGTTGCTCTTCTCTGCACTCTTTCTCAACATCTCTTTTACATCGTAGTGACCAAAACTGGATGCAGTATTCCAAGTGTGGCCTTACCAAGACTTTATAGAGTGGTATTAATACTTCACGTGATCTCGATTCTATCCCTCCGTTAATGCAGCCTAGAACTGTCTTGGCTTTTTTAGCAGGTGCCCCATTAGATCAATAGCAGACCCTAGTAAAATTAACTATCAATGACATTTTAGGGGCACCCATATCATGACGAAGATTGGATAGGCTGAATTTAGGTAATTCACGTTTTTGAGAATTAGAGAACCGTTCACTCTTTCTCATCCCATAACTCTTAAAAACAGAATCAGGAACTCGTTTTAGCTTAAGAGAGTCAGCCATAAAGCAACAGATTCACATTTCAATAGCATGGCAAATTGTAGGTAAGATTTAAACTGCAACCTTAAAGTGAAACTACGCCCAAGGGAAAAGCTTTTCTCAAATCCTAGTCTGGAAAAATCCTTGAATGGACACAGGGTGAGAAAGAGGAAGAAAAAGGAAGTGACCAAAAAGCTTAATGCTTAAATTTGTCTTAAATTAAGGCAAATTTAAGAGAGCATAAACGAAATGTGGGACAGCTTCTGTGGAAGAAAAAACATTACAATGTAATTCCACAGATGTTTCATGGATTTCCATATAGCGACAGGCATATATCTCATTTTGGTCCCTGTTTTCTGTGCAGTTCTGGGATTATTTTTATTTTGCAGTTTTTAAAAAAATATGCACTTATGGAAGAAGTCTCAAAAATATAAAGATATTAGTAGACCTCTGCAAGTCAACAGAAACATACATGGATTGGGTCTGTTTGTACGATCTCAGTTCTGGGCATAATCATGTATCCATCAATACAACAATAATGAGGACGCCATTTTCCAGGGGCTGGATAATCCCATCTTCTAAAAATATTGACAACACTGACCTCACAATGGAAGAGCAGTGTCAACCCAAACATTTCCAGATCATATTTAAAATTTATGGCTTGGGTATTGTTTAAACAGCATAGTAATTGTGAAAACTAAGCATATATAAATATCCCTCTTACAATTGGATATGTGTTTTACGGACTCACCTGTGAAGAGTACGATATCTCCAGGAAAGATGGTAAGTGATAAAAAAGCTGCTGCTCTCCACAACACAACCTTCTGTCTCACGTCTGACTGATCGGCAACAACAACTGTGGCTAAGGGGACTTTGCAGGATGCGTTAGTTCCCATCTTGATTTCTTTGATATGGCAAGGATGTAGCACTACAACCAAGACAGAGAACTTCCGGCCTTTCTCAACACAATCCTTAAGCAATGACAGCTTCTTCTGAGCTTTCTCAATTCCTGGGATCCTTGTTTTTTCAGTTATTTTAACCGGGTGAAGAGGAGAGCATGCTAATTTGATTCTTTTGGGTAGCTGCTGATCTCCAAAAGTAAAGTGGGAAGTCGTCGCGTTATCATCAGATGCTTGAGTTCTTTCAGCATGGTGGTCTTCTGGAGAACATAGTTGTCTTTTCTGTTGGGGTTTAAGGTCCCATCCTTTGTTATTAACAGGTGAAGATTCAGGACTACATTTTTTGAAATTTGAGTTATCTTGACCTGAGTTATCTGAATCAAAGAGTTCTATGGAACAATCAGAGTTGGCTTCAGAGTTTGTGTCAACTTTCTTAACAGCCATCTTAACACCTTCATTTGATTTAAGTAGAGGTTCTCCATCTGTTGTGTCTTCCCTACAGGGCAGGGCCAATTCTACTCCTTCCCCTGCTATAGGTTTATTTTCCATTTCATTCTGTCCTACGGCATACTGTCCAGAACAGAGAGCCACTTGGCTTAAAGTCAGAACGCTAAGGAATTCATTATCGGTCGATAGGTCAAGATTTGAAGGTCCATCCGGCAGGTTTCCAGGTTTCGACTCATCTGCTTTTTCTGAACATGTTTTCAGATAGTGACTCAGGAGTAGATTTTTACCCTGAGGTTCACACTGAAGGGAGGGTAGATTGTGATTATCTACCACACAATTTTTTAAGTCCTTCACCTCAAGAAGCAAGGGAGAATTATCAAGATGGTTATTTATGATACAACTAGCATTTCCTTCAGTATAATCCTTTTTGCTTTGTTGACATACACAGTGCCTTTTCTGGTTCCCTCTGCTTATATCACTGTCAGGTGACTCACCCGGGACCTTCTTTTTATGGCTGAAGGACTTGACACATCCAACTGATGTTGCTCCATCGGTCATAAAGGCATCAACCAAGCCACCTCTTTTTTCAAAGTTTACTGGGAAGTGATCTTTGGAATTGACAAATAAAACAGCATCATTTGCACTCTCATGCTCAAGAGCGCTGAAGTTTGCGCTACAAAGGTTAAAACTGTCATTGGTAAATGAAAGGTGTAATTCTCTCCATGGTTTCTCATTAACCAAAGAACTATTCTCTTCTTTGAGGTTGCTTGGAGCAGTTGAAAGAATGGGTGCACCGAAGAACATGTGAATTTGAGGTCTCCTGGACATTTTGTTTTCCTTGCAGGATTTGGATTATGGGAAACATGTATAATGTGTTCTACACAACAGTTCGTTTTGTAAATAGTGCCTAAAACATAATCTTTACTCATTCATAGCTTTTCAAACAATTCATTCACAGATTTTTATGATCTGTCATAAAATACTCAAGAAACAAATTCCATCCAGGGAGTTTTGGGGAAATGCACAATAATAATAAATATTCATAAAAATATTCAAAATTGATTTCATCAACAGATTAAAAACACTGAATTTATAGTCCTCTTGGAGTTCGCATTCTGTGTATTTAAAAATTCATTTTATGTTATACTTTATATTTTGAAAATCTCAGAGCATAAGAGTGAACAATGGTCATTCTACCATTTTATTCTTTAATTTACTGTCAAAAGCTCCTCCTAAAACCTTGATCCCTATCAGTATAGGCAAAGAAAAAGGTGACATTTTTCCAAAGTATACACAAAACATTGTTGTTTTTAAAAATGATAAAATAGCCAACATTGTTCAATAACATGAAATGAACAAGTCAAAGATGAAAATTTCCAAATTAGATTTCTCTGTCGAAGTGGGATCGACCATTTTTCACCTTCCTGGAATCTTCAAGATTTGTGTTACATTACAAAGTGCAAAAAGTTGATTTCTTGCATCAGCAATTTTTGAATATTATGGCAAAATATACTTTGGTAAAGCTTGGGAGTCAGGAATCCAACATCTCTGGCAGGAATCTCAGAAGTTTTGCTCTATTGCAAAGAACTGAAAAACATACAAAAATTCTATTCAGCATTTTGATAACAATCTCCAGTTGTCTTCTAAAATAGGAGTTCAGTAGCATACACTAATCCAGTGAGCTCCTATGCTAAAAATTGCACGTATGCCAGCACGCACTCATGTGCCAGCACCCAGAATGCAATGCGTTCCCCCCCCTTACCTGCACTGTAGCTGACAGCTGATTTTTCGGCCTCCCAAAGGCTTGGAAAAAGCCTCTGCAAGGCTTTTCAGGCCAAATTATAGGCCCGTTTCTGGTATTACAGGAAGTGATGAAATGGGCCTATAATTGGTCCTGAAAAGCCTTGCAGAGGCCTTTTCCAAGCCTCTGAGAGGCAAAAAAAAAAGGCCTCAAATCAACCGAAAAAAAATCAGCTGTGAGGCACGTGCATGCGCAGTGAGGTAAGTTTGCCTGAGGCTCCCGTGCCAGCACAAATGGCTCTGTGTGCCACTTATGGCACGTGTGCCAGAGGTTCGCCATCACGGCACTAATCTCTTCCCCAATATAGGCAAAAATGTTGAATGTTGATGCTTATCTGACCATTAGAGGTCACCATGTCTTCAGAAATCTCCATGAGATGTGCATGCATATTTTTTTTACACTTACTCCAGTTGTGCTGTTGCAGAAAATTACAGCATCATCCAACCATAATGAAGAACTTGATCACTTACCTCCAGTTTCAAGAGTTAAATAATTTAAAGCACTAAGATATAAATCCTTTTAAGGTAATTTGAATCATAATCGCTATTTCAAGCAAAATGTCCTGAACTTTGGACATCGGAAACACGTTTTTTTTTCATTCTGCTTTTGTAAGCAGCATTTATAAAATATTAAAAGTAAAAAAAAAAAATGGGGGAAAAGATTTCCAGAAATATTTTATGTTCACACTACCTGATTGCATACAAATAAAAACAATGTTTAAGGATTTCCAATAGGCCTCTCTTAAAACTGCTTATAGTCATTAATTAAATGCAGGCGAAAAAGATGAAGAGAGCAATGCTGGGAACTTTGTGTTGTTTGCATGGGAAAACCTTAGAGCCAACTTACACTATTTCTGTAACCATTTAAATTTTGGTAAAATATAGTCTTGTTATAAGAAATGGCCAGGAGTCTTTGCTGGATGACTGAGTGGGATGGTTGACAATTGATATCTAGACCCAAAGGTGCTTTTCCAAAAAAAAAAAAAAAATGAACTTTCTTGTTTTTTTTCCTTGAAAATCTTTCACTTCTCATTCAAGAAGCTTCTTCCATTCTGAACTGAATTTTGGATGAGAAGTGAAACGTTTTCAAGGAAGAAAAAAAAACCCAAGTAAGTCTAGTTGCCTTTTTATTGCACCTTTGGGTCAACCATGACCTGGATGATGGAAAATGTCCATAGACACTGAAACCTAGAATATTTTATCACTACAGTATACAGGAAGTATTGTAATAAGCTAGAAGAGGTAAGAATAGAAGGTGACCTATAGAAACCTACAGCTCCCACCAAACACCACCTGATGGCAACACTGGTCAGTTATAAGCCACCTCCAACAAAATTCTGAAAACTATGCAATCTATCCTGTTTCTGTTTATTTTATTGAGATTATCATTTTAATACAAATGAAAATAAAGGTAGTAGGAAAGTAGGGAATGGGAAGAAAGGGAAAAGAAAGGTGTAGGATAATGGGGAAGAAAAAAAAAAGATATTGACTTCCAATGTTTTTCAGTGCAATAAAGTACAGTATGAAATCACTACAAACATTTGTAGATTAACGAAACCAAATAAACCAAGGATGGAATTAATAGATGAGAATTCGAGGATCAAGTAAAAGAAAAAATAATTGAGAAACTCTTTAAGTTCAATGAAGGATAGTTTGAGCTAACAATTTTTAATGCTTAATTGTTTAAATAAAATTTGTAGGAGTTAAGTCGGTTTGATTGAGCTCCAACATGTATATTCTGTATTATAATTCTAGGAAAATTCCACAAACAGTTGTGTATCAGCAGTAGTCAAGCACAGATTAAAGGTTATGCTATGTTTAACAAGAGAGATGATGAAATTTTAGGTACTGACCTACTATCAGCAAGATGGAATTTACTCTCTGTGGGGAGAGTTCAAAAGTAAAAAAGGAATAACAAAAGTAAACATCTCAGGGAAAAAAAATAAATGAAATTCCATTCCATCCTTGTTCGTAGATAAATTATATGTACTAGTAAAAGGGGGATATTTTACTTTAGACTGCTGTTTTGGGTGAATACTGATTATATTCCAGATAGCATTTATCTCTGATCCATCTGAAGAAACAGGATGACTGAGTCCAAAGAGCAGTTGTTACTGTAGTTTTGGACTTCTACACGAAGAACATCATAATTTGAAATTTTCTATTCATAGATTTGAGGGCGGGGGATCAAATACAATATCTTAAACTTAGCACAAATTTGTCCCTGGACAGATCATCACAAAGCCAAGAATAATGTTGAATAATGACTGCAGTATTACCGATAACTCTAATAATGACCATCTAAATGTGCCCCCTTCTGTTTAGGACATTTATTAGAAAGAAAAGAAGGGATGAAAGAAAGTAGGGTTTTGGTCCAGTGTCCAGCTCTGCAATTTCCAAACAGCTTTGAAGATCCTGAGAGTTAAAGTCAAGTTTGGGATGATATCATTCACCAGCATTTCTTTCTTGAATTTTAATTATGGCCTGGACCTGCTCAAGAGGAACATCCATCCAAAGCTTAACGTCACTAAAGTTGATTGTCATTTTATTTTATTTTTTGTTCATAAGTGGAGCAGCCAGAAGCTCAGAAACACAAATAATTGAACTCCCTCACAAATTTAAACTATTCCAATTATTTATATCCCCACTATTCCAAAGACAGGCCTCTTGAAGCTGGCTTACAAGTACCATCAATAGATATAAATAATATTACAAATAAAAAAACGTGACCACCATTTTCTCTCGAAAATGGTGGTCATGGAGTCCCCAAAGCCCAGTCTATGGACCGGCACTGGGTCGTAGCATGCCAGAAACTGGGCCGTGCAAACAAGTGAAATCCCATCTGCGGGATGCAGGCAGCACACAAAACCACGCCCCGTCCGGTCCACGGAAAAATCTCTCTCCACGGAACCGATCCCTGGTGCTCAAAAGGTTGAGGAACGTTGCCCTAAAACAGGGGTCTCCAACCATGGCAACTTTAAGCCTTGGCAGACTTCAACTCCCAGAATTCCCCAGCAAGCTGGCTGGGGAATTCTGGGAGTTGAAATCTGCCAAGGCTTAAAGTTGCCATGGTTGGAGACCCCTGCCCTAGGAAGACACAGATGCCAGACCAAGTGAAGCCATTCTGAACTTAAACTTCCCTTCTCCTGGTTTAAAAAAATCAGAATTTTGAAAGAATGTAATTTATTGCTATCCCTCCAAATTTCCTTTGATAAACAGCTCTCCCAACAACTGGGTGACTTTCACTCCACATGTAAACATGGCCCGCAACTTCTCAAGAATCTGAAATCAACCTCGTTCTTTGATAAGGATCATGCTTCAAGTTCTATGGAAGGCCTCAGTATCTCTTTTAAGTTCGTAAAGTTGACGGTGGAGCAGAATATATGCTCAAACTCTACTCCCAATAAACTGGAGGAGGAGGAGAAGGAGCAGGAGGAGGAGGATTGCTGAAGTATACTTTTGCTTTGCAAACAGCAGACAAACCAGAACAATGTTGGGTGAATCAGGCCAAGAGAGGCCAAAATTGGGGTCCTTAAAGCCAGACTAGGTGACGAAGAACAGGGAGAAATTAGGAGGGATTTGTTCCCATTGCAACAGGATGCGAAACTAGAGTCACCAGTCTACCCAAATCTCTTCTACCATATGCAGTTCACCAACTGCATAATGATCAAAATCAGTACTATGATTTCTGACTCTTCTAAGGTGAAGCCTAAACTCATTGTTAAGCCTACTTCAGTAGGCTTAACAATAAGTTTAGTCTTTCAAAGGAAGGTGGGGAACAATTGTACGCCCCAGCCCTACCTGGCCTCCAGCTCCCAATCATGTCTGGCTAAAAAGAAAAGGTGGCCTCTAACCTGGTTTGATCACTATGCTTAGGAAGCCTCCATCCTCCAGGGGAGGGCTTGACGGCTTTGCTGCGGTGAGCCAACAAGGACAAGGGTTGTGCAGGCACGCTGCTGCAGCACTGGTCAAACAATTTGCTCAAGTTCTTTGATAAAATCAACCGAAAGAAATCTGGATAATTGCAGCTATGAGAGGCCTAACCTGGGTTTCTTCACATACATCCTTGTTGGTCATTTCATCCCTGGACAGGAATTATTTGCCTAGTTACTTCTATAGACCACACGTACATACATGTAGCCTTGGAGAAAGATAGTCTGAAGGTCAAAGTAGATATGCAACTGAGAGTAGCCAGAGGAGGCCACGTTTCATACAAAGGGATGACCAGTACACAGGATCCACCACCATTAACCTGAAAGCCCAGTTCCCTTCTGGGGGATTTTACTGATTATCTAATTAACTAATATCCTGGCTTTCTACTCAGGTCTAATCTGGCAGGATTGATTTAATGGACCCCAAAAGTATTCTTGACAATGAATATGCCATATAGCGTGCCTGGCGAAAGTTATTGTTATTATTAAAGGAATGTTTTACCAATAGCCAAGACGAGATATTTGGGGTGTGTGTGTGTAATGACATTTGAGGCACCACCCTGTTGGTTTTGGCATTGTTCAGTTCCTTGTGAATTTGTGTCTATGTCTGTGGAATCTTGGGACTTGCCTATTATTATTATCATCATCATCATGTCATCATATCATCATCTCTTATTTTTTCTTCTTCCTACTTCCTCCGCTGGTTTTAATTGCCAGTTTAGGCCAGGAGTCCCCAAACTTTGCAACTCTGAAGTCCACAAAGTTGCCAAGTTTGGAGACCTTTGGTTTAGCCTACAGCCTTGGCATGTCTTGGTGTGGGTGTGAGTGGGTGTCTTATTAATTCTGATTAAATCTGCCCCTGCTTTGGTTTTTAGACTAAGGTACAGCCAAGCTAGATATTGCCACCTGTTCAGAATCCCCTTAGCTCGTTTCTGCATCTCCCTGGTGGCTTAATGGCCACCTGAAACTCTAACTTACATTTTGATCGTGCAATACAGTTTTTTTTTTAAAGTTAATGTTACTGAATGGGGGGAAAATATCTGCCACTCACATGTCCTGGTTGGAAATGAAAAGGTACATTTCCATTAGCACAGTTAATTATTACACCATTTCTCAATATGTTCCCCATATGGGCAGCCAATAGAACATTACCTCTTTATCTGTAAAGTGGTCAGAGTCTTATTGATGGGTCAACGATCTATTAAAATCCAACTAGTTGCATCAGCAGCTTTTGAGCTTTGCTAGGAACTGCAACCAATTGTTGAAACTGCTCTTACCACACTATTTGAACGCATGAAAGCAAGGAAGAGACCCGGAGAAAAAAGAACTTGCATAAGCATGTTAATAAGATGAGGGATTTGTACGTGCAATTTTTGATCATCTGTTATTGTTTGGGCAATGCTGCATAGTATGTTTCTGTACTAGGGCTATACGTGTTTCGAAAATGATTCTGAACACAAGTTCTGGAATACATTCAGATGCCTACCATGGAACAGCTCTTTAAAGTGGATTTAAAGATCTTTTTTCCCCCCAGGTTTCCTGAATAGAGAAAGGCCAGTCTGTGCACTCTTCCCATTCCAGATTCATTCTTATGAATCCTTTCTGAAACATGCCCAGCCCTCTAGGATTTAAACAACCAAGTCTTAATGTTGTGGGATTCAACACAGTTCAAGAGCATATGCAAAAAGAGGAGGAGGTCAAAGAACATGAGGCAGATCCAGAAGATGGAGAGATCACATCAAAGATCACATCACACTCTACAACAGGGCTGTCAAACTCCCAGGTGTGTCATATGCTGGCCATGACCACACCCGGTTTATTGAAGGAGGAAAAGCCCCAATACGACATGTGACGATGCCGTGAGTTTGACACCCCTGCCCCACAACAACATCAATTAACAATGGATGAAGCTGCCAGAAGGGCAAGAGTCCAAACTTTGCATCTCCTGAGGAGGAGGAGCAGAGGTAGAAGCAGAAGCAGAGGAGGAGGTGGAGGAGCAGGAGGAGGAAAAGAAGAAGAGGAAGTGGAAGAGAAAGAAGGAGGAGGTGGTGGTGGAAGAGAAAGAAGAGGAGGAAGAAGAAGAGGAGGAGGAGGAAGAGGAAGAAGAGAAGAAAGAAGATGAGGAGGAGGAAGAGGAAGAAGAG
>NW_020769358.1:4724322-4738182 GCF_900518735.1 Pseudonaja textilis | reverse complement strand
GAAGAAGAAGAAGAAGAAGAAGAAGAAGAAGAAGAAGAAGAAGAAGACTTAACGCAACTTTTATTTTTCTGCAACTATGATTCCAGATCACTTCTCTTAATGGCCTGAATTACACCTTAGAGTCTGAACTGTAAACTATATTTTACTAACCATAAGGCCGGGCTCACACATTGTAATTATACAGAATTACATTATTCAGAACTGTAACTTAGCACCAGGGATATTAGCGTTCACGCCAACTGGTGTTACTATACAGGAAGAAGGGAGTTAGGTTTGAAATGGGCAGGTTACCACAAGCCACTGCAAAATCTGCAGCGATCTCAAAATCAAGTTAATCGTAATTTCTTAGAACAGATAAGGATAGGCATCACATTAGATAACTGTGCTCTTAAGCACATGTATGCTGAACACCTGGGTGCCATAATAATAATAATAATGAAGACCTGAGTCACCTTGGCTATCAAGTGGGGAGCTACAGCTAAAATACAGCTAGGATATTTCCAGTTTCTGACTGAAAAAGATCAGCAAGGGGCAGATTTTATAGACTAACCAGCCGTTTAGTGAGAGGTTCTAGCTTATCAATAAACGTGCAGCTCACGCAGCTTAAATTTAAGAGGCAAAAGTACAAAGTGCATTTTTAAAATTAAGCTTGCTTTGCAACGGTATCATTATTCAAGTTTAATTTTCAATTTGGTGTTTCATAAAAAAGCTACATGAGGACATTCACGTAATAAGCTGGAGATCCTTAAGGTTCTTGCTCAGGTGTACCGTGCTCACCTATGGGAATAGATATTTGGGCCAGTCTCACTTGATTGCACTTTAAAGCTTTACTTTATCTGGTTTCAAGTGACAGCAAAACTGAATCTTCAGAAAAACTGGGGACAAAGTCCTAGATCAATGGAAGAACTGCTGCTTAAAGGAATTCTGAGGTTCAGTTCCTGACATTTTCTGCATAATCTCCCATGTCGGTAACTTTTAACTGGGTGAAACAGCTCATTAAAGGGCAAAACCTTTTTCAACCAACGTATCTCACACAGTGCTAACTTTACAGAATGCCAGAGACCTGTGACTCCCATGGAAATGAAATTCTGATGTTCCTTGACATCAACCCACGAGTCTTTCTGGGGACGCCTAGGAAGCTTGCAAGTTTTGTTTTGTTTTTTAATCAATGGGGATCACATGACCAGGCTGATGGCAGGAGCTCAGATTTGGACTTGCAGTTTCTTTCCTGGGAAGCTCGCAAGGAGAAAGCCAACAGGGACCTTGTGTTCTGACCAAGGCTTCCTGAGACTGTAATTAAGCACACGCTTAGTCCAAACAACTGTTGCTTTATTTAAGCGCTGGGAATGATGTGCATTCCCAGCCCATAATGAGTCTCTGTCTCTCGAGATAAGCACCCACCTTTCTCTCCTTTGAATTGCTGCCAACAACTGAAATGCCAAATTGACTGTAAAAAACCAACCGAAGTACAAAAGTCCACACAGAGCTTCAAGGTTTAATCCGAACAGAGTGAACGACTTTGCTTCCTGCAAAGGTTTCTTCACCTTTGCCTGTCCTTTATACCAGTGGTCCCCAACCTTTTTTGTGCCACGGCCCGGTACCGGCATCACAAAATCATCCGCGGCCCGGTACCGGCATCAGCACGCATGGCAAGGCGATCCGAGCGACCGGCCAGCCAGCCGTCCTCCGCTTCTCCCCGCCACCTTCAACACCTCCTTTGTACCTGTGTCGATGGGCTTCACGACGGCTTTGGGACGGTCGCTCGGCTCGCCTTGCCATGCGTGCTGAAAGAATCCTCGCGCCTTAGTTTTGTTTGAAGCCGCCCCCCCCTCGATGAAACTAAGGCGCGAGGATTCTTTCAGCACCCAAACGCCGCTTTCTACCCAGAAAAGCTCACCAGAAGCACTTTTTCATCAAAACAAGATGGCGGTGCCCAGCAAACCGGCGGCCCAGTAGAAATTGTTCCACGGACCAGTACCGGTCCGGGGACTGGTGGTTGGGGACCCCTGCTTTATAACTTAGGGGAATGGCAATCACTTCCAAGCCTTACTTCTGAGTCACCCCTTTTGTCTTAGCTGCTCTTGCCTTCTAGCAGCTCTGCGCACACACGCACTGGGAACAGGCTCCCCTTGCTCCTCTGCTTCGCTGCTGCCAGACTCTGGAGGCTCCGAAGTCAGCAAATAACTCTCAGATGGTCCTGGCCCCATCTCTGCATCGGACGCAGGACCCTCATCCGAGTCCTCCCCAGACTCCCGGACTGGTCCCGTTGTTCCCCACTGTCCCACTGCCATCTTCACTGGCTGCCAGCAAACCACAACACCTTGCAGGAAGCCAATGGACCATGGATTGTCTGGTCTACAAGAAAATACCACATAGCATAACCAGATTTGACCCTGAAAAATGGCCCAGCATTGACTTCAATGGATCAACTGCATTTAATGAGGAGTGGTGGTGCAGTGGTGAGAATGCAGTACTGCAGGCTACTTCTGCTGACTGCCGACTGCCTGAAGTTTGGCAGTTCAGTTCTCATTGGCTCAAGATTGACTCAGCCTTCCATCCTTCCAAGGTGGGTAATATTTGGACTCAGATTGTTGGGGCAATACGCCGACTCTGTAAACTGCTTAGAGGGCTATAAAGCACTGTAAAGTGGTATATAAGTCTAAGTGCTTTTTCTATGGAAGAATTTTTTAAAAAAGATGTGAGGATAAGAGAACCATGTATGTTCTTGCCAATATTTTCAAAAAGAATGGAGGACCACAATTTTTCATCAAGGAGAGAAGCAACCTAGAACTAAGGAGAAATTTCTTGACAGTGAGAACAATTAATCATTGGAATTACTTATTTTTGGAAGTTGTGGGTGTTCCAACACTGGAAATTTTTAAGAAAAGATTGGACAGCCACATCTGGAATGGTGTAGGGCTGTGATGGCGAACCTATGGCACGTGTGCCGGAAGTGGCACGCAGATTTGAGAGGTCGCCTGGAAGAGCCCCACTGGGCATTCGCACGCGCCCCTGCCAGCCAGCTGATAGGCGGGTATCTGTCGCGCATATGCAGGGGGGATGCACGTGTGGGAGACACGCGCGCATACACAGAGGCATGTGGCATGCAGGGGGTTTACCTGCACATGTGCATAAGTGTGTGGTGCAGGGGGGTCACGCACGCATGCGCAGGGGGACAGTAGGAGTCGCAAGCACATTGCATCATGCAGGCAGGCACGCATGCGCAAACATGTGCGTGCACTTTTGGCATGCAAAGTGGAAAAGGTTAGCCATCACTGGTGTAGGGTCTCCTACCTATGCAGTGGGTTGGACTAAAAGACCTCCAAGGTCCCTTCTAACTCTGTTATTGTTTTCTTTATCCTTCCAGCTATTTGCCCCTATTTTTCTTTCCAACTTTATCACTAAGTTCACTCTACATTTTTTGTTGCTATCTTTCTTTATTATTTTGGACAATTACAAGATGAAACTTCCAAGGCAACAACACGTAAGATTTAGTTTCCTTATATTGAATCCTCTCACTTGAAAAGGATCTATTTCTGAATGACATGTGTTTGTACTTTGGTTTCTGAATGTTTTATGTAGATGTCAATTTGGACACGATCACCAATCCCATGCAGTCCAACAAGATATATCTTTCTCACAATTATGGGTGAGAAGTTGCTGGTTACTTTTTACCGGTCTACCATCGAGAGCATTCTGGCATACTGTGTAACGGGGTGGTATGCTGGATGCTCTGCAGTCGATAAGAAGATGCTCCAGAGAGTTATAAACACAGCACAAAAAATCATTGGTTGCTCTCTTTCTTCTTTGGAAGAGATTGCGAAGACCAGACTCCTCCCTAGAGCACTAAAAATCTCCACAGACCGTTCTCATCCGGGACATTCATATTTCGATCTGTTACCATCAGGGAGGCGTTATAGGTGTCCTAAAATGAGAACTAATAGATTGAGAAACAGTTTCTTTTCCAAGGCAATAATTGTCTTGAATCAAACAGTGCATTTATGATTTAGTCCTATTAGTATTATTATAATTATCTTAATGTTTAAAATTCTGTAGTGTGATTGTGATGTGGTGCTTGGGACACTGTGCTGGAGTAGCTTTCAAATTTCATTGTATTCGTGGAATGCAATGACAATAGAGGTATTCTATTCTATTCTATTCTATTCTATTCTATTCTATTCTATTCTATTCTATTCTATTCTATTCTATTCTATTCTATTCTATTCTATTCTAATTCTAATTCTATTCTATTCTTTCCATGCCCAGATTTTCCAATTAAAAACCAGCCATCGTTATGGATTCTAATGAGATTCCCATAAAAACGGGAACTCGGAGAGAAGTTAGGAAATAAGAACTTTGCATTTCCTAGAAGTCTATGAAGAAGAACACTTGGTCTGAGATGTAAACAAATACCTTTGGCACAATCAAGGAAGTTTACAGTTATACAACATGGAGTGTTCCTGTTAAAATGTAACTAATGTGAAAAATGAATGCATAACTAATCAAAGACCATATTATGCAATGAATGAGAGGAAGGAATGGACACTCGCCTGTCACAAGACAGCTACGAGAGCGGACCACTATTGTGCTCAGCAGAAAACTATCTTGGGAAAAATCAAGAGGTGGAGGGAGGAGCCTTCAATAGCAACATCAAATTGATCATGGGGTCAAGGGGGAGCTTTGAAAGGTTTGGATGCATTTCGACTAGGAGATTTTAAACGGTTCGAGGAGCATAAATCATTTGTTAGGTTTATATTGCTGCCCAGGGTAGGTTTCTGATAGTTTCTGCAGTGAACTGGCTTCTTCTTCATCATTTTTTTTTCTTTATGTCAGAGATTGTGAAATTATGAATTAAAGTCCAGTATACATAGACACATAGACACAGACGAACATATAAAAATCTTTTTCTCACCCTTATGGGTGGTTAATGTCTTCCTCAATTTAGGGTTCTCTACCATAGATCTGGGATGGACGGATGGACGGACTAGAGGCCTGGGATGAATAGATTTGTGGACGGACGGACAAAGCCCCGGGATAGATGGATGAATGGATGACTGATGGACAGATGGACCAGAGGCCTGGGATGGAGGATGGAGAGAGAGGTGGACAGACCAGGGGTCTGGGATGGATGGATGAATGTATGATTGATGGACAGACAGATGGACTAGTGGCATGGCATGGCATAGAATGGATGGATGGATGGACGGACCAGAGGCCTGGAAAGGATGGTTGATTGGACAGACCAGAGGCCTGGGATGGATGATAGATGGACAGATAGATCGGAGGCCTGGGATGGATAGATGGATGAATGGATATAGATCGACAGATCTATTGATCTATATCTATCCATTTGTCTATCGATCTATTGATCTGACAGACAAACAGACAAGACATCTGGGTAAATATCTTCCCATTGTCTTCCTAAGAAGACAGTGGAAGGACAACACAGTGAGCAACATAGTAAGGCCAACACACAGTCAGTGAGAACAGTACTCTGATGAACCTATTGGAGTAGGACTGAGGAGACTCGGGTTCAAATTCTCCCTCAGCCATGGGTAACATTGGGCCAATTTTCCCCCTCTGCCCACCTACCAAATGGGCCTTGAACTCTCAGATACAAATCTAACGAAGGAAGAGGAGGGGCATCAAAAGCCACTGAAAATTTCAACAACTAGACAGAGCAATGTACTCCCCTCTGTCTAGTGCCCGAGGAAGATCAAATATTAGTACAGTATTTGTGCCCCAGACTCACAGACTGTAAACACCCATCCAGATAAGCTACTTTGATCCATGATAGTTCCCTGGAGTTGGAGTGCTATTATGTGGGATTTTGTGTTTTAGTTCAAGATGAATGAAAAGTATTCTTAAGGAACCCCCAATTCTCTTTATAAAATCTCTGCTGCAAATGTTCAGTGAGGAAAAAAAAAACATGTAATCTCATCAGGATGGGTTCTTTTTCCACTGCTCAACTCCTTTGAATTTCCTGCCCTCTCTGGAGCTTATTGAAGGTTTGCCACAGAGAAGACAGCCTCGATTTACTCTCCAAAACACCTGAAGGCAGGGCAAGAAGGAATCAACGGTGGTGTCAACTCGTAAAGCATTCCTGGCTTGCTCTCGAGTTGCCGTAAGAAGGAAGGGGGGAAGATCTGATGGAGCAGTTTGGTTGCTATGACCAGAAGCACATTCTATTGCATACCTTTCTCCAGATTGCGTCCCAGGTTACCAGAGCCAGCCAGAGAGGCGTGTTTTCTACAGCCTGTGAAAGTGCTTCGTTGGAGAATGTGATTTATGACACACCTTGGGAGGAGGGGGGGGAAGGGTCATAGGGGAGCAGTAAATTACGTACGGCAGAGCCGACTGCACTTGGGAAAAGTGCCGACATGTTGCTCCTAATAAATAATTGGATTTGTTTTGAAACTTGACTCATGAATTAATTAGGGCATCTGTCAGAACCCTGCCAGGTATAGGCTGGTCATAGGGAGATCCAACCTGGAATTAAGGAGGAATTTCCTGACAGAGAACAATTAATCAACTCCAGAAGTTGTTGGGTACTCCATCACTGGAGGTTTCCAAGAAAAGATTGTCTAGGATACAGTAAGGACTCCTTTCCTGGGTGAGTGATTGGAGTAGATGAGCTCCAAAGTCCCTTCCAGCCTTCATACAATGATTCTATAATTCTGTAATGTCTTTCACAGCTCAAAACCGAGATCGCTTTATGACAACTCGGCATGAAAAAGTCAAGATAGTAAAAAAATCAGATATTCTTTTTCACTCTCACCTCCGTGAACCTTTAATGAAGAATTTCCCTTTTATTTTCTTGAGAGCAGCAATCTGCATGGCTGTTCTTCCAGCAGTCTGTTTCCTCCCCCCACTCCCAAAACCTCCCCCCCCCACCTCAGTTTTCCAGATCTGATGGAAGACAAAATACCTGTGCTGGGCACTGCTACCCAAATTTCTCCCAAACCAATAAAAGAAGCTGATATAAACCCTTCTGCCTTGTGAGCCTTTGTTATAATTCACCTTTCTGGGGCCATTTTCTCCTAATGGTTTTGATTAAAAGTGCTAACAATTGGAGTCCCTTTCCAACGTATCATGCTAAACCGCGGAAGATTATAATGAGACCAGCAGAACACAACCCCACAAACTGTGCCCTGTTGAACAAATGATGGGTAGGGGTGTGGGGAGCGACTTGTCTCTCTTCTTCTTAATTGCCGATAATGGTTCTGCCATATTTCTGCTCTAAAGAGTTATTGCAAAGTTTCGAGAGAGTTAGAGCAACAAGATTCCAAAGCCGGCACAAGAGACTCTTTGTAACCGTCTAGGATTCAGGCCATAAACTTCGGCTCTTCTGCCTGTGAATAGCAGCACAAAGGTTCTGGAGTTTAGCGATTTACAAGACAAAAAATATGTGCCCAATTAAGTCTCTTTCTCCCCCACCCACCCACCCAAATGCCTTTTCTGGAAACCCTGAGGTCAGCCAGATTTCTGCTCATATAAACATTTGACTGGCGTTTGCATTTCCCTGCTGTGATGAAGGTTGCCGGCATTTGCTCTGTGGGGTTTCACCGAGCAGTGAAGGGAAGATTTTTTGCAAGATGTGTCTGTGTGTGTAGGGGGAGGCGGTTTAACATTTTGGGGATCTGTGTAGTTCCACTTTGCGTATTAAGGTTATTTGGTTTTTATTTTGCAAATCGCTAGGAGCTAAGTTGAGCAGCACACCTATACTGCCGAACAAATATATATGACCTTGCTTGTTTCTGACTTGAAGGTAATAAATTGGTAAAAATCTAGTTTCTTTTTGACTGTGGACCAGAATGCATAAGTGGCAAATGAACAGAAATGCTGATTCAATAGACCAGCAGTGAAATACAGGTAATCCTCGAGTTACGACAGTTCACTTAGTGATTGTTTGAAGTTATGCAATAAGCTCCCCCCCCCCGAGTTTACAACAAAGTCCCAAAATTACAAATGTTGCAACACCATGGTAGTCGTTCGCCCTTATGAATGACCAGAGGCCCTGCAACATTCACCTTATTCCCCCCCCCATCCTCCCACAACTGCTTTGCCCTCTCATCCTGCCGCGCCAGACTCTCCTTGCAAAGATCTGTCTCTGCTGTGGTTTCTTTGCCTTTGAGGAAGAAGAAACAAGGACGATTTCTCTCCCAGCGTCCGGTCAGCTTGCAAATACTTTTCGCGCCAAAAGAGAAATGTTCGGAGCGGGCTGTGATTTTGTGTGATTTCAGGCACCTATTCTCTGCAAAAGCAAAGGGATGCTTGAAATCGTGTGAGAGCATGGCCCCCAGAACCTTTCACTCTTGGCACAAAAAACATTTGCAAACTGATTGGTAGGCTGGAAGCAACACGATTTCGCTCCCAGTGTTCGATCGGCTTGCAAATGCTTTTTGCACCAAGAGTTAAATGCTTGGGGGGAGGTGCGTAATTTCATATGACTTTAGATACCCATTCTCTGCAAAAGCGGAGGGGTGTTTGAAGTCACGTAAGATCATGGCCCCCAAAACCTTTCGCTTTGGACTAGAAGAACTCCAAGGACCCTTCCAATTCTAGTCTGACTCTCTCAGTGCGAAAAGCATTTGCAAGCCAACCGGACACTAAAAGCAAAATCAAGCTGTTCTTCTCTCCCTCAAAGGCAAAGAAACCGTGGCAGAGAGGAGACAGATCTTTGCAAGGTGAGTCTGGCGTGGCAGGAAGGAAGAGAGGAAGCATGAGGTATCTCAGTGAGTTGGGGAGAACTTGGGTGGCCTGTTCCATCACTAGGTCCCCCCATGGCCATCCCCACCCTGAGATACCCTGCGCATTTAACAACCCGTGCATTCGATTAACGAATGCATGGGCGAAAGCAGGGAGTGATCATGTTCAATTTATGTGATTCACTCCTACGAATCCTCAGTTACGAATGTAATTGGCAGGCTCCATTACATTAATAATAACTCATTAATAACTTACATTAATAACTCATTAATAACTCACCTTTACAATTTTATATAAAAATATAAAGGCAAGTGAAAGATTTCCCCATGTTCCTATTATCTTTAAAAGGAAGCCACCGAATTTTCAATGTATCTATTAATGCAATCAGGAATATCACTGGGGCTTACAGACAAGATTCAGAAATAGGGGGGATTTTCTCTTTAGAAATACCCCAGTGGGAAAATGAGTAAGGAAAATCAAACACGTTTCCACTGTAGCCAAGTTTCCACTTTATCAAACCAGAGCTTATAGGGATGCAAAGTTTCATATTCACCCAATGCAGTACAGATAATCCTTGACCTATGACCACAACCGATTCCAAAATTTTGGTTGCTAAATGAGACATTTGTTAAGTGAGTTTTGCCCCAATTTATGACCTATCCTGCCACAGTTGTTAAGTGAATCACTGCAATTGTTCGGTTAGTAACACAGTTAAGTGAATCTGACTTCCCCTGTTGACTTTGCTTGTCAGAATGCTGCAAAAGGGGATCATGTGACACTCCCCCCCCCCCCCCCGGAGGATACTGCAACTGCAATAAATGTGAATCAGTGGCCAAGAGTCTGACTTGTGATCACATGATCTTGGAATGCTGCAATGGTCCTAAGTGTGAAAAACAGTCACTTAACTTCTTTCAGTGCCGTTGTAACTTCGAATTGTCACTAAATGAACTGTTGTAAGTCGAGGACCAGGTATATCTCTCTCTGCAACCTGGGAATTCCTTACCATTCCTTGTCACCCCACACAAGGAAAGTGCTGGACAACA
Organism: Pseudonaja textilis; assembly: GCF_900518735.1. The sequence continues at coordinate 4,728,430 of NW_020769358.1, read as the reverse complement.
CGCCAGCCTCAACATGTCTACTCCGAGAAGAAACCAGAACTCCAAAGTAGGCAAACATAAAAAATTGCCTTTGCAGACAAAAAAAAAATCTTGACTGATTTTGCAATAGTGTAGAGTTCAGCTGCGCAGGTGGGAAAGGTCTATCTTTGATCTCTGCTCTATGTCGCTAGCTCACTTTTTTCATTCCGGAAATGTGCCAGCCTTGTTCACGAGACCAAATGTGAAATACTAAACGAGTACTAAAAAAATACTAAATGGGAGGTGCAAAGGGCAACAAGTACATGCCCTTAGCTTATGCCCCGGCCCCTACGTGATCGCAAGCTGTAGAGTACAAACCATGACATGACCCTGTGGCAGCTCATCGCTTTCATTCATTCATTCAGGACAGACAGAAGAAAGAGAGAGAGAGAGTGAGAGAGAGAGGTTGGTTGTTTGGTTCTAGGTCATGAGAATTTTAACTTCTGTACACTATTCTTGCCTTGGGTAGAAAAGCATTTCTGGAATATAACGGCTCTCTGAGACTTGCAATAAAGGTAACTCTATATCAGGGGTGTCAAAGACAAGGCTTGCGGGCCAGCCTGGAAAATGTAAGGGACCAGCCTGTGTCTACCCAATGCAAAGGGGAAACATGCTAGCAGTGAAGCTGGCCATGCCCACCCAGTCTAAATATCGGGCTGACTGCATGATGAACCATAATGATAATATCGTCATTGGCAAATTCACCATTAGTCAATGGCAAAAAGCAACTTTACTTGCAACTGCTTACTACCTGTGATGATACCTTTAACACAACAACACCTGCCTATCCCAGATTCTTGGGAAGGACTAGAGAGGTGCACATAAAACTAAGTCCAGCCTAAAAACCTGACTGATCATAATAACATTGTTATTGACAAATTTACCATCAATCGACCCTCAATGAAATTGACACCCCTGCTCTATACAGTTGTGCTACTGCCTTATGCAGGGGTGGGCAACTATGGCCCTTTTATGACTTGTGGACTTCAACTCCCAAAATTCCTGAGCTAGCATGGCTTGCTCAGGAATTCTGGGAGTTGAAGTCCATAATTCATAAAAGGGCCATAGTTGCCCACCCCTGGCCTTATGGCTTATATGCAGCCTTATATGATTAATGACACATGCCAAGTTCAGTGATAGCCTAAGTGGATTAGGCCCTCACATTTGACCTACACATTTTCTACTAATCTAGGCCACACTTGCTTCTAGTTTTATTATATTTTTATTGGTCTCTTTTTTTATAGTGCTTAAGAAATGCAATGTCTCATTCGGAGCCCAAAGATTTGGATAAAGCATTTCCTTAACGCATTCTCCTACTTTAGGTGACTTTGATCGCAACTCATGGGAAAAGGCTCATAAGAAAAAGAACAGGAAGTGGACATGTTCCAGACTGAGACAAAGACAACATGCAGTAGGTTGTCAGCAAACACCCTTAAAGATCTCGGGACAGCTGCGTCTCCACCCTCACAATGGTTCAGAAGCCCGCTTTTAAAGGATTTGCATAAATTTGAGAAAACAGCAATTCAGGGAGAGGAAAAAAAAAAAAAACACCAGTTCCTGCCCAGTCACGGACTTGTCCGTAGGCACAGCCAACTAAGGAAGCTCTTCTTATCTCTTGGGATATCTGATGCAAGCTGTTTCTGCGCAAGCCAACTCAATGCAAACAGATGGAAAGAGGAGGATTTTCAAAATAGTCCAGCTTTAAGAAGGGCCACTTCACATGACAAGGTTTTTTTTTTTTTTTGCAAGCTATGCCCTTTTTTCTTATGCTTGGAGAGGAAAAAACAAACAAACCCTGCATCAGTACAGCTGTTACTTCACTATGGGGGAGCTTTCTAGCATTTCGAAGGTCACAACAGTTAGAGAGGACTGAGAAAATATCTACGGACCCCTCACCATCCTGGACATAAACTTCTCCCCTCAAGACCCCGCTGTAGAGCACTGCATGCCAAAACAACCGGACACAAAGACAGTTTTTTGCCCCCATGCCATCGTTTTGCTAAACACTTAATTCCCACAGCACTGTCTTATGCCCAAGGATATCTAACCATGTGGCAGGACTGTATTACTGTAATTCTTCTCACTTTTCCTATTACCTAAGCCTATTGTTCTGACCCAAGCCTTGTTCAAATCAAACAAACACGAATTGTTCATAAAAGCAAACCTCTTTTAATGCGGTGCTGTGAATTCAGTGCATTCCCAGCCAAGAAACATTTAAACCTATTTGTCTGATACCAAAAGCAAGCCCTTTCAAGGTTGCAAAAGGCTGCCAAGAACAGAAGACTAATTACTGATTAAATATTCACCAACAAAAGTTTCAAAAACAAACCAGAATAAGCTTCAATGAGGACTCTGAGTCTAAAGAACTCCTTTGCTTCCTGCAAAGAACACATCCCCAAGGGCTGGTTTTTATCCCTTATGGGAGGGGCCATCACATTCCAGCCTTACTCCCGAGTCGCCCTTGCTGCTTCAGCTGCTTTTTCCTTTGAGCAGCCCTGTGTGCAGGCGCACTGGGCACAGGCTCCCTGGGGTCCTCTGTATCACTGTTGCCAGACTGTACAAGCTCTGCAGGCAGCTCCCTACTCTTCAATAGTCCTGGCCCCATCCCTGCATCACACTCAGGCCCCTCGTCCGAGTCCTCGCTCTTAGAGACCTCAGCCATCCGCACTTGCTGCTGGCAAATCACAACACCTATTGGTATCTTATGACTATCACTATATTGGTTCTATCTTATGATTTATAAAGGTATCATATGATTTATGACTTATCACTTTGTTGCTTCTGTGTATAGTGAGAGCTTCTGCGCCAAAGACAAATTCCTTGTGCGTCCAATCACACTTTGCCAATAAAGAATATTCTATTCTATTAACGTTTGCTCCCATGCAACATATAATAAACACTGTTTTCATGAAATATAAACAATTTAAGTGTATTTATGTCAGGGTTAAATATATATCCTGCCCCTATGCCCAATGCAACGTGAAGGAAATAGTATCAAGCTGTATATTGAATAGGCTTTGTGACAATAATTCAGCTTTTCTTTAATCAGAACCAACCTTTAAGTTTCCACAGACTTATTTTAAAAAGCTCTGAGGACTGGTATGAAGCAACATGGTATGTCCAGCTCAGAATCTGATTCAAGGCTGATATGAAGCAAGTGAACATCCAGCTCAGAATCTAATTTAAATTAATTTAAAGTCGAAGCAGCCAATCTGTAGTTCCCATTAAGAGTTGGTTTCAACTCTTTAATACTTAGAAATGTCAAATTCAGGGGTGGAGTAGAGGGGTGAGCTGGCCTTCATTCCTTGCTAGGTGGGCCCTCCCTGCAATATTCATTCTGCATATTTTATTTTTTTGTATTTTATCATCCAATATCTCAGCCGCAATTAAGCTGGCTGGAGAATTCTGGGAGTTGAAGTCCACAAGTCTTAAAGTTGCCAAGTTTGGAGACCTCTGGTATGAACTCAGCTTTTGCTCAAGAGCTCTGAAGACAATGCAGCACCAGAGAGAAAAAGACAGCAGCATCCATTATGTTGTGGTTATGTCCACGTAAGACTTTTCATCAGGGCAATTCAACTAGCAGTTGCACTGGCATTACATGGGGGTGCTATTGATCAAATCCAGTATTTATTTATATGATCAAAGAACAGGAAATCCTCCAAGACAACCTAACCCAAAACAAGGGAATGGGGTCACAGGAAAATGCACATTAACAACACATAAAGTAAACACAGTCCAATAAACTCAGCAGTTACCATCCTGGGGTAAAATGTTCGTCTGCTGCTATTCGTTTAGTCGTTCATACATGGCTGCATTCATCTGATACACTGAATTGGGAGGGTGGGAATCTCCAAGATTAAGCAGTTGCACTAGCATAATGGATAACAGTGGGCCCTATTTATTTAGCGGCACCTATTTATCATTAAGTGTTGTACCTTATGATTCTTGACTCTTGATGAATGTATCTTTTCTTTTATGCATACTGAGAGTATTTACACCAAGACAAATTCCTTGTGTATCCAATCACGCTTGGCCAATAAAGAATTCTATTCTATTCTATTCTATTCTATTCTATTCTATTCTATTCTAT
>NW_020769358.1:4705890-4724312 GCF_900518735.1 Pseudonaja textilis | reverse complement strand
TCTATTCTATTCTATTCTATTCTATTCTATTCTATTCTATTCTATTCCCTCATTCATTAGGCCAACACAATGCAGTTAATTGGGGCATGGTTCCTTCTATATTGCACAATGGCCAAAAAACAAGTTAATTGGATAACCAAGATTAATCGGGTTGCCTGAATTCCAGGTTCTTCAAACATCTCCTCCTTTAATGTGGCTTAGCTTGCCAGGCCCTAGGGCAGAGTTTCTCAACTTAGGCCATCTGAAGGTGTGTGGACTTCAACTGAATTTTGGGAGGTTGAGAAACACGGAGCTGCAGAAAGATGCCTTGTATGGAGTCCTTGTGCTTGGAAAAAGCTCAGCTTGCACCGTTGCATCCAAGAAACCCTTTCATTTCACAATGGGGCAGGAATGACCACAATATGGCCGGTCGCACAGTCAGACAAATGTTTAGTCTGGATTTGGCATATTTATTCCATCTATTAAGTCCTTCCCAAGGAACTGGGATAAAATAATCTGATCTGATGCTTAAATAATATTAAAGTATTGTTACAGGATCCAAGCTGTTCCAAGTTTTGCAATTCACTTCTCTGATTGACTTTTTACAGTTAATACCATTATGGTTCATTGGACAGTCAGCCAGATGTTTACTGATTTGGCATTTTTTATCCACCTAGTAAGCCCGCCCTAAGGACCTGGGATAGCCAGAAGTTATTAAAAGTATTGTTGCAGAATGTAAGCTGTTCCAATAAAGCTGCCTTTTGCAATTGATTGTTGGTAAATTTGTCAATGACAATGTTATTATGGTTAGTCAGCCAGACCTCTAGGCTGGTTTTTTGTGTACCTCTCTAGTCCTTTCCAAGAATCTGGGAGAGGCAGGCAGATGTTGTTGTGTTAAAGGTATCATCATAGGTTGTAAGCAGTTGCAAGTAAAGCTGCTTTTTGCAATTGACTAATGGTGAATTTGCCAATGAGAATATTATCATTATGCTTCATCACACGATCAACCAGATGCTTAGACTGGATTTAGCAATTCTGTACACCCATCCAGTCCTTCCTTCCCAAGGATCTGGGATAGGCAGATGTGAACTTTTGATGGTGTTAAAGGATGCAAACTGTTCCAAGTGAAGCTGCCTTTTTGCAATTGACCGATGGCGACTCTGTCAATGCCAATTTTTATTACCATTATCATCATCATTAACACAGTCAGCCAGATGTTCAGACCAGATTTGGCATTTTTATCCACTACTGAGTCCTTCCCTGGGATAGGCAGATGTTCTCTGATGGGATTAAACGCATCCTTACAGAATGTAAACTACTCCAAGTAAATCTGCAACAGATTGACCATTATTTAATCCACACAGAATGATCCCTATTATTATAGTTTTACACCATTTTTCAAAAATTTTATATATATATGTGTGTGTGTGTGTGTGTGTGTGTGTGTGTGTGTGTGTGTAATACATACTATATATACATTTATATTTAAATATAAACTGTTTATAAATAAACGTATATGTATATATATATATGAAATACCTATATATTATATTTTATATATAAATTCACACATAAAATTTAGATATTTAAATTTATATATTTTAAAAAATAAAAGATATAATAAATTTATATATTTAAATTTATATATTTAAACACGCACATCTATCCCACTCAAGCGGATGAATAGACTGACGCTCTGCCCACCCAGCGCCAGCGCCGCCATCTTACCCGGTCGGGTCCTCCACGGGAACGGTGGGCGGGGCGAGAGCGGGCCAACGGCGAGCCGCGCCGCGGGTCGGGGCGGTCCTTCCGGCGCGTTGCCGTGGCGCCGGCGCGTCCCGCGCTTGCGTAGAGGGCGTCGGGGCGGGGGCGCGCTCCCGCCCGCCCCTGCGGGCCCCTTTAAAGGCAGCGGCGGCGGCCCAGCTGGGGCGTCCCCGTCGCCGCCTCAGGAGCGCCGCCATCATGTACCGCCGCTTGGGAGAGCTGCTGGCGCCCGCCCGCGCTGCCGCCGCCGCCGCCGCCTCTTCATGCCCGCCGTGCGCGGAGCCCTGCGCGGCCTCGGCCTTGCAGCTAGTGCCGCCCGTCGGGGAGCCCCGCCGGGGCTACAGCCAGGCGGTGAGCCGCGAGGAGGCCTCCGAGGACGACCCCAACTTCTTCCGCATGGTGGAGGGCTTCTTCGACCGCGGCGCCGGCATCGTGGAGGACCAGCTGGTGTCCGGGCTGCGCACCCGCGAGAGCGCCGAGGAGAAGCGGCACCGCGTGCGCGGCATCCTCCGCATCATCAAGCCCTGCAACCACGTGCTCAGCGTCTCCTTCCCCATCAAGCGCGACAACGGCGAGTGGGAGGTGGTGGAGGGCTACCGCGCCCAGCACAGCCAGCACCGCACGCCCTGCAAGGGAGGTGAGCGGCCGCCGTTCACACGTGCCCTCGCCGACACGCGTCTGGGAGGGAAGCGAGCGGGCGGGCGGGCGCCAAGGATCCCGGGCTCTGCCGGGGCTGCCCTGCGTGCCCTTTTCCCGGCAAGGCTTCCCAGACGCGGGACTTCGTGGGGCATCACCGCTTCTCTTGACATAAACACGGGTCTGGTTTAGTTTTCCAGACGTGGCTGAGGGGAGTTTCCTTCCCGACCTCCGGGTCTCCTCTGGCCTATGAGAAAGGGACGGGCGCTCCCCTCCTCCCCTTTGCGGGTTCCAGCCTGACACGCGTGTCCAAGCAGGGGTTTTGTGTAAATCGACTTTACCCCTTGCACAACTCCGTTGGGAGAGCGATGGGTTGGCTAACAAATGCAGGCTGAAGACAAAACAACCAGCTTCCATCCCAGGGCTCTATTGAATTCTTCGGTATATTTGCAATATTCATGCGATGTGGAGGGCGGGTGGGTTTCAGTTCAGTTGCATAGAAGGCGAAGGAGGTGTGTTTGTGTTTTATCTTTGTAGTTATAATGTACACTGGAGATGGCATAGTATTTCATTGTGGGAGAAGTTCAATGACAGTAAACTAAACTAATGTACAAATTGCTCCACAAACATTAAAAACGCCTTACGTGGATATGATAATAAACGGTTCTCCATTGTCATTTTGCTGCAATGTGTGAAGTGTGTGTGTCTGTATATACACACACATATATACATACACTCACATACTCTGTAGATAGATTAAATATATATATATATGTACACATATACATACATATACTCTCTGTAGATACAGATAGATTAAATATATTATTGTATATATATATTTGTTTTCTTAAGTTTTCGCCGGTATTTATATGTATGGTATTCAGCTTTGTTCGGGTATTTTCCCACATCATTAAAGTTGTGCTTTTAAAGTTGTAGCAGACGAACACAATACAGAAGCCTGATGATGGCAGATGAGATTCTGTCGAAAGGTTGCTACAACTTTAAAAGCACAACTATAATAACATGGGAAATTACCAGAACAAAGCTGAATGCCATATATATGTATGTATGTATGTGTGGATCTTTGGTTATTTGGGTTTTCTCCCGCGTAAAATTGGAAGTATCTAAGCGACGTTTCAATGAAGTCTCATTCACCATCTTCAGGCTTGTGTCTTCGGCTCTGTGCTTCTTGAAGTAATATGAGCTTGCAGCTGCTTCTTCCTTTTAACTGCTAGTGGGGGTGTGACTTGATTAGGTGGGGGCTTGGCTGTGTTCTGATTGGGTGGGGGGGTGTTCTGTTCAGGTGGGGGCTTGGTTGTGCTCAGGTTAGTCTTAGTTGCCGGGGGATTTGAGCTGGTGAGCTGTGATCCTGTTGTTTGGCTTTGTGTTCGTGGTCGTGTCGCATCTTCACGGTGGGCATCAGTTCGCTTCATGTATGGGTCGGAGGGGTTTGAAGCGGGTAGTGATGCAGCTGTGGTACGGCTTCTGGTCTGTGGTCGTGTCTCATCTGTGTGGGTGTGAGTTTGCTTTCTACGTGGAAGTGTGGTGGTAGCATCTTGTGTGGCCCTCGTGGGTGTGGGTCTGGTGTCATTCTTCATGTTAGGTACTCGTTTGTTAATGAGGGCGGGTTTCCAAATGGCTGGTAGTGGGAGGTATCATCTCGTTTATTCATGCTGTGTGGGTGTTTTTCTATCTCTATGACTCCTCTGATTATTCTGTTGTTGAAGTGTTCGGTTTTGGCGATAGTTCTGGTATTTTTAAAGTCAGTCTCATGTCCTGTGGCTTTGAGGTGTTGGACCAGGGAAGAGGTCGGTTCTGCATCACTACCCGCTTCAAACCCCTCCGACCCATACATGAAGCGAACTGACGCCCACCATGAAGATGCGGCATGACCACGAACGGGAAGCCAAACAGCAGGATCACAGCTCACCAGCTCAAATCCCCCAGCAACTAAGACTAACCTGAGCACAACCAAGCCCCTACCTGAACAGAACACACCCCCACCCAATCAGAACACAGCCAAGCCCCCACCCAATCAAGTCACACCCCCACTAGCAGTTAAAAGGAAGAAGCAGCTGCAAGCTCACAAGCACAAAGCCGAAGACACAAGCCTGAAGATGATGAATGAGACTTCATCGAAATGTCGCCTAGATATTTCCAATTTTACGCAGGAGAAAACCCGAATAACCAAAGATCCACATACAAATACCTGGGAAAACCTCAGAAAACATACACACACACACACATACTCTCTGTAAATAGGTAGATAGATTAAATATATCCAATATTCTATTCTTGGATGGACAAGGACAATAGCATTCAATTGTTATTGTAGAATATACAGTATTGTCCTGGTTCTTATATTGCTGGAAGTGGTTTTTCTTTCTCCTTTTAGGAATCTGGCCATGCTTGCTCTCCACCCAACCTCCCTTTTAAGGTGAAACTGGCTATTCCCCCCGCCCCCTTTTAAAATGTTTCAAAGTTTGCAAAAAAAAAAAAAATATTTATCTGACCACATCTCCCTTTTTCAGTGCTGCTCAGATGTGTGGGAATGCTGTGATACGTTAACCTGGTATTACAAGCGGAAAGATCTCTTCCAAAAATTGGTCTTGCCAAAATAATGAAAAGCCCCCATTGGTGGCAAACTCCTTGCAACCTTTGTTTGGCCTCCTAGTAAACTTTATCCCCCCCTCCCCTTTTGTGGAATAGTGTAGGGGTTATGTTACTGGCATGAATTTTTCAGTTACGAGATAATTTATACGAGTGCATTAGACAGTTGGGAGTGTTTTCATGTCTGGTCTTCATTTGTGACTTTGCTGGCTTGCTTGCTTATATAAAGAAAAGCTTTCGAGTTTGTTTTTGTGATTTTTTTTTCAAAATGGAAGTAATAATAGCTGTGCCCATTTGCCTCCAGACACAGGTCTTCTCTTTCCTGCTTCTTGCATAGATAACATTTCCTACAATCACTGCTTACAATATCCTGATTAATCTTTTTAAACACTTATGCACCCCTCTTCAGCAGAAGAACAGCAGAGAATGGGCCTTGAGTATGGAAGTCACTGTAAGAATAAACCAACAATCAAAGAATCTTATAGCAATTTCCATTAGTTGCTTCATACTAGTATATAGCCTGGGATAAGAGGGGGAATTAAAGCTTTAATACTTGAAACAGAATGGCTTTTTTTGGTAGTTTGGCTGTTTATTGTGTGACAAAACAGTAAACAAAAAGGGCGGGTGTGCTACACAGTGGCAACAAGATTACCTTTGATGCCCTGAATGGATCCCACGGGCATACTTGCAAAGAAAAAGGGGGTATAGCGCTGCTCTTTGTTTGAACCACCCCACCCTTAAAGGAATCAAAAGTAAGCTGAGGGTTGGCAGCATTTACCCCTGCAGGCTACCGAGAACATCTTTGGATATTGTATGATTCATCACAGCCATGTTTGTTAGACCTGCATCTCAAGTTTTCTGTAAGAGCTCAAAGGTATCTTCCTCCAGTTCTCTCCAAAACAGCTCTGTAAGTTTGCACTGAGAAAGAGTTAAGGGAGCTCACTGGGTTTGTGAGAGTTTGTCCCAATCCTAATTCAGCCTCAGACGTCCTAGACATGCTCTGATGGTTGCATTTAAAATGAATTGGAAAAATCAGACGTTTATTCATTTATCTTTTTTGTGAAGTCATCGAGTTGTTCATATGTAGTGTATCCGGCAGTTGGTTAAGCACAAAACTGGCCAGAACGGTAAGGATTGCAAAACATCCTTTCCAGAGTGTAAACTGATTATTTAGATAAGAAAACCTGCACCAAAGGTTAGAAAGGTGCATTTTTGTATAATGGAGACATACCTATCCTCTGGAGTTCCTCCCTTTTCTTCCCTGCTTTAGTCCTCTGTGTGATAAACAAGCTTTCTGCAAATTCTGACAATTCCCTGCAGTCCATAGTTCATTCTTGTTTGAGTTTCACAAGGAAAATGAAGTTTCCTGTGGTGTTTTCAGGAGGCTGCCATTCCATAGGTTTGAAAGAGGCTAGGTTGCCCAAAGGCCAATTAATTGCTGGAAATTTGTGTTTTGGATGCTATATTTTTGTTCGGTTGTTTGATCTTCAGAGAATGACTCAGTAGGTAGAACATTCAGGGTTTATATCAGCATATCAAAGTGTACGTTTTATTTGATCATGAGGTTTACAAAAGAAATGCTGAAGAACCTCCGTGGAATGTTTCAGATGTGAAATTTATGCATCTGGGAAACAGGGCTCTTCATTCTTCAAATATGGGTGGTCCCAGTTCAGCCTGTCCAGATTAGTTTGGATACAAGGTTTAAAAATTCCGTTGTGGCCACTGAAGGATACTGAATAAAATATTTGCTTTGATGTAGACATTTTGTTCTTTAATGTCTACATGGAGTGAAGAACATAGATAACTTTAGAATCACCGTAGACAAATGCAATATTTTCTTGCAGTTTCTGCCATCCAGACTGGTTTCTTCATGTGCTCTGTTGTAACAATAATCTTGAAATAACTATCGCCACATAATACAATCTCTCCTAAGTTGCTAACAAAGTTCTATGTCCCAATATCATTTTCTAAGAATCATAATATCCTTTCCAAACCTATGTAGGAAAACCAAAATCCATTTAATATCGATCTCCAAATCCTTGTAACCAAAAAGAAAAGTCTTGCTTGAGGAGCTCCAGTAAATTGGATTGGCTTCTTTTGAGTCCTCCAGGGGTGGTAAATAGCAGCAGCTTCCAAGAATCGTATAGATATTTTGCATTTTAGTGTAGTGAACTGCATTACTCTCCCATGCTGCTCTTAAGGTTGCCAAAGCAGCTTTAGAGTGTTTAAATTATTTGTTTGTGAATGTTTTCTACAAAGAGGGGAATGTTGGGAAAGAGAGTAGATTCATAACATGGATATGACATGCCTATGGACGTGCCATCAACAAAGTTGTTGTTTTGGGCTAGGAAATGTTTATAAAGACACAAGTGATCCAAGAGAAAAATAGACTCAATGTCAAGTGACAGGAAAATCAAAAGATCCAGGCAGTCCCAATGGATATTAAAGATTTATTGCGAGTTTACGCTCTCTACAAATATCTGAAATACTATTGGTCAAAGCAAATGGGGGGTAGATAAGAGTCAGAGGAATTCAAGGTGTACTGGACTTAGATCTCTTGTGGGCTTGAGGCTGATGACGCATTTGACTCCCCCTCCTTCAAGCTCAGCCTGGTCATCTTCTACATCCACTTGCTCCATGGATTTGCTCCAGTTTTCTTTTTGTTTCCTTAACACCCTTCAAAGGAAGCTTCTCAGTCATCCAAGTCATGGTTGTCCCAAAGGTGCTTTTTCAAGAGGCAACTGGACTTTCTGTTTTTTTCTTTGAAGACATTTCGCTTCTCAACCAAGAATGAGAAGCGAAACGTCTTCAAAGAAAAAACAAAATCCTGTTGCCTCTTGAAAAAGCACCTTTGGGACTTCACACCCTCCCTTTTTCTGTATTTAATTTGTTAATTTATTTATGTTTATTATCTCTTGTTGATCATTACAAATTGGGATAAGGTCGTCTTCCTTCTCCGTAACATTAAAACTTCACACTAACTTATATATTATTCCTCTTTTACATAATGTGTAAGTAACAGAAGCAATACTAGCAGTTTCCGGGTATAGTCCATGGGTTTGACAATAGTGAGACCCCTCTAATATAACAATCTCTTGTGCTTTGGATTTTGAGGTATTGCTTTGATAGGTAAAATTATAAAAGAAAAATTACTGTGTTTTAAAGCTTGATCATCTGTAATAAAGTTTAAAGCTTGAATCCTTGGAGTTCCTTAAAATAATTCCATTGGGGTATTGAACTAATTTGAATTGCTGGTCCATGCCTCATCATCCCTGTCTTTAGAAAGTGTTTAAAAAGAATGTTGTGTTGAAAAGCCTTGAACAAAGTTGAGATTTTTAGTCAGGAGTTCTTGACTACCATACTTTCTGACTTTTGGAAGGATGTCTTGTAAATTATTTCAAGAAGCAGGAATCTTATTTCCAAACTTTATTGAGTATTCATTGATAATAAGCTATGATGTAATTTTTTTGAAAATTCAGCTACTTGTTCTTTAAACCATAGTACATAAAACCTGGCATGGCAAGTTTACATTTAGCAAGAAGCAAGAACAAGTATTAAAAGTGGAAATGTGAGATAAAAAGTAAACTGCCTTTTGTAAAATCTCTGCGTTCTCATATGTATCAAGGATTTTATTCGGCATATTTATAGTTGATCATTTTAGTGTTTTTCTAATGTAAGCTGCCCAAAGTCACTTTGAAATGAGATCGGCAGATATAATATAATAAATATAATAAAACATATACATTGTTGTATTGAAAAAGTCTTCTTTGAGAACTTTTGTTCTCAAACAAGACTTTTTCAACAAGACAATGTATATATTGTATCCTAGTAGCAGTGGTGCCCTGGCTGTTTCAGAGTAGATATATTTGCCCCAAATCCCAAGATTGTTTTTTTGCAGTATTTTTAGAAACTGCTCCAGGCTGTTTTGTCACCTGAGAAATATTTTCTATCTGTATTCCAAGTCAACTGGACTAGTAAGGTATATATCTTACTATGCTTCGCTGAATTTGTGGATTTCATTTTTAAACGGCTGTGACTTCTAAGAAAGAGCATCTTTAGATATGCCATTAAATTAATTTAATAGAAACAGTTTCACCTCCTAAATATTTCTTAAGAACTAAAAAAAAACATTTGCAGTAATGGAAAGAAACAGCAGCAGCATCGTGCATAGCTTAAAAATACTCAGCCCTAATTTTGTAAGGTTTATGGATCTTGAACTTCTTTGCTGGGATGTATATGTTTTTTTTCAGGCTATTTTCCCCCTCTCTTTCCCTCTCCTTCCTCTAAGCAAAACCATGCAAACAATTCACAATCAATCATAATACAGCAAACAAATACACTGGTGTGAGTATCAGTTTAATATAGGTTAAACAGTTTGCCTGTGTGATCACGTCCTTCGAGGTTGTGCTTCAGAAGGAACTACAGCTGTTCTTATTCATCATATGGACAGCTGTCCAGAGAACTAAAAGTATCCTAACAAGGTACAGGAAGCAGGAATGACCTTCTAGTAACGGAGCGTCATATGTTAATCTCTGTGTTTATCCAGACTAACAGAGATACCCAATCTTAAAGGAAGCCATTGTTCCTGTAGAAACAGTCGTGTGGAATAAGTAGTCCTGTTGACGTTTTTTTTCTTCGAACCTCTGGATCAGCTACTGCAGCCTTAAGCCCGATTATAATCGTTGTTTTAGGTCATCTCTGTCATTTGCAAGCATCCTTAATTTTTAAAATCCCTATTAGCTTCTTAATGGTGATTCTTTTCTTTGAGTAGTGCATAAACAAATTAGCGCTTGCTTCATTGTTGCTAAAATAATTTAAAATGTCCAAAGCTGTTTTGTTAAACCTAAACCTACCCAGTGTAAAGAAAGGGAGTCTATGCGATACGCGATGGCTTCAGTTTTGGTTCTTTTTCCTCACTTCCCTTTCTCCATCCCAAAATTGACTCAAGGAACTGGGTATCTTTATCATCCAGGAACAGCCCCATTTAAAAATATCTAGTAATTTGGCAATAAAAACCATTTGTTGGCATTTTCTGGCGGGAGGAGTAAGGATTTTACGGGAAATAACTTGAAGCCTGTGGTTTATGCAGTAGCTGATCCCTGCAGATGGCTCCGTTCTTTGCTATAAAATATGAAAATATTCATTCCATCATATAAGATTTATTTAAGGAACTTGGGTTTAGCTACTTTTATTACCAAATTGTTTGGATTTATTCCTAATACTGATAGATAAGATCCTTGCTTCACCATGTTTTTGTATCATTATTCACAAACCGTATTGTATTCACTGTTCACAGAATTATTGGAGTTTGTAAGCAGTTGCTAAATTGTGTGTATGTGTACAGTTTTACCTACAAGTCTTATCTTTTCCAGAAGGGAGTTGGAAATTGAACATTTTTCAGGATTCTTTGGTGATTTTTTTCATTGCTGCTTCAGTAACAAAGGAGACGAATCTGTTTTTTGTAGACTGTTAACTTTCTTTTTTGGGTGTGCCAGAGGAAAAGAAAACCCTTAACAAACAACATCTTGTGCCAGTTCCAGTGGAAAGTTTAACCATGGCTGTGAGTCATTTTGTAGTAGTAGGAGGCTTTTATAACAGAAAAGCGAATTGCCTAAGCATTTAGACGAAGTGAAGCAGAATACTGCTAATTTTGGTGCAATTTTTCTTGCATTTTCTAATGGCTGTTTTATTCCATCTCTTGAAATAAAAGGCACAACAGAACATAACGGAATAACAGAATTGGAAGAGACCCTGGAGGTCTTCTAACCCAACCCCCTGCTGAAGCAAAAAAGCAATAACCACTATTTTATTTTCAGACAAGTGGCTGTCCAGTCTCTTCTTTAAAAAAATCCAATAATGAAGCATCCACGACTTCTGGAGACAAGTCCAATTGCAATAAATTTGGAAGGAAATAAAGGAAGATGCCCTGAATCTTAACAATACCTTAGCCTCTGAAATAGCTATGAAACTTGGCAGTGGAACAGAATAAATGTAGCTCAGGGTTGAACTTCTTGGTACTCCTCTGAGCTTGGTTGTTTATTTGTAGATGTTTCTTTTTGCAATTATAATAGGTCAGCTTGAATGAAACAGTTTTCCAGACTTAAAGCAGAGTAAAAGATGCACGTGCATAAGTTTAGGCCCAATTAATAGGTACATAGTTTTGTTTTCAACAATTAAAGATACATAGTTTTGTTTTCAAGGTTCCTCCTGTTTATTCCCAGACGCAAGTGCCCTGGTGTTTCCATAATACATTCTCTTATCACGTCTTTTTTTCTTGTGTATAATCAAAGTCTCCATTACATTCAGGAACAATTTCTTAATAGCCTTAAATTTTATAATCCTTGGTTCCTATCAAATGGAGTACATTCCTTTTCTCTTTTCTTTTTTTTACTGTTAACGGGAAACTTACATTATGTTGTCAAGAGTTCAGTGACCTGCCATTGGTTTTATAAGTGGGTTGATAGCATTTACAATGCTTTGTGGCTCCAGCTTGGTAAATTTTAATTATTAAAATAAGAGCAATGAACGAATGGATGTACTCCATTTGAGAGCGACCGTGAACTTGTTCCTTGCTTAGTTGTGGAGGGTTAGGCAACGCTAAACAAGAGAGCAGGAAACAGGCTGTCTCAGATTAACGTGCTCCCAGACAGCTGAAATGAGGAAGCGATAGCTTCCTGCACAGCGGACTTTGCAAAATGAAGTTGCTCACTGCAGGCGTTAAAAAAAATATTCATCTCTTTTTCATAAAATACTCGACTGACCGGACAACACAGAATAAAGCCAGTAGTTGGCCTATACCAGAGAAATCCTATACCTGTATTAGTATGTTTTTTTTACATTTGAGTCAAAAGTTCAAAAGCATGCAAAATGCAAGTAGATAAATAGGTACCACTTTGGTGGGAAGGCAACAGGTTCTGTGTGCTCAGCATATAGTCATGCTGGTCACATGACCAGGGAAGTATTTTCAGACCATGCTAGCTCCCTTGGCTAAGAAATGGAGATGAGCATCCATCCCCTTGAGTCGGGCATGACTGGACAAAGGAAACCTTTTTATAGTTTAAGCAGTTGAATCCAGGATATTGTGGAACTTTTTAGCCTGACGTGTTTTAGATCAGTCAGTCAAAACCACTAACTGTTATGAATGGTATGGAGTTGTAGGTTTTGCTGAACATGCACTAATCTTGTTTATGAATATATATCAAATCTCGTCTTAGAAATCCCCCTTGAAGGAACAGCCACAACTTCTGAAGGCTTTCCATTGATTGATTGTTCTCATTATCAGGAAATTTCGCCTCGTTCCTAGTTTGGTTGCCTCCATGATTTTATTGCTCTCTGTTCAAGTATCTGAGCTTTTGTTTATATTTCACTAGCTCGATACCTGTGTGCTTCATTACGAAACTATGTGGTCGGGCTTAGTTTTTGGGGAGGAAAATAAGAGGGGGAAATTCTGTCTCTGCCTACCAGCACCCATCGGTATTCATCTGGCTAGCATCCTGTCAGTGTGTGAGAGAGTTGAGGGCTGTTTGGAAACCAAAATAGTATTTGCTGAGTGAATAAGGAAGGAGACAGCAAGGAGCCTGGGCGGGGCTCAGCTCAACTGTTCTGTACTAAACCTGCTTGGTGCTCCGAAACTGAAAGTGAAACTCCTCTGCTTGTGTTTTGCATTTGGAAGAGATTTCTTTTCAGGTTGGGAGGGGGAGTAGAATTCCTTAGCATCAGAGCATGTTAATAATAATAATAATAATATAGGAAATACTCTAAATGCTCTGATGGTCATTTCAAAAAAATCCTTTCTTAACGAGCACTTAGAAGCCAAGAGGAACATGCGCGCCAAATTTCAAGTTTGTAGGCTTTACGGTTCTACCGTGTTTCTCCAACAATATGCCCACCCCCCAATAGGAAGACCCAGTTTGTTTTCTAGGCATAAAATGAAATTAAGCCCCTAGTTTAAAACATGTGAAATTGGGGGGGGGAGGCGGGGGAGAACTTGCCATTAGGAGTGTCCCCTGGGCAGCTATGCCTCACCATCAGCCGCTCCTAACAGCCAATCATGGTGGAGCACGGAGGTCTCCCTTACCCGGGTCAGCAGGCGGGCGGCGGCAGCGTGGATGTCCAGCAGCGTTTCAGCCGCTTCTCAGGCCTCTGTAGCTTCCATGGTTCCCACCAGTGCTGGCGCCTCTCTCGCCAGCGCTGTCTCCAACAACAGCATCTGAGTCACTCCCGCTTTTCCCCCGTCCAGGTACAGCAGCCCGTTCCTGCATTCCAAGAGCCCAGGCCGAGCTGTCCCTCTCTCGCCAGCGTCTTCTCCAATAACAGCGGCAGCAGCGGTGGGAACCGTGGAAGCATTTCAGCCACTTCTCGGGTGGGGGAGCCGCCTCCATAACTTCCACGGTTCCCGCCACTGCTGCCGCTGTTATTGGAGACGGCGCTGGCGAGAGAGGGACAGCTGCAGCTCGGCCTGGGCGCTTGTAATGCAGGAACGGACTGCTGCACCGGGACTTTTGCAAACTTGCAGAGCCCGAGGCTGGAGCACCAAGGGTAGCAGCAGCAGAGACGCTCACTCGGCTCTTCTCACACCCACCAAGCCGCCCGGGATTAAACCAAAACGCAGCGCGCGGCGCTCCCAGGTACCTCAAAATCTTTTTTTTTTTTTTGTCCTGTTGTTACGGGAATGGGGGGAAAGCGGGAGCGACTCAGACGCTGTTGTTGGAGACGGCACTGGTGCATGGAAGGGGGAGAAATTAATTCACCCCCGAAAAGACGTCCTAGCCGTTTTTTCGGGGCTCAAAAAAAAAATAAGTCCTGGCCTTATTTTGTGAGAAACATGGTAGAGATTTTGTGATGATGCATGAGTGGTATTTCGCTTTTATATAGAGAGATTTTACAGCCTTTTTTTTTTTCATTGAAATTGATCTTTATGATTTCAGTGATGGCTTCCTTAAACCCAACTGTACATATTATTCTGTCAGTATTCTGCTTATTGCTTCAAATATTGTATAATGGCTGCCTGTCAATGCTGGTTTGCTCACAGTTGGGTTTTTCCAGACCAAAAGCAGCATGTAACAAAGTTGAAAAATGAGCCCTTGTGAATAATATTAGGTTAATTAAAAAAAAGTATTTACGGAATTGTGGAAACAAAGTTGGGATCTGGATCTGTAATTGGGTTGGATTTCTGCTTAAAACCAGATGGGGAGATGATAATCCACTCCTTGAACAAAATGTGGGTTTGTGTGGTGGAACAGATATGAGAGCTGATAGAATTAGTTACACATTTGGCTTTTCTTTTTTCTGTCACCAAAAGATTGGGCAAATTAGATTGCGTTGTATTTTGGCTCCCTGATAAATTGCTTTTTTAAAAAAATAGTTGCTTTCCTTTTGTGCTCGCAGTTTATTTCTTATTGACAAGTGACGCAATGCATTAATTGCTAACATTCATGTTTCTTTTAACAGGTATTCGTTACAGCACAGAAGTGAGCGTTGATGAAGTAAAAGCTTTAGCTTCTCTTATGACATATAAATGTGCAGTAGTTGGTAAGTAATTCTAAATGAATGTCCCTCTGAAGCCAGGGCTTTTAATATTGTCAGAAAGATGTTTATGAGCCGTGTGGGATATTATTCCCATATAAGAGCTAGGAGTTTTGGGAAGTGAGAAAGATCTACCTTGCTCTAGTTCAGGGATCTCCAACCTTGGCAACTTTAAGACTTGTGGACTTCAGCTTCCAGTTCTGGGAATTGAAACCCACAGGTCTTAAAGTTTCCAAGGTTGGAGACTTCCTGATCTAGGTGACTCCTTGAGAAGGTATTTGGAATAATGGCCTGTGAGGGAGGAGGTGACCTCTCCACAGATTGCCTGGGTGGGCTGAGCTTCTAAAGCAAGGGTCTTCAAACTTGGCAAGTTTAAGACTTGTGGACTTCAACTCCCAGAATTCCTGAGCTAACATGACTGGAGGAGGAATTCTGGGAGTTGAAGTCCGCAAGTCTTAACGTTTGAAGACCCCTGTTCTAAAGTAATTGTCTGTCTATGCTTTCCTGGGAATTTTAAGTTTTAAGTTTCTGTTTTCTGAGTAGGCCTGAAAATGAAGGGTGCCCCTGAGAGTAGAGATTACCTGCTTTGCCAGTTTTAGGCCATTTCAGAGATAACATTTCTCGTCTTCATCCAGCCTCAGTGCGCAGCTCCTTCCTTATGAAACAGAAAAATTGATTAAATCTGATGTAATGCACACTTTTTAAACTCTGATCAAAATTAGCAAAACAAGAAATTGGAAGGATATCTGGTCTTAAAAAGGCCTAAATCCAAAAGGTTCTTTCCAACTACCATCAAGTGGCACAAATAAGCCTTTGTAGAGGTTTGCACACCTAATTAAATGTTACAATATGTAAAAGAAATATCCTGTTTTTCATATGTAAAAAATTCTTGTAAAAAACAACAACCCAGTTCTGAATCTCCTCTTTCCATTATGTTAAAGGGCATGGTGAATTATTTTAAAATAAATCATTGTCTATGTTTTTTTTTTCCTTTCTTTTCTCATTTTCTGTTGATATCTCTGTGACTTAATTCCTGAAGTGGAAAAGACCAGACAGGCATCAGAGCTAGCGTTAAGATAAAAAAACTTTACCATCTTTACATTCTTGTCCTTTGTTTTTTTTTTAACTTAAGCGTGAACATTTGTTTTCAGATGTGCCATTTGGTGGTGCAAAGGCTGGTGTTAAGATCAATCCTAGACTATATACAGTAAGTTCCAATTCCAGAAAAATATGCTTTTAATCAGCATGTTTAGGCTTAGATATCTGAGGAGCTGTTTTCCTAAAAATAGACCACTCTGGACAATGTAGTAGAATCCTATATATTTCCTTGGTCTGGAGAGATTAATTGCATAAATTCAAACCTATCGTACCATTTCAGATAAGCGATAATCACAGGAAAAGTTGCCGGATGGCCTTATGAATGCTGCTTGGCATTATTTTGGTCAATTTGAGGCTGTTACCATTTTTTCTGAAACAAAAGGGAATGACTTAGCAGCCAAATGTCACTGCAGGTAGTCCTTGACTTACAACTGTAACTGAGCCCAAAATTTCTGTTGCAAAGTGAGACATTCATTAAGTATGTTTTGCCCCGTTGAAGACTGCAACCTTCATAAATAGGAATTAGTCACTAAAAATCTGAATTTTGATCTATAGTGACATGGTGCAATGGTCATAAGTGTGAAAAGCGGTCATAGGTCGCTTTTTTCCAGAACTGTTGTAACTTTGAACAAGTCACTAAATGAACTGTTGTAAGTCAAGGACTGCCTGTATAAGAGAAAGGATGAAATATTGGTCAGATGTTGCATGTTTTGGCCAATAAAAAACCAGTTTATTTAGTATGCCCTCATTCTACCCAAGTTAGAATGTAAGTTTGAGTCTACTTTGCAAGCCAACCTATGTTTTGGAGGTATGTGCTGGGCAGTGACCAACACTTAAGATAAGAATGAATGAAATGAAAAGGATTTACTCCAATTGCAAGTTTTCAAGATAAAGGGTGGTTCAGAATCGTTGCAGTAGAATACTGTAATCCTTAGTTTTATTTATGGTGCGTTTCTAGCAATCCTAAAGTAGCAGTTGATGTCATTAATAGTCATTTGTTAAAGTTAACAGTTAGACTGTAAAGGTCTAAAGAATGGATACAAATCTTAAAAACAGCATTAAAAATGCTAAATTTGACTGCAGTGACCAATTAGCAACAGCACTTAGTCTTATATTCCACTTCACGTTGCTTTACAGCAGAGGTCTCCAAACTTGGCAACTTTAAGACTTCAACAAGTCCACAAGTCTTAAAGTTGCCAAGTTTGCGGGCCCCTGTTTTACAAGCCTCTCTAAGTGGTTTACAGAAGTCAGACCTTTGCCCCCAACAATCTGGCTCCTAATTTTACTGACCTCAGAAGGGGTGAAAGCTTGAGTCAACCTTGAGCCAGTGAGAATCGAACTCCAGGCAGTGAGCAGAGTTAGCCTGCATTGAATCCCCTGTGCCACCATGGCTCCTATTAAACACTGCAGGGGCGCTGTAGCACCAACTTAAAAGAAAAACCCTAGTAAAAACTTTTATTGATTTACTTGAACAGGGAGGGAATTTTACAGCAGAATCAAAAACGTTTTCCTGAAATCGCTTGTGCCTCCAAGAGGCATAAGAGTCTATTTCCTGACCTCCCAGCTGTCCAGCTGTGGAGTAGCTTCCGCCTTTCTTCCCAGCACTTTTGGAAATGAATTTCACAAATGGGTCCTGTCCTTCTCTAGTTCAGAGGTTGGGAAGATTTAATAGCAGCGGTTCCTTTTCAAGGTTCACATAAAATCCAAAACAATGAGTTGGGTTGGGCTGGGACCTCACCTGTTACTGCATGGTGGCTAAGCCTAGACTAGGAGATGGCCTAGGAACTATGGGCTCAAAAGCCAGAGGGTTGACTTTGGGTGTTGCTTACTCATCTCCTGGATGTTCACCGTCTCCTTTGTTGTTGCAGGATAATGAATTGGAAAAAATCACAAGGCGGTTTACCATAGAACTCGCAAAGAAAGGCTTCATTGGTATGTAATAACTGGAATTGTCTGTATTGATTGGGGTGAGAGGGATCATTCAGCAGTGCTAGGCAGTACAACTGCACCCCAAACCCCTCCCCAAAAAAGGAGCACCGGTAACTTGAATGTGGTAGTGCATATTGTGAAGAACACTGGAAGGACAAGAGTGCCTCTGTTTCCTGTTTTTTTAATTCATCAGCTACAGCAAAGCCCGGGGCCTGAGCTGTAGGCTTTTGCATGCTTGATGCTTTCAATTCCAGGGATGTGCAAAAAGTCATTTCACCTGGGACCAAGAGTTCTTCCAGGTTGATGAATTTGTACACCTCTTCCTTCAAACCCTCCGCATCAAGAGTTACCTGGAAAATCGTATTAAAGAGCTCTTACTTGGCTTGTTCAAGCTGTCAAATCAAAAGAGCAATTTGTCTTGTTTTGTTCACTTCACAGATGATTGGAGAAACACCCATTTTATTCTGTTCTCTTTTTGCTGTAGACATGCCGCTCGTTCTTTTAATAACCTCTCCAACATCCAAATCGTAGGAATCACTTTCCCTTCCCTTCTTTCTGCCTCTTAACTTTTGGAAGCCAGGGGTGGTTCCTTAACAAGACATGATGGAACAGAGCAAACAGCTGGGGAAAGAAGAAAAGTGTTCCAATTTATAAACATCCTTTGGTAGCTTGGGGTACAAGTCAGTATGTTGTTATTTCCACCTTCCCACTATCTTTTTTTTTTAAAAAAAACTTTAAGGTACAGATTTCTTTTTTCCAGGAAGTAGAGATAGTCTACTTCTTTTTGTCGTCTAAGTTAGGGGTCTCCAACCTTGGCAACTTTAAGCCTGGAGGACTTCAACTCCCAGAATTCCCCAGCCAGCAAAGCTGGCTGGGGA
>NW_020769358.1:4687222-4705490 GCF_900518735.1 Pseudonaja textilis | reverse complement strand
GGTCTCCAAACTTGGCAACTTTAAGACTTGTGGACTTCAACTCCCAGCATAGCTGGCTGGGGAATTCTGGGAGTTGAAGTCCACAAGTCTTAAAGTTGCCAAGTTTGGGGACCTCTTGATTTAGACCCTAAATCATTGCATCCATTAATAAAGACAACATTACTTCTAATGGTTTTGCAGCGTAACCCTCATGTAACTGCAAGCAATATCACAGCTGCTTCTTCTTGGTTTCCATGCATGGTACTGGTTTGTGTTTAATGGTGCCCCTTCTTGGTTCTTGGCTGTGCCAAACAGGGCCCGGTGTGGATGTGCCAGCTCCTGACATGAGCACCGGTGAACGGGAGATGTCCTGGATTGCAGACACCTATGCGAATACCATAGGACACTATGTAAGTTGTGAACACCCTTATGGCACAGTGGCCTTATGGCATGTTTTTCAAGTCACCTACAATGCCTAACAGACCTAGAACAGATTTGCAGTTCTTTGGACAAGCCACATAAGGCCAACATAATGTCTGTATGTCTGCAAGCATCACTGTTGAATGAGCGTCTTTTCCCAAAGAAATCGTTTAGTTGGAAATGTGTATATCTCCGAAACGCTGCTTGCTTTATACATGAGGGTTCCTTGGTGCTCTCTGAACTTGGTGGTTCTCTTTACCCAAACTCGGTTACATCATCAGAAACCAGGATAACTCTTTTCATAAATTAAATTCTCCCAATAGAATAGTAATGTAGGAATCGTCCCTCAACTCGAACTCTCTGTCTGCCGAACGATGAGTCCAGCTAGTTTTAACTCTCAGCCCCATGTGGAGCTTTTTCTCCAGCGTGGCTGGTGGCTGCCTCTACGTCTCTGCTATCCTCCTCCCTTTAAGAAAATGTGCTAGGTCAGGGGTGGTCAAACTCAAGGCCCGCCAGTCCGATGTGGCCCACGAGGCTGCTTAGATCTGGCAGAAGGCTGGCAAAACAAAATAAAAAACAGAACAAAAGATGTGTTTCCCCTTTTTGCATTTGAGCGTGCAGGAAGGGGACAGGAAAGGAGGAACGACAAAGAAAAAGAAGGGGAGGTGGGAAGAGAGAGCAAGGAAGGAAAAATAAGGGAAGAGAGGAAGGAAGGAGAATGGGGAGGGAAGGAAGGGGACTATAATAAGAGTGAGTCTTAGGTAAGTCCCGCCTTAGCATTTGGCCACCGCAGGTGCCCCCCCCCCGGCACAAGTCCCATGTCACACCCACCATGGCCACGCCCACCCGTCCCTCCGAGGTCAAACACAACCCTGATGCGTCCCTCAATGAAATTGAGTTTGACACCCCAGGGCCCAGAGGTGACTGAGGGGGGTCACCTAACGGGGGACATGAGAGCTGTTCTCCCACGGCATCCGCTCCTGGAAGCTTGCAAATCGGTTAATTTCTATTATTTTGTTTTCTAAGCTGCCATAATGTAGGGGAAGCTCCTGTCGCGTCCCTTTTCTCCCCATACCGCAGGGCTCCTCAAGGAGTCACGTAACGTATCGACTCAAATTCAAAGGCCACACTGGATTCTCTTCCCTTGCCTTTGCTAGTTTCTCTGTATTGGAGCCATAAATTAAGAAAAGATGCCACATTGTGGAGGAGATCTTGGCACGTTTTGCAAAGACCGATGCCCCGAGTTTTGGCATTCGTTGCCACCTGAGATTAAATAATACTAGGCTTAGAGAAAACCAGTCCAATTCTGTCCGTAGTAATCTGTACTAGTAATCTGTAAGTAGTTCATTGCAATGTTAACTGGCGGTCACTTGTTGAGGTGGTTGTTTTTATACAGTGTTGATAATGTGCTTTTAACTGTTAACAGACTAGCATAAAACTATGCAAACAGTTCATCTGTCGACATAAATTACATCCATGCTGCATTAGTCCTGAAACGAGACCACGCCCGATTCTAAAAATTGACAATCTTTAATAATAATCGAAAGCTCTGCTTTCTGATTTTGACAATTGTTATCGACTAGAGAAGATGATCTTTTTGGAAATGCCGTGTCAGAGAGTTTTTCTCTTGAATTCAGTTTTGTACCTAATAATTTTCAACTAGAAGGCAGGGGAAAAATTGGAAATTAGGTGTTTTGTTTTGTTCTTTGGCCACCAAAAGAAAGTCCTTCCTTTCGAAATTCTTTTAATTATTCATGCATGAGCAAGCAATTGAATTATTCCACTTCGGTTCATCTGAGTTAACATTTTGCTTATTCAGGGTGACCATGGAAACAGTTTTCTAAACAGCCTCTTGACTGATTCCATGGACTTCTCTCACATAATTTTACTTGAGACGGATACTTTAAACTTTGGCAAAAAAAAAAAAAAAACCACTCCGGATTGCAAGACTATAAAGTTTCAACAAAGTGACAAATGGTACAGGCATAAAGCCTTCAAACGTTTGTTTTCCTGCACATGCATTGTTGGAGAGGAGAAAAGAGGAGAAAATGATTTGCTCTTTAGTATTCTAGTCAGTAAAGTTGCAGCTCTAAATAACTTCCCTTTTTGGCCAGATTTAATAATATGTACTGGCATTTTTCTCTGGGTGTAGCACATTGCTAAAAATAGGCATATTCTTGCTCTAATGCAATTGAGAATCCACTGAAAACTCCTTATATCATAATTGGGAAGATAATCCATAGTTTGTTGCCTAAAGGATTGCTCACTGCAGCTCGTGAATTTAAAAGCCAGCGATTATTATAATTTTGGGGGTACGGATTACCCATGTATGATAAAATGTTTTTTTTATTTGTAGTGTCAATTTGCTTTCTGCTTTGCTTTTTCAAAGATTTTTGTGAAGCTCAAAAGCTACTAATAGGCAAGAGTTAATAAAAGAAATACGTGGTTTATAGGATGTTCTGATTGAAAGTCAGTGGAGATTCTCAAGTCATCCAGGTCATGATTGTTCCAAATGAGCTTTTTCAAAAGACAATCGGACTTTCTTTGTTTTTCCTTGAGGATGTTTCCCTTCTCATCCAAGAAGCTTCTTCAGTTCTGATTGAATTCTGATTCAGTCAAGCTGAAGAAGCTTCTTGATTCAGTCAGAATTGAAGAAACTTCTTGGATGAGAAGCGAAATGTCTTCAAGGAAAAACAAAGAAAGTCCTCTTGCCTTTTGAGAAAAAAAAAACCCTTTTGGGATTCTGATTGAAAGCTTATTAATTTAAGATTAGATAAACAGTTTATTGTTTCATTGCTATTCCAAGGTGCTTGATAATCTCTCTATTGCAGACAAGGAAACAAGAATTGAGCCCCTAAGTAAATTAAGATTGGCGCAGAAACTGAAGAATTGTAGATCAAAATGAATGAGGCACAGAGGGCTCTAGTTCATGTAGATCAAGGGTCTTGAAACTTGGCAAGTTTAAGACTTGTGGACTTCAAGTCCCAGAATTCCTGAACTAACATGACTGGAGGAAGAATTCTGGGAGTTGCAGTCCACAAGTCTTAAACTTGCCAAGTTTGAAGACCCCTGGTGTAGATAAAATTTCAGCATCTGTTTCCCACTACTCAGGCCTTGCAATCTCTTTTCTCTGGTTAAGCCTCAAATTGCAAGGCTCAACACGTCTGAGCAGAATACCCCACAGAGTTTTACGGTGCACAAAGTGGGAACTATGACAACAGCATTATACACTTTCCACAAACGAAGCGAGAACTTCATTTTGTACGATTCTGACTCATCAGCCAAAAAAAAAAAACTAACAATAATTGGAAGCAGTGAGTCAGATGTTTTAAAACTCGAGCCAAGCCAAGAAGGAAGAACATCTACATTTTGAAAGAATTCCCATCAAATGTAAACGAAAGGAGAACAAAAAAATGCAAAGCAAATACAATAGGAGATAAGTTTGTGACGTTCTGTGTCAAGTCTTTTTGGCAGCTGCCAAAACATGAAAAAAGTTGTTCCTAAGCACAGTTTTCAAGGACTCTTTTTAGCAAGTCGCCTTGACTTGCTAAATTTGAGCAACTGTACTGTTCCTCATTAAGAAGCAATTTATGCCTTTGTACTGTAGAGCAGAGAGATGTTTCTATTTTCTTTCACACGGCCTGCTGAGATCGGTTACTGAAGGGGGGGAAAAAAAGGAAATTTGCAGCTGGCTGTTTATATGATAGATTCCTGAATTGCAACCCATCTGGTTCATCTCAGAAATTCAGGGAACATTGGTAAAATTGCAAATTGACGCCCTCCATCTTGCTGCATTAGTGGCAGCCAGGATGAAGAAATGCACGACGCAGTGTGTGTGAACCCACAACCCCTAAAATCGGAATATGGTTTGGTAATCGTGATTTAGTCTGTAAAAGTTGGACCCAAAATTTCCCTTTCTTGCAGTGGCTTTGCTTTTCTAGCAATTTGCAATCCATTGTTCTTTGAAGAATGCCAACACGTTGGAAAGTAGAAATAACCCCGCTCTATTTGGAGTTGGTTTCCAGCAAGGGCAAAGTGAAGTAATGCCCACTCTTCTGAAGGATCACGTCAAGAAAACCTGGAGAAACTATTTCACAAAACCCAGAGGGCATTTTTTTAATCTTTTGCTTTGTCCTAAGTCTAACAATGCCGTGTAGAAAGTTATTCCTCACATAGGCTGTGATGAAAAGATGATCGTTCTTGGATATTGAAACCCAGTCAAGATAAAAGTCAGCAGAGGAGGCATTAACCCATGCGAGTGTAGATGTTAGGCCTGCCCCAATCTGTTCCCTTAGGAAAGAAAGATCCTCGACTCCATTTGGTTGAAGTGAAAGGTTCTTTTACTAAAAGATGTTGGCTGCAGTAAAGTCAGGCTAGATCTGGATTTCCCAGATTCAAAAGATACAGAAGGTGTTTTGAGAATGCTGAGCTACTTTGGGGGTAATCTTTCTCAGGATTCCTGGCCTTGAATGCTGGTACAAACTGGTTCTGAGCTTCTCTGTTTTTTTTATCACCTGTCATTCCCCCTTCCTTGTTTCCCATCACGTACATACACGGTTTTATTGCGCCTCTATCCTCGCCCTTGTAGCCTTTGATGGCAGGGTGCCCCCGAGGCGCCAAGCCGAGCCTGGCGGACCTGACAGTAGATGTTTTGAGAAGATCTTCCCATTCCTTTCCACCTGAACGTCCTCCTTTCTTTTGCAGGACATCAATGCCCATGCCTGCGTGACGGGGAAACCCATCAGCCAGGGGGGCATCCATGGCCGCATCTCTGCCACGGGCCGCGGCGTCTTTCACGGGATTGAGAACTTCATCAATGAAGCGTCATACATGAGCCTCTTGGGGATGACTCCGGGATTTGGAGACAAAACTTTTGCCATCCAGGTAGTGGATTTACAAGGATCACATGGGGGAGGAAAGGGAGCAATGATGCATTGAGATAAGGCACTGATATCCTTAATGCTTCAGGTAGGGAAGTCACTGTCTCAGGCCTGTATACTTGGTGTTCTGCTCAGTTATTCATATATGTGAGCCACCCAAGCTTTAAATCAGGAACGTATGAGTTAGATCCGTCTTCCTCAAAAGTGGAGGAATACTGTTCTCTGTGGTTGTCTGCATAAATGCAATGAATGCACATACTAAGTAATTCATTTACGATCAAATAGTCTAGGACCAGGAAGTCACAAGAGGTAAAGTACATTTTGGGAGGTGGCAATGATAAACTATTGTCCTATCAAGCCAAGAAAATGGCAAGGAGATACAGTATCCCTGCATATCCTTGCCATTAAGAGTCAAGCTTTGATTTTTGACTAAAAATAGAATATTGGAAGAACATTTCTCTCACATTAAACACATCGTGAATTTCAGCCAAACAGTTACTATAAGCAACAGCTGTCCACCCGTGAATAGGGTGGTTTTGATTCTAAAGCTTTTCTTGCTTTTAGCAGTAGCACTTAGACTTATATACCGCTTCAGAGTGTTTTTACAGCCCTTTCTAAGCAGTTTACAGAGTCAGCCTATTTCCTCCCCAAATCTGGGTCCTCATCATCCTTAAGCTGGTCAGAATCGAACTCCTGGCAGTGGGCAAGAGTCAGCCTGCAATTCTGCGTTCTAACCGCTGCTCCACCAGGGCTCTTTAGAAAGTTGTTTCATGAAGCTGCTTCAAGAAAAAATAGAGCTTTGAGGGAGGCTAAATAGAAACTTACTTTCACTTTTTTAAAAATAGGGATTTGGCAACGTAGGTTTGCATTCGATGAGATACCTTCATCGCTATGGAGCAAAATGTGTAGCTATTGGAGAAAAAGATGGCGCTATCTGGAATCCCGATGGACTGGACCCAAAGGAGTTGGAAGATTATAAGCTGGTACGCAAAATGGTTTACCATTGTTTATTGTCCTGTTTCTTTGGCTGTGATGCTTAGCAGTCATTCTGTTATCTGTATAAGAGGCCTTTATGGTAAATAAAACAAATCAGGCTTCAGTTTGCAAAGAACTTTTAAATTAGATTTTCTTGAGCGAGGCAGTCAAGCTTTAGGTCTTTAGGAAATATCAAAAGACTATGAAACTCCCCAAGTAGGAGGTTCACTAATGAGGAGCACACACAAATGAGGAAGCTAAGCAAAATAGAAAATCTTCCTCTGGAAAAAAAATGTGCCTAAAGCCTTGGACTGTTGGGCAAATGGTTTTGCGTGGGTTTTGAACTATGGAACCTTAATCTGGGAGCCTGTTTGAGTATGTCTAGCCTAATGAAGAGAAGGACTAAAGTGACATGATAGCAGTGTTCCAATATTTGAGGGGCCGCCCCAAAGGAAGAGTGGGCCAACCTATTCCCAAAAGCACCCAAAGGCAGAACAAGAAGTAAGGGATGGAAACTAGCCAAGGAAAGAACCTAGAACTGAGGAGAAAACTTCCTAACAGTGAGAATAATTAACCAGTGGAACAACAGCTTGCCTTCAGATGTTGTGGAAGCTTTCAAGAAGAGACTGGACAGCTGCTTGTCTGGAATGATATAGGATCTCCTGCTTATTATTCTGTTCTGAAACACTTATTATTCTGTTCTGTTAAGACATTAAAGCAACGGTGGCTCACCTTTTGGGGCTCCTATGCCAAATACCAGTGTACCAGCACCCAGAAGGCAATGCACGACCCCCCCCCCACACCCCCTACTCACGTGTGCGTAATATCCACCCGCCCCCTTACCGGCACTGCGCCTCACAGCTGATTTTGGGTCGGTTTGAGGCCTTTTTCAGCCTCCCAAAGGCTTGAGGAAGGCTTCTGCAGGCTGAAAACTAGCCCTGTTTCGTCACTTCCGGTATTTTCGGGAAAAACAGGAAGTGACAAAACGAGGCTAGTTTTCGGCCCGCAAAGCCTGAAGATGTCTTCCTCAAGCCTCTGGGAGGCCGAAAAAGGCCTCAAATCCACCAAAAATCAGCTGTGAGGCACACGCATACCCAGCGAGGTAAGTTTGCCTGCAGCTTGCGTGCCGGCACAAATGGCCCTGCGTGCCGCAGATTCACCCTCGCGGCATTAAAGCGTCGTAATTCCCATCATTCTCTCAACAGCAACACGGATCCATCCTCACCTACCCAAAAGCCCAGGCTCTTGACTGCCACATTCTCGAAGCCGATTGTGACATCCTCATCCCAGCAGCCAGCGAGAAGCAGTTGACGAAAGCCAACGCCCACAACGTCAGAGCGAAAGTAAGATGGCTGGGTCGTCCGAGCTTTCTCAGTTCCTCCAGCTGAGCCTCGGTTCTCCCACCCGCTCCTTATTGCTGTCTCCGTTAAGATTCCCTGGGCTTAACGGTGACGCAATGATGTTCTTTCCAGATCATTGCTGAAGGCGCTAATGGACCCACCACTCCCGAAGCGGATAAGATCTTCTTGGAACGGAACATCATGGTTATTCCAGTAAGGTTCTTTTTGATAGTGGTTGTCGGGTGAGAAACAATATGAAGTTGATTGATGGGAGATAGCTTCTGAATTTAAAAAAAAAAAATTATTCGGCAGGACTTTCCTTAAAACAGAATGGATTTTAATCTGCCTTCAGAAATGTGACTGGCAAATTTTTGTTTCCTCCTCAGTCATACCCGATCAAAAGGGGGTTCCCCCACCTTGGCAACTTTAGGACTTGTGGACTTCCAACACCCAGAATTCCTGGCTGAGGAATTCTGGGAGTTGAAGTCCCACAAGCCATACAGTTGCCAAGGTGGGAGACCCTTGCAGGCCTTAGCAAGCCTTTGATCTTGGTCTACAAGGAAGGAAGTTCTGCTGAACTCACCCCACTCTTCCTCTTTGCCCCTGGCTTAGTTTGGAAGCAGGAAGGAAGCAGGAATAAAGCTCTGTCAGCAGAGTTAGGACCTTTGGATCTTCATGATCTCTTTGCTTGGTTGACTCCCCCTCCAAATTCCTCAGCTAGTCTGGTAATGGATGGAACCAAACCTTCATCTTGATTCCTGACACTTCCATCCCGTGTTTCCAAGAAGCATTTGGGGTTAGTTGGCTAACCTAGTTCAGGGGTCTCCAACCTTAGCAACTTTAAGACTTGTGGACTCTGGGAGTTGGGAGTCCACAAGTCTTAAAGTTGCCAAGGTTGGAGACTCCTGACCTAGTTAATGGGAGGCTCTTCAAGCGGAGGAGACTTCAAGCTATTCAACAGAGCGAAGGAAACTCTTTCAGGGAGATCTCCTTGTTGTTGAGGACTGCTTCCTGAATGCTGGCTCAGAGCCAGGAAAGCAGGCAAGTTGTTAATCCAGCCGATTGGGTGGGAGTAAAAATGTATTCCCTGAAACTACGAAACTGGTTCCTGGATTGCTGAACAGGATGCGAAGGCATTTACTTACTCCTTTCAGCTACTCTTTGCAGAGTGACAAAATAAAAATAAACCTCAAGCACAGTCACATAGACACGCCTAAGATTTTATCAGCAGTGAATTTTTTCTTTTCTGTTTCTTTTGAATTCTTTGCTATTCATTTAGCTCCTTGATCTCACCTGGAGCCAAACATAAATGTGATGTACCTGTTAATAAGTGTTTAATTGTAGTTGCCATTTCTGTTTTACGTCGATGACTGTAGAATCAGGAGTCCAGGCAGTTCAAATGAATATATAGGTTTATTTCAAGCTGAGGCTCTCTCTACAAGAATCTGAACTACAAACGGCCAAGGCAAATCGGCAGTAGATAAAGAGTCGACCTATTAAGAATCAAAGTGGGCTGGACTTAGATCTCATGTGGGCCCCAAGGGACTGAAGACTGATGGCACATTTGACCCCTCCTTCAGGCTCCTCTCCCGTTTCATATCGGAAGTACACCTTAGTGATGTTCTGCCTGTAAAATCTACCTGCCTCTATAAATCAGGGGTCAGCAACCTGAGGCTCTGGAGCCGCATGTGGCTCTTTCATCCCTCTGCTGCGGCTCCCTGTCCTGGTTGGCACCACAATTTTGAGAGGAGCTTCCGTTTGGGGGGGGGGAGAGCGCCAGGAGGAGACTCTTTGGCAAGGGGCGGGTTTTCTGGTCAGCTCCACAATTGGTAGGGCTTTCAGTTAGGACAGGTAGAGAAAAAAGGACGCCGTGCTAGGAGGAGACTCTGGTGGGGGAACCGGACTTTCCGGTCGGCTCCAGAATTGAACGGGAGGCTTCTGGTTAGGCCGACTCCCTGATCTAGATCATTACTAACCTTATCTGAAGGTGGCTTCCCTTGTCTGCTTCTTTTTTATTTCCTTGCTTCTTCTTCTTCTTCCGACAGGACCTCTATTTAAATGCTGGTGGCGTGACTGTATCTTATTTTGAATGGTTGAAGAACCTGAACCACGTCAGCTACGGCCGCTTGACCTTCAAGTACGAAAGGGACTCAAACTACCATCTACTAAGTACGTTCAGTGGGTTCTGCCGTTCAGATACCAGCCTTCGCCCTTTGCCACCATGCCTGGGCTCCTTGATCGCTTTCAGGGGTGCACACCTGGCCCAGGGCTTTTAATGGACTTAAGAGGAAATTCCCGTCTTTACGTGGCAGTTGATCTACCTTGTCAGCACATTAAAAAAAGGAATGAGACACTTCCGAATTCTATGAAATATGGAAAAAAAAATTATAATTGGAGGGTTACGAAAGGAAGTTAAAAAAATGCAAAATAGAAATTAAAGAGTTTATGCTACAATAAAATTTTTAAGGTAGAAATGAATATAAAGACTTACAAAGTATAAATGTAGATGGATGGATGGATGGATGGATGGATGGATGGATAGATGGATAGATATAGAAAGAAAGAGAGAGAGAGAAATGTTATATTGTTTGTGACATTCTGATGTTATAACAATGTAAAGACTGCTGATATATATCAAAAGATAACCACGTTCATATGTTTTTAAAATTTAATTTTCAATAACCATTTTTTTTTAAAAAAAGGAAATGGATTCTACCCTGAGAAGAGCTGTCTTTTGAGCATCCAGTTAGTTCCCTTGGCTAGGAGTTTTAACTGGCTGTTTTCTTTTTCTTTCTTTATTTTTTTAGTGTCGGTTCAAGAGAGCTTGGAAAGAAAGTTTGGGAAACATGGGGGAAGTATTCCGGTTGTGCCTACTGCAGAATTCCAGGATAGAATATCCGTAAGTAGCTCTTGGAAAATTGTATTTCCTTAATATGTAGGTCTGAGCAAACTCTGCATCACGCAGCAACAAAACCCACAGGGAAGCCTGAAGAAAGGAAGCTAAAATGCCATATTCACCTCTGTTGAAGGCTGAAGTTTGGGCTTGGTTTGTATTGATAATCAATAAATGGACCAATAAAAGAGTTGCAAAATGTAGGTAGTCCTTGAATTATGGCTACAATTGAGTCCAAACTTTCTGTCGCTAAATAAGACGGTTGTTAAGTGAATTTTGTCCCATTTTATGGCCTTCCTTGCCCCAGTTATTAAGTGAATCACTACAGTGAGTAAGGTAGTAACCCGGTCGTTAAGGGAATCCGGCTTCTTCGTTGAATTTGCTTGTCGGAGAATCTCAAAAGGTGATCACATGACCCCCTGGACACTGCAACCATCATAAATATGGGTCAGTTACCAACATCTGAATTTTGATCACGGTCAGTGGTCCTAAGTGTGGAAAATGGTCCTAAGTCATTTTTGCTGTGCTGCCGTAACTTTGAACAGCCCCCTACACGAATGGCTCTAAGTTGAGGACGACCCAATTACAGATTGGACTAGAAATCAGAAATGATGGTCCTAGACGAACTCTAAATTTAATATTGTTAGGATAATGTGCATTAACTCCAGTACGTGATATGTATGTTGCATATGAATTCGTTTGAGCTTGGCAGATTGTATACCTCTACCAACCCTGTTTTTGACCTGATGTTCAAGTACCAATAGCAATAGCACTTAGACTTATATGCCGCTTCACAGTAGCTCTCTCTAAGCAGTTTACAGAGTCAGCATATCACCCCAACAATCTGGGTCCTCGTTTTACTGGCCTCAGAAGGTTGGAAGGCTGAGTCAACATTTAGTAGGAGGGGAGAGAGGGAGGAAGGAAGGAAGATAGCAGTACCACTTAGACTTATATACCGCTTCACAGTGCTTTACAGCCCTCTCTAAGCAGTTTACAGAGTCAGCATATCACCTCAGCAATCTGGGTCCTCGTTTTACCGGCCTCGGAAGGATGGAAGGCTGAGTCAACATTTAGTAGGAGGGGAAGGAGGGTGGAAGGAAGGAAGATAGCAGTACCACTTAGACTTATATACCGCTTCACAGTGCTTTACAGCCCTTCTCTAAGTAGTTTAACAGAGTCAGCCTCTTGCCCCCAACAATCTGGGTCCTCATTTTAATGACCTCGGAAGGATGGAAGGCTGAGTCAACCTTGAGCCGGTCAGGATCGAACTGCTGGCAGTGAGTTAGCCTGCAGTACTGCATTCTAACCACTGCGCCACCCCAGCTCTTTCAATTAACTGTCAATTAACCTGATTTCCATGAAAAGGCAGTACGTAGAAGTGACATTAGAAAGGGGGATTCGACCCCCATTAAGCCAAACCAGCCTCTGGTTGGTGACTTTATCGACCGGGCGTGTAATGGCTCTTCTTTTCCACCCAGGGCGCCTCTGAAAAAGACATTGTGCATTCGGGCTTGGCTTACACCATGGAACGATCTGCACGGGTAAGTATCGCGCCACTATAGAAACATTAAAAGCTGCTACGGAGGGTCACCTTGCGAGGTGAGGATCATCGGTCTGTTCCCGTTTGTGCGTTCTTTCTGATTTGTTTTGCTTGCCTTATGGCGGAAAGATTAGCAATGGAAAGCCGAGGGTAGCCACGGTTATTCATCTTGCAATTAGCCGTCAGACTTTCTGTATTTAGGAAGGAGAAGGTGGAATTTCTAGGAACACGGCAGGGGAAGGGAACTTGAGGCAACGGGCCACGGAAAGGATAAAAACCTCAATACAAGCTTATGTGTAACTGCATTGTTAGAAGTGTTGACTTAGCCGGAGGAAGTGGCGGTTTCTCTTTGTTGCTGTCTTATGACAAGCAGGTTAATGGAGGTGGAAGGGACTTTGGAGGTCTTCTAGTCCAGCCCCTTGCTCAAACAGGAGGCCCTATACCCGTGATGGCGAACCCATGGCACGCATGCCAGAAGTGGCACGCAGAGCCATCTTTCCAGGCACTCCAGCTGTTGCCCGTTGCTCTTCTGGGTTCTGGTGTGTGCGCCTGCGCGCCGGCCAGCTGGTCTTTGCACACGGGAGCGCCGGAAACCGGAAGAGCAGGTGGCTGCACACGCATGCACACCCTGGAAACCGGAAGTTCAGCTCAGCCGTGGCATTGCTCTTCCGGTTTCTGGCACTCCGGTTTCAGCCCTTGGTGCCGAAAAGGTTCTCCAACACTGCCCTGTACACTGTTATTCCTCCCGTTATGATCACCACGGAGCCCAACATTTCTGTTGCTACGCGAGACATTTGTGACGTGGGATTTGCCACCCTTTTACAACTTTTCCCGCCACATCCGTGAAGCGAATCACTTTGTGGTTCTTAAGTGAGTAGCCCGGTTGTTAAGTGAATCTGGCTCCCCTCCATTGACTTCGCTCGTCAAAAGGTTGCAAAGGGGAATCCCATGAGCCCAGGACACTGCAAACCGTCATAAATATGAGTCAGTTGCCCAACCGTGGGGATGCTGCAACAGTCGTAAGGGTGAAAGGGAGGCTGAGAAAGGCCCCAAAATCAGCTGGGAGGTGCACGTATGCGCAGTGCATGCACAGGGGTAGTGGGGGCATACGCATTGCCTTCTGGGTGCTGGCACGCGAGCGCAATTTTCGGCACAGGAGCCCAAAGTGTCAGCCTCCACTGCTTTAAATATTCCTCCGCTTCTACTCCCTGAACCCCGGTTGGTTTTCCCTACAGCCTAATAGCCATTGGACTCCAGTAATCTTCCCCGGAGCATAGTTGTTTTTTTTTCCAGCTTTGATTTACAAAGGACGCAGATGACCCACAAGCCTTTCAGAACATAAACACAAAGGCAGAAAGACTTCATGATGGTTCCAACAGTTTCCCATGCATATTTTTTTTTTTTTAAATCTTTGGGAGTCCTAACCATACCGTGTTTTTAATGTTTCCGTAGCAAATCATGCGCACCGCCATGAAGTACAACCTCGGTCTGGACCTGAGAACAGCCGCCTACGTCAACGCCATCGAGAAGGTCTTCAAAGTATACAACGAAGCCGGTTTGACCTTCACATAAAACGGCTCCTCGGTGTCTCAACCCAACACAACCGTGTTTTGAGTCCCGTTGGGGGAAAAAAAAAAGAAAAGAAAAAGAAAAAAAAAAAAGCTTACGAGAAGTTTACACCAGAAACCGTTTTCTCACTTAGCTGTAGCGGATATGATTCTCAGTTAGCTTCCGTTCAAGCTAGTCCTTTTATATAAATAAATAAAATAAATAAATATAAATAAAATATTGGGGGAACGGCGGGCGAGGGGGGAGAAATCCATGTATTTAGAGTTCCCAAGTTGAGAGAACGACCACAGATAACCAGCCCATCCTAGAGTTTGTTTTTGTAGGTTTCATCTTGAGAAGTTTAAAACCTGTTCCCTTTTTTCCTCGTACGGGAAGCGTAGCCTTGCCACAGTAAGCAACTTAGCATCGCTTCCGACCGACATATAAACGCTGAAGGAAATATTAACTGTTCAAGCACTTTTTTGGCGTCAGGCAATGCTACTCTTGTAGGTTTAGGCACTTTTGAGTAAAAAAAAAGAAAGAAAAATGCTCTTGGATCGGTTCCGAAGACTGAATGGGTGACCTTCAGGGAATACCCTAGATTTTCCCATATACAGGAAGGAGAAGCCAGAAGCGATGTTCCCTTTAAGCAACTCTTGTGTTGTTCCTTCCTTCCTTCCTTTTTTGTTTCCCTTCCAATCTTTGCTCCTGCTACAGGCCTGCCTCTAAATCATGTACTTAAGCCTCACCTTGATTTAAGCACTTGTCCGGTTGTGTGCAAAGAGGGGAATTCCAGGAATCGGTTCTTTTTATAAGCTGAATGAGCATCGTCGATGCACAAATAATACCATGGGAGAATGGCTTCTTGTCACTACATATCCACTTAGCTTATCTATTTTTTTTTTTTTTTAAAGAATAAACACGTACTTGTGCATAACCTTGGGACGTCCGAAGAATTTTTGTAAGTTTTTATTCTTGTACTTTGAAGTGCTTTTAGCATTAGCGTTGGCCCGTTGAACAATTAAAAGGTAGAAATTATTGATACTAAGAAGATGGGCAGGCACACTGACATAATTTTTGCTCCATTCATCTGGAAACGCTGAACCTGGAAAAAAAATTGGTTAGAGGGGGCCTCGAATCAGAACTGGATTGTTCCCGTAGCGGCCTTGAGGGTCTCGACATGGTCTTGTGTCCAGATCAATTCTATAAAGTGCCAGATGTATTTAATCAGTTAGGATGTTTTTAAAATACACCCCAGCCCCTCCTGGAAATTCATGCTTTTTTTTTTTTCCTAGCTCCTTTATAACTCATGACATTACATGGCATCAAAAGCAATTATTAAAAGTTGACATTTTGAAACATACTCTGGTCTGCTGTGTTTTCTACTCCGCGTCAATGGGGACAGGCTGGGATCTGTCTGTAAAGGAGCCAATTCCCACACCGGTTCCCGTCGACACAGGCGCAGAATTTTTCAGTCATTCCTAGAAATTTTGTACATCTAAGCATATTTAAAATGAATGTCTTTTTTTTCCCCTTGTTTGACAGCAGCAATTTTCGTAGCTCCACCAAAAGAAGTGATACAATACGTGAACATTTTATTCGTGTTTATTTTTTTAAGGAATTTGGAGAATAGCTTGACTCCCTCTCTATGGCAGCCCCTGGGAGAGAGCTATCCTGTCACCCCTAATCCTTCTCTTCGATAGGAAGAGCATAGTTGCCTTAGCTGTTCATTGTACGATTTAGTCTTTTCCTTCCAGGATATAACCACGGAAAGCAATGATCAGAAAACATGCTGTCCCCATTCATTCTGAAACTATTTTTTTGAAATGTTTGATAACAGCGACAAAATTTACGCAATATATAATTTAACCTTCAATGAAGGTGTCAAATACATCTAACAGGGTAGCCATGGGAAGATCATTTCCAACGCATAAAAAGATAATTGGATCGTTTCCAATGTGCCAAAAGGAAGACCAGGCCAATTTAGGTTGAAACATTCTTCTTTTCTTCAGTCTTCTTCTGGCCGCTCTCGCCGAAACTTTTACCCCACGCCGTTATCTCACCTGCTGCATTCTGCACCGCTTTTTCACCAGTTTGTTGCACACTTTTGTAGGTGTCACCAATCACTTTTAAAAAAGAAAGGACCAGATGGTTAAAGGGCCTTTTAATATTACAATTTTGCCTCCCTGGGAATATAGCAAACTTGACATTCCCTGAAGCCTCTCATAAATTATCTGACGTGTATAATATTATGTGTGTTCAAAATAAATTTGATACAGACAGCACACTGCCGCTGCAGAAATGGAAACCTTATGTATAACAAAGGAAAATGCATAATTAAAAATAATTAAGACAAATAAATTATCTGAAGTCTCTTCAGAGGGTAGATGCACAGAGCCTTTTATATTATTATAATCTGAGCCACCCCATGTCATCTTGGACACTGCTGATAATTTTTAAAGTTCCAAGATCAATGTGACCCAGTTCACTTGGCCAATTACGCTTAACAGATACCATCCCATTCAACCCTTTCTTAACAGAAAACTCCCTAAATGACAGAATTGGGCATTTCCAAGTATAAATTCCGATTTGTTTAAAATGAGTTTTAAAAGGTCCTAAATAATTAAATACTGACCAGACCAAATCAGTTTGCCAATTGTTCAATTTCTCTGTCTTTTGAAAATAGATGACACCTGATCATTGCTTGATTTTTTATTTTCTATGTTTTCTCAATTATTTCATCCCTGAACT
The DNA here is from genome assembly GCF_900518735.1 of Pseudonaja textilis. Next base: position 4,689,164 of record NW_020769358.1, on the reverse strand, counting down.
CTCTACTTTGTCCTATTCATAATCAAGTACTCTTCCATTGCCTCAGAGTTTTGATAGTTTCTGTGATAATTTACAAACTTTATAAGTTTCTAGGATGATTTTGCCAACTCCTCCTAGGCTTTCCAAAAGAAATAAAAATTAAGATCACCATTAAATCAAGTTCGCTCCTGGTAACACTGCCCTTATCACTTAAGTTGGCCCTGAGTCAGACGCAAAATAATCTGCTATTTCTTGGTCGGTAAAAATCTTTTGGCTTCTCAGTCTTACCCATAAAGCTGAGATACCTAATGGGTCTCCCATCCAAGTCTTAACCAAGCCTGACCCTGCTTAGCTCTTTGAGACCAACCAAGAACAATGAGTGGCAGGAGGAGCCTAGTATAAAAATCTGCCTAATAAAGTTCATTTGATTTAAAAAACAAAACAAAACATGGACTCTCTCCTTCAAGAACAGAATTTCTTGATTTGAATAGTTTTCTGTTCTTTGGTACAAGCTAACTCGAGTCGGTGACCCCAGGGCTCTGGAGCCAGCTGTGGCTCTTCTGCTGCAGCTCCTTCTTGCCAGTTGATAAAAGGAAGAAGGATGCCACTAGGAGGAGACTGTATGGTGGGAGGAACCGGACTTCCGGTCGGCTCCAGAATTGAACAGGGGGTGGGGTGGGGCTTCCAGTTAGGACTTTTGTGGCTCTTTGAGCGTTTAAGGCTGCTGATCAATAGGCTAACTGAAGACAAGTTTATTACAAGCAAGATCAAACCTGATTTCTCTAGTTACAAGCCTATATAGGCGGCACATTGCTCCAATTTGCGGGGGGCAGGGGAAATGTACCGTTTTCTTTTATTATAAGAGTGAAGGTGCTCCTCCTAACTTAATAAAAACCTGTCTGTCTGGAGATGGGAGGAGCTTGCGCCGTGGCGATACGGTTTGCAATCGAGCTCCTCGATTGCAGCCGATATCTCCGCCACTGGCCGGTCCAACGGACCTACGCTGTCCCGTAGGGACAGCCATCGTGAAGAGCATATCCTGAGGATTCCGGGGATACCGCAAAATCCCTGGAGAGCCCGGGTGAAGCTCTTCTTGCCAGCGGCGGAGAGGCAGCCCCCATGCTGCTGAGGCCGGGGCGACTCCAGACGGAAAGAGTTTGAGAAAGAGTTTGTCGGTTGGGTGAGAACTTCTTTTTTTTATTTAATTTTTTGAATTTGGAAAGTTTACTCTAATTATCTGAAGAAACCTGTGTGATTTTTGTTTTGTTTTTTGACAAAATTGATTTAGCGGCGTTTTTTTAGGGAAACGTCAAAGAGAGAATCCATTTTTTTTTCTTTTCTTTGCTTCCGGACTCTATTGTTACTTATTGGATAACTGGACTGTTTTCTTTTTTCTATATATTCATATGTTTTATTCTTCTTCTGGACTTTTTATTTTTATTTTTTCTGGGCTAGAGGCTTCTCTTGATTTTGTTTGATTTTTCGGTTTTTGTTTTGTGTATTGCAAGTCGGCTTTCCCTTAAGAGAGGAGGGGGGAAAGTGAGAACTATGATACTTTGTAACACTGCCACCTAGAGGCTCGGAAATATTTAAAAAAAAGAAAAATAGACTCTTCTTCTCAAGGACATCCCCTGATAAGATAGAGGAAAGCACTTTGTGGAATATTATTACAGGTGTCTTTCTGGATATACATGGCTCAGCTTTGAAGCTTGTGGGAAAGAGAAGGGAGTTATAATTAGAGCCTTGGATAATTAAATAGAGTGCAGTGTTGTTGTTTTTTTTGAGTTCTGCCAACCCCTTCACTAACATCAAGGTCCTGACTTTTAAGCTTGATTTATTTGCAAAGGGAAGCCTCTGAATTTCTTTTTTCTACTTATATTTTATTTTGATTTAACTGATTTTATTTTTTCTTTTGCCTATTTGGATCCTGTTTTCTCTTTTTTCCTTTTTTTTTTTTTTTTTT
>NW_020769358.1:4666598-4677454 GCF_900518735.1 Pseudonaja textilis | reverse complement strand
GAAGAAGAAGAAGAAGAAGAAGAAGAAGAAGAAGAAGAAGAAGAAGATAGTCTCCCTTGACCTCAAGTCGTAATAACTTACACATTGGTTTATTTTTCTTGGCTGTGCTACACAAGGTTGGCTCCTGTCTTTTTCTGAGAGGTCTTTGTAGCTTCCCAATCTGGCTTGCAACTCTCAACTCTCCGGTGGCCTCCCATCCTGTACTACCCAGGTTGACCCAGTCTCCAGATCAGCCAAAACCAGCTAGATGTGAGACACCAACACCGTGTTGAGGATAGAAGCGAATTCTCCACCCAGGAAAGCTAGAGAGGAACGAGAGCATTTAAAAGATTCCGGAATGACCAGAGTCTACTTACCTGTGTCCTGTGCAGTGTTGCCTTTCTTGGAGGTTTCCTCTGAAAAATTGAATTTAAACATAGTTTCTGTCCGTTGGGTGGATGTCTTGCTGTCTGCTCAGCAGTAGATTCTCCGTTTCCAAATGGAGCCCAGTCCTGTTGCTCTGCTTGCAGATCTGTTGGGGCTTATATAACAGAGAATCTCCCCCAGAGGACATGTGGAAAAGCACTGGCCAAACTCTTGTTTGGAAACTAATTTCCAGTTTCAAAAACAAAGCAAGCAGATTTGTTTGAAATTATAGTGTTCCCTTCTGGAGGAAAAGGGTGTGGTTAGGCTTAAATGCATGACAGAGACAGAGAGAGAGAGGGAGGGAGGGAGAGAGACAGAAACAGAGAGAGGGGGGGAGGGAGAGAAGGAAAATGTAGTTTTCCTTTTTCTTTTCAAAAAGTTTTTTATTTTATATATACAATAATTCCATTCCATTTCAACCGTGTGTCGACTAGGTACATATTTCTTGTGCTTACTGTTATAATTAATACTTTTCTTACCAACTTAACAATAATCATATTTTCTTATAAGTATTATCTAAATACCTATTTTTTAAACAATCTTATCTTATTATTAGGTATTCTTCTTGTCCGTTTTATTTTCCAACCATTGATAAAATAAATCCCATACCATATAATATCCCGTTTCTTCTTTTTTCTTTGATTACCAATGTTTTACCTATTCATTTTTGCACATTCAAATATTTTCTCAATTACTTTTCCCTCTATTGGTATCTTATCGCTTTTCCAATTCTGAGCAAATACAATTCTAGCTTCTGTTAATACATGTATAATTAAATATGCTTTTTCTTTACTGTAACCTTCAGGTACCATTCCTAATAAAAATATTTTGGGTTTCAAATGTGTTGTTTTATCATTTTTTCCAACCAATGTGTGTATCTTTGTCCAACATCTTTTGGCTTCTATACAAGACCACCACATATGGTAGTATGTTCCCAGTGTTGAAAATCTAGTTTTCCATAGCTGCAAAAGGAAAACGATTCCTATCTCTGGAGTGTTGGCAAGGTAGACGTATTTTCTGGCTCTTCAAAAATATTTCCAGTGTGAAGTTTACGACTTGGGGATTCTACGGCCACAATAAGAATAAAAAATTCAACAGATGGAAGGTGTGGAGAGAGGCTTATAACTGCGAAGGATTGGGGAACTGCTCAGCTGGGCAAAGATTCAACTTTAAATCAAATTTGCAGCCTTGTGATCCCATGAAGTTCAGGCCAGGCAGAGAAGAGCAATTGCTGTTTTGCTAACAGGGCTGGAAAAGGGAGAAAAATGGAAGGACAGCAGGTCCAGTCTCGAGTAAAAGAACTTACAGACCTTCTTTGAATCTGGTAGGAGGCTTAAACTTCAGGTTTTAGGGAACACTAGGGATATGGTTAGAAGCACACTGGAATTGAGGGGAAATTTCCAAACAGTGAGGACAATTAATCAGTGGAACAGCTTGCTTTCGGAGGTGGTGGGTGCTTCATCACTGGAGGCTTTTAAGAAGAGACTGGACAGCCATTTGTCTGAAATGGTCTAGGGTCTCTTGCTTGAGCAGGGGGCTGGACTAGAAGACCTCCAAGGTCCCTTCCAGCTCTATTCTGCTTCTGGTTATCAACATTCACTTTGGCAAGAAGGATCTTGTTGGTACAACATGGGGTTTTGAAGCAGAAGGTCTCACATATGATCCCAGAAGTGCATCTTTTGTTGCTGCAGATTTGGAAACCAGATTAGTCTTTAAGTCTCTTGCTGACTCTGTCCATTTTTTCTGACATTGCTGATGAGAAGACGCAAGGATTGGAAGGAGTGAGCAGATACAGAAAGAAGGCAGGATCTTGTTCAGGGAAGACTGTAACTCTTAAATGTTATTTCTGAGTTTTAACTATGAGGCGGTAACCCGAAATGGCTTCCATGCGGTTGTTTTCTGGGTCTGAGCCATGGTGGTGCAGTGGTGAGAATGTGGTACCGCAGACTACTTCTGCTGACTGCCGGCTGACTGCAATTCAGCAGTTCGAATCCCACAAGGAAGGAAGGAAGGAAGGAAGGAAGGAAGGAAGGAAGGAAGGAAGGAAGGACCTGGTGATGTAATAGTGAGACTGCAGTATCTCAGGCCAATTCTGCTGACTGTCAGGAGTTCAATCCTGACTGCTCAAGGTTGACTCAGCCTTCCATCTTTCTGAGGTGGGTAAAATGAGGACCCAGATTGTTGGGGGCAAGAGGCTGACTCTGTAAACCACTTAGAGAGGGCTATAAAGCACTGTGAAGTGGTATATAAGTCTAAGTGATATTCTTGGTCTGATGGGTCCAATGTTGCATGAGAAGCTTTGATGGAAAATAGGAAATAATTGAAAATCAAATCAAATCGAATAAAAAACAAAATAAAACCATTCCCAATCCAGACAAATTGTGCAAACCAGATCTCCAAATTCCATAACTGGCCCAGCCATTGCTGAGAATTGTGGTATTTGAAGTCCATACCTCTGAAAGTTGACCGGGTAGGAGAAGCATTCACAAGAAGGTAAGATTGCTGGAAGGCTTGGGATGGTTATCTCCAGTTTTCACTTGGTTACAAAATGTGTCTCCCTTTCACAAAAACAGTGTTTTCATTCACAGGGTGCAAAGGCTCTGGGTGCATCTGGAAATATATATGCTCTGCAAGTTGCTATCTTACCTCTTGTTTATGGGGCTGATGGCAGTTTGGATCCTGCTGCTTCTCTGAACTGAAAATAAATAACTGTGTACCAATAAAGGATAATATTTTGGGGGCCCTTGGTGCTCTCTGACCATGCTTGTTTTCTTGCAGATATGTTAAAATTGGAAGCTTTGAGGTGGCCACATTCAGTGCCCGGGAATTTGGAAGAAGGGATTTCATAGTGAGGTAGAAGATTAGACTCAATAACATTCTTTTCTCAGAGAGTCAAGGACATGTTGCCCTGCAGCTGGATGTGAGTGTCTGGAGGAATGTCTCCAGTTGGGATGAAGATTTGATTGGGCCATGTGATGGACAGGTGGGTGCAGGGTATGGGATCCTTGAATTTCTTTTGGAAAGGAAAAAACCCACAAACTCTTCGATTCAGGTTTTCCCAGATGTGCCAATATGACTACTCTAATAAAATGGAACTTTGAGGAAATGCCTGTCTCGGAGTTTATTGGTTTGCCATTGGTTAGTTGGAACGCTGGCAAGACATTTCATTACCCTAACTGGGTAACATCGTCAGTGCTACCGTAGTAAAGAGTGCTTCAGGAAAACAAGCAAGCTCAGAGAGCAACAAGGATCCCTTATTTATTTCAACCCTGAGCTACAAACATTCTCCTTTATTGAGAATATTTTTAACTCAAAGTTGAAATGACTGGTCCTTGCTCCTCTCTGACATTGCTTGTTTTCTTGCAGATATTTCATTACCCAGACTAGGAATTGCACTGATGATGTTACCTAGTTTGGGTAGTGAAACTTCTACAAGGAAATAAGCAAGCTTAGAGAGCACCAAGGACCCCTCAAATAACTTGTTGCCTGTCTTCCTACTTAACAAAACCAGCCCTGTCTGCAATCAGCATCTCTCAACACGCAATTCAAAACAAAAATGAATAAATAGACCAGAAAGTGGGTGTGTGAGCTGTATAGGCACTGTGGTTAGAATTCAGTATTGCAGGCTAACATGCTTACTACTCACTGCCAGTTCATACCTGACTGGCTCAAGGTTGACTCAGCCTTCCATCCTTCCAAGGTGGGTAAAATGAGGACTCAATGTCAGCTTATAAAACATTTTGTATACACGTTTTATAGTTGACAACAGAAAGAATTGGCGGGGGGGGGGTTTCAAAGAACAGGCGGCAGTGTGGAATCGAAAGTACATTCCATTCATATTTTCTTCAAAGACTGATTAGATGACTGAAGCTTCTGCCCTGAAAAAAATCTAATTGGAGAGCATGATTGATGACTCTTGGCTATGGACATTTTTCATTGGATAATACACCAAGGGGGGTGGGGGGGAAAAGCAGGATCAAGGGTGACTGTGAATTACATATTTCAGAGTTGGCTACAGGTAACGTTGGGTGTAGAATGCTACTTTCAAATAAATCTTTTTTAGTTTTGGGAGTGTGGCTCAAGGCTCATGATTTAATTGGAGTAACTGCTGGAATCCTAACACCCAGATTGTTGGGGGGCAAGAGGCTGATTCTGTAACAATAGCAATAACATTTAGTCTTACATACCGCTTCATAATACTTTACAGCCCTTTCTAAGTGTTTTATAGAGTCAGCCTCTTGCCCCCAACAATCTGGGTCCTCATTTTACCCACCTCAGAAGGATGGAAGGCTGAGTCAACCTTGAGCCTGGCGAGAATCGAACTGCCTAACTGCTGCAAAATTAGCCTGCAGTACTGTATTCTCACCACTGCGCCACTGTGGCTCAGTGTAAACCACTTAGAGAGGGCTGTAGAGCACAATAAAGTGGTACATCGGTCTAAGTGCTATTGGGTTGTCTGTACTGATTGAACACTTGCATCTTAAGCGAGGAGGAAGGGTCTAGGGCAGAGGTCTCCAAACCTGGCAACTTTAAGACTTGTGGACTTCAATACCCATATGCTGGCTGGAGAATTCTGGGAGTTGAAATCCACAAGTCTTAAGGCTGCCAAGTTTGGGGACCCCTGGTTAGGACAGCCATAGCCAGGAAAGATTCAGAGACATCACGGTGGACACAGGGGGAGGGGATACTGCTGAGTTGCAATTCAGCAGAGCCTTGGAGAGTTGGAAACGAGGCCAGATGTTGGCTAGCCCTGTTTTGGGGGAATGACCATGGTAATGAAAGGAAGGGGGCCAATGTTTAGCCTGCCATAGAAAAATAGAACAAAGCCTGGCCCAGATTTTAGAAAAGCAATGAAATGGGTGGTGGGGCTGGAAATGCTGCGGCTGGGATAAATGAGTGTGAGTTGAATTCAGAAGTGGGCCACAGTATTGTTCTGACTTTGGCTTCCCCAAAAAGCCCTAAGCAGACTTTTTGTCCTGGCAAAACCCCTTTTATTAAACGAAAGTGAATTTCTTGCATTCACATTCCGCCAAAGGCCTGGCAAACAGTCTTTCAAGGGTGCAATGAGGAGCACAGGCCTTATCTAGCTTGGAGAGCTGCCAAGTAAATATTTCCAAACGCAGTGCTGACAAGGAAGGACTCAGCACAGAGTCTCTGAGATGCACAGAACAGATCTTCACACTGCTGCAACGAACAAATTATTGCTCTTCTTTTTCCCCTTTTTCCTCTTCTTTTAATACCTATGGGAGGGGCCATTCATTGTCCACCTGTGGCCTTACTCCCATGTCGACCCTTAGTTTGTAATAGTTCTTTTCTTTTGGCAGCTCTGTGCATTTGGCAACCCGCTGCTGAAGCAAGAAACGCTAAACCATTCCAGACAAATTGTTGTACAGCCTCTTCTTGAAAACCTCCCATGTTGGAGCACCCACAATTCTGGAGGCAAACTGTTCCACTGTTTTAATTGTTCTCGCTGTCAGGAAATTTCTCCTTAAACCTATGTGAATGTGTGAACTTCATACCCTTCTGGGATATTTCCTGAACTTCATAAAGCTCAAGAAGGAATTCCAGGCCTTTTGATGTAGAGGCAAGAGAGAAGATCCTCCTCTCCATTCACGTGGTATCATTCATTGGAGACGAGAGCATCTATTTCAGAACTGATGCTTTTAACAGATTAACAGAGTGAGAAGGGACTTGTAGGTCATCTAGTCCAACCACCTGCCCAAGCAGGAGACCTTACACCATTTCTGACAGATGGCAGTCCAGTCTCTTCTTGAAAGCCTCCAGTGATGAAGCTCCCACAACTTCCAAAGGCAAGTTCTGTTCCATGGGTTGATTGTTCTCGCTGTCAGAAAAATTATCCTTGTTTCTAGATTGAATCTCTCCTGGATCAGTTTCCATCTGTTATTCCTTCTCTGGCCTTCAGGTGCTTTGGAGAATAGCTTGACCCCCCTCCTCTCTGTGGCAATCCCTCAAATACAGGAACTCTGCTATCCTGTCTCCCCTGGTCCTTCTCTTCACTAGACTAGCCAAGCCCAGTTCCTGAAACTCTTCATTGTATGTTTGTCTCATTTCTGATTCTCACCCAGTGAACATGTTCTAACATTCAGACTAATATCAACACGCATATTATTATGAATCATTTAAAAACAAGAGGGCTCTGTATGAGCCATGTATTCAGCAGGTCGGAGCAGGTGATCTAGCACTGCACTGTGCAGAGCTGATTGGATGTGCTTTGCAAACTTAGTGTATGATTCCACTGTTGCTGCTGTTCAAACGTACTTAAACCCAAACTTATTGCAAAAGCAAAACCTATTTTATTGCAACACTGGAAATTCCTTTCATTCCCAGCCAGAAGGAATCTTAAACAGTTCCCCAAGATAAACACACCCCTTTCAGTACTGTACAATGTTGCCAAAAACAGAAGCATCCAATTATAACAGAAACCAACCGAAATACCAGAAAAAAACCAACCAGAGCTTCAAGGAGGGCTTGGAATCTATCGAACTACTTTGCTTCCTGCAAAGGTTTCGTCATCTTGGCCTGATTTTTATCCCTGATGGGAGGGGCAATCACTTCCCAGCCTTACTCCCAAGTCACCCCTTTTGTTTCAGCTGCCTCTCGCGTTCTAGCAGCTCTGCGCACATGCACACTAGGAACAGGCTCCCCTTGGTCCTCTGCCTTGCTGCTGGCAAACTCTAGAGGCTCTGGAGTCAGCACACAACTCACAGATGGTCCTGGCCTCATCTCTGCATCAGATGCAGGATCCTCATCTGGGTCCTCTCCAGACTCCTGGACTGTTCCCCGTTCTTCCCCATTGTCCGATTCCGCTGCCGTCTGCACAGGCTGCCTGCAAACCACAACAGCCTGCCATCTCAGAAAATCTGTGAACTCAGTTACTGAGTTAAAGATAAATGGTTTAAATGCAACAACATTTAGGATCTACATGCCCCATCCAACATTTCCCAAAAGGGCTCATTGTTGTCTGCAAAGCCGCTCCAGAGGTTAGGATAACATCTGGATCGGCAACACGTTCCAAATTTCCTGTGACTTTCACAACAAGGTGGGGTCTGAGCTGTGCTCTTTCTTGTTTAGGTCTCCTGTGTCCGTTTGATCCAAATAATAATAATAACAACAACAATAATGATTAATAATGAATAATAATAATGATGATGATGAATAATGAATAATAGTAATACTAGTACTAGTACTACTACTACTACTATTAATAATAATAATAATAATAATAATAATAATAATAATAATAATAATAAAGCCTTTGTGTTTAATCTCAGATCTTAAAAAATCCAGGGAAAGAGGAGTAATTCAGATGCACATTTTTATGAACTAGTGCTCCCTCTTGTGGTTGGAAGGAAAAACTGCAACAGGTGATTTTTTTTCTCTCCTGTAATTTGCTGCTGTTCTTAATTCTCCATGTTGGATTGAATGTCCTCTTGTGCTGAAATAACTGGGACGCAATACCATCGTGTGTCCCATAGAATAATAAGGTATGAACGTGGTCAACATTCCCGTCTGTCAATGAGAAAAGGCCACGTTGATGGAATCCACATATCCATTGGCCCCAGGGGTGTGGGCTTCAAAAATTTTTGGCAAGGGGTTCTTTGCCCGGTGGCTGGGTGGGCATGGCCATGATGGGTGTGGCCTAGTCAGCCTCCTGCACCAGGGTGTGTGTGTGTGGGGGGGGGGTTGCCCTCCCCGGGCTCCGGAGGGTTTCCTTGAGCTTCCAGGAGGGCGAAAATGGCCTCTCTGGGCTCCAGAGGCTCTATGGAAACCTTCAAACAAGCCCATTTCTGGCCTTCCCGAACACCCAGGAGGCCCGTTTTTCTCCTTCCCTGAGCCTCTGAGTGTGCCCTGCACTTACCTGCATCCAAGATGGGCCTCGTGGGGACTCCCGGGAGGGGCAGGGTGGGGTGGGCGGGCCCAGCCAGGAGTGGGGTTTGGGGGTCATCCAAACTGCTCAGAATCTTAGCTAGAGGGTCTCCTGAACCCCTGCAAACTCCCAGAAGCCCACCCCGATTGCACCAAGACTTATAACCAGGACTGAACCTAAAATTTGTGTTGCTAAGTGAGACAGCTGTTAAGTGAATTTCCTCCCCATTTGTGACCCTTTTTTTTGGCCACAGTTACAGAGCAAATCACTGCAGTCGTTAAGCGGATCTGGCTTGCCAGAAGTCGGCTGGGAAGGCCACAAACGATGATTCACCTGACCCAGGGACCCTGCAACCATCATCAACCCATGCCAGTTGCCAAATGTCCAAATTTTGAGCCAATGTCCACAGACCGGCCGCAGCCATTGTAAATATGAAAAATGGTGATGTCACTTTTGTCAAGGTCATCGTAACTTCAGTCACTAAATGAATGTTTGTAAGTCATAGACTACCTGTACATTGTGATATTGTAGGTTCTTGGGAAGAACTCAACACCGATGAAGGGCAAGTCAACTAAAGAACTGACAGCTGTGGTTTCACCCTGTTGTGTGTAATAATTATAGTAGCAATAGCAGTTGCACTTAGACTTATAGACCGCTTCACGGTGCTTTACAGCCCTCTCTAAGCGGTTTTACAGAGCTAGCCTATTGTCCCCCAACAATAGGGGTCCTCATTTTAATGACCTTGGAAGGATGGAAGAAAGAGTCAACTTTTAGGAGGAAGGAAAAAAGGAAGGAAGGAAGGAAGGAAGATAGCAATAGCACTTAGACTTATATACCTCTTCACAGTGCTTTACAGCCCTCTCTAAGTGGTTTTACAGAGCCAGATTCTTGCCCCCAACAATCTGAGTCCTCATTTTACCCACCTCGGAAGGATGGAAGGATGAATCAACCTTGAGCAGGTCAGGATCATACTGCTGGCAGTGGGCAGAATCAGCCTGCAATGCTGCATTCTAACCACTGTGCCACCAGGGCTCTTGAGAGAGAAAGAGATGATGAAACAAAGAGAAAGAAAGAAAGAAAGAAAGAAAGAAAGAAAGAAAGAAAGAAAGAAAGAAAGAAAGAAAGAAAGAAAGAGAAAGCAATAGATTTATATATGGAAGGATAGAAGAAATAAGAAGCATTTTGTGGAGAAGAAAGAAAGGAAGGGAAGAAAGAAAGAAATAGACCTATTTACCACTTCACAGTGCTTTACAGCCCTTTCTAAGCGGTTTGCAGAGTCAGCCTCTTACCCCCAACAATCTGGGTCCTCATTTTACCCACCTCAGAAGGATGGAAGGCTGAGTCCACCTTGAGCCTGGTGGGATATGAACTACCAAGTTGCAGGCAACCAGCAGTCAGCGGAAGTAGCCTGCAGTACTGTCTTCTAACCACTGCGCCTCCACGGCTGTAGTAACCAACTGACAAAGATAATTATATCGACATTCACAAAATCACCACTGCTCAATGGTCAGAATTGAAAATATCATTTTTGTAGTTGTAGTCCTTCCTCAAGAGTTGAGCAAAGGCTGAATTGGATCAGCCCCAAACCTTAGGAGAAATTTTCTGACAGTGAGAACAATCAACCCATGGAACAGAAGTTGCCTTCAGAAGTTGTGCGAGCTTCATCCCTGGAGGCTTTCGAGAAGAGATTGGACTGCCATCTGTCAGAAGTGGTGTAGGGTCTCCTGCTTGGGTGGGGGGGTTGGACTAGATGACCTACAAGGTCTCTTCCAACTCTCTTAATCTGTTAATCTTTTTGAATGATGGTCTAATCACGTAGAAGGGAATAAATAATATCTCTGTGATTATTGAACATTAATCAATAATGCTTGCTTTCTCCTTAGATTGTCTATTAAGCCAAAGCTGAACTTCCAGTTCAACTCTGTTGGCTTTAGGTCAACGGTCTTCATGCTTCATCGATTGCATTGTCAATATTGACTTCGTCAATTGCATTACCCAAGTGGTTTATTTTGGTAAATCAGGCATGCTTTCTCACCATTTAATGCAGCACCAAGATCAATTTAATGGATCAAGTCTTTTGAGCTGGAATTTCAATGAGGAGAAAAGAGCAAACAGTTATTGGAGACTGGAAATTAAACATTACGTGGAGACCAGTTTTAAGGGAATTGGACACACACACACACACCGACACGTTAACTTCTCAGAAGAGATAAGAAATACACGGTAAACAGAACCAAGCAAAAAAAGCAGGTTGTGAGTTTTGAACTGGAAATTTGCAGCTTTTAAGCTAAAAAAGTCTATGGTTGTGACATAAATTAGGGAATCTGCAATGAAGCTTGGATATATACAGAATTGGACTGTTGTGTAATATCTCCTGGCAATTTTACATCGCTGATTCCTGGTAAACAATTTATTTTTCTTTTGCAGAATACACCTGATACACAACACTAAGTTCAAACAATATTTGAAAACTTGCTTTCCCTTGCTGAACTTAGAGTAACAAGGCCAGTGGATTGTTCCCTATGCTTTGCATTCATAATATTGTAGGGTTTGGGGTTTTTTT
>NW_020769358.1:4620138-4651177 GCF_900518735.1 Pseudonaja textilis | reverse complement strand
AAGGAAGGAAGGAAGGAAGGAAGGAAGGAAGGAAGGAAGGAAGGAAGATTATAATGAGAGTAAGGGAGAGTCTCAGGGAAGTCCTGCCTTAGCGCTTGACCACCATCGACATGAGTCCTGTGTCATTCTCACCATGGTCATGTCCACCCCAGCCATGCCCATCATGGCCACACACTCTGGCCACACTCCATGCTCCCTGGCCCTCTGAGGTCAAACACAACCCCGATGTGGCCCTCAACGAAATTGAGCTTGACACTCCTGCTTTCAAGGAACATGCTCGGATCAAGCAAGGTGATCAAAGATGAAACTAGCCTTCCGATTGAAGGACTATGTTTACGTCGGACCACTGGCCAGGCTGCATTGCACCTTAGATAGAAATTCGTAATTGCAAATAGGTGCTTGTAGTTCCTCCTGGATAAGAGGCAGAAGCTCTGGGCTTTCTGTTTATGGGACTTTTCAAAATCTTTTCTCGAATTGGAGTCATCACCTGAGGTAAAGGCAACGCTCTAAATGTGGCTTTTCATATAGGAACATGGTGCTGGTGCTGAAATGGTCTCTCAAGGGTAGGCGTGAGAATATAATCAAAGGAAACAATTCAATGGCCAGATGGAGCCATCAACCAGCCCTATATAAATAAATCCGACCGACGATCACGTTTCCCCATATAAGGTCATATATAGCATTATCCTACTGACATAATCTCACCACAGGTGGTTTGAATGTATATCTGCAGGAGGAGAAGGGATGTCTATTATTTCTATCCATTTCATCTCGGTCTCACGATCACGGACGGACTATCCGGGAGATGCTAAAAAAAACAACAACTTTGTGATGTGACCGGATATAAGGAAGTTCTATATAGTAGCAAGCAGGAAATCTTTGAAGTTTCCCCTTCATGTCTATCACCGGAGTCTGCATTAAATCAGAGGTGCAAGGAAGGACTCTTAGACAATGAGGTTTTCCATCAACAATATCTTCTCATCTCACACCGAAAACAGTGGTGGGATTCATATGGTTCTGTGGGTGTGGCTTGGTGGACATGGTATGGCTTGGTGGGCGTGGCAGGGGAAGGATACTGTAAAATCTCCATTCCCTCCCCACTCTGAGGGAAGGTTATGCAAAATCCCATTCCCTCCCCACCCCACTAACCTGCTTTCCAGCTCCGTTCTCCTGTGCAGGGCAACCAAAGAAGACCCAGCCAATCAGCTGGGACTCAGTGGGAGGCAGAGGATGGATGGGGATGGGGCCAGTCAGAGGTGGTATTGACCGGTTCTCCAAACTACTCCAAATTTCTGCTACCGGCTCTCCAGAACTGGTCAGAACCTGCTGAATACCCACCTCTGAACGAAAACAGAAGAGAGCTCCAGTGGGCTGTTCTTCGTAGGACACCCATGGGCTCCTGTCTAAGTGTGTAGCTCAGAAGCAGAAGAGAACTTGATGGCTTCAGAGCAACAGGGATCTCTAGTCCATCATTTATTGAATCCAATCCAATGTAGTCAATGATGTCTGCTTTGCTCTCTTACAAGAAGTGTAAGCTACCTTCAGCCCTCTTACCTTCACAATCTCCCTGAGAGCTACCTTAAGCTGAATGCATAGACAGGTCAGCCACACTGAATGGGAGTAGAATAACAAGAGTTGGAAGCCCAAAGGTGCTTTTTCAGGAGGCAACTGGACTTTCTTTTATTTTATTATTTATTTGGTTTGTCAATTGCTTACAAGATAATAGGTATAAATAAAAACATAGTTATGAATACATAGATACATGTAAGAAAAAAAAAAAGAAACAGGGACGGTAGGCACCTTGTTGCGCTTATGCACACCTCCTACAGACCTCTTAGGAAAGGGGTGAGGTCAATAGTAGACAGTCTCAGGTTAAAGTTTTTGGGCTTTGGGGTTTTAGTTTAGTTTAGTGTAGTTTACTTTATTGTCATTGCACCTCGTACAATGAAATCAAACACCATCTTCAGTGCACATCATGACCATGAAAATAAACACAAACACACATCCTTCACACTCCACACATTGAATTGAAAACCCCTGACACTGCACCAACACTGCACTGTACAGTAGTATTCAAAAGAGCTACTGACCTGGGATAGAAGCTGTTTTTTCAGCCTAATTGTTTTTATTGTTCTGTACCCTCTGCGAGATGGTAATAGTTCAAAAAAAGGCTGCCCAGGATAAGATGGATCTTTGAGAATGTTTTGAACTTCCTTAAGGCAGCAGGAGCATTAAAGCTCTTCCAAAGAGGGGAGAGGGCAACCCATGATCCTCTGGGAAATGACGTTAACCCTCTGGAGTACTTTCCTATCTGCCACTGTGCAATTGTTTTGTTTTGGTTTCTTTGAAGACGTTTCACTTCTCATCCAAGAAGCTTCTTCAGCTTTGACTGAATGGTGGGGAATGGAAGGATTTATAGTCCTTGCAGACAGCTGGTCATTTGCATCCCTTTTTTTTTTTTTGGAAAAAAAGTTTTGTTAATTTTAGCCACAAACAAAAACACATAAAACATAAAAACATCATCCTCCTTCATAAATTTACAGACAGTGTATCGGTTGGTTTACCACTTTTTTGTGCATCCATTTCATAGTCTCCATTGTAATTATATTACATAATAACTCATATTATCAATAAACAATTATATAGCCTGATATCATTACTAAGCAATCATTTGACTATAATTTTGTTAATTCATACTTTAACGAGATAACTATAATTTACTTAATTTATTTTACAATGAATCATCAAGTCATACCAAGTCTATCTTAATAGAATTTTATAAAAATAGTATCAAAGAAATTTGCATCCTTTTTAGAGGGTTATTGAAGCACTTGGAGGTTGACCAGCTGTCTACAAAGAATATTTTAAAAAAAGTGTGAGAAAGAAACCAGAAATGAGGAAACTATGTGGACGAGAAGAGAAACATTTTCAAGAAAAACTCAAGAAAATCCAGTTGCCTCCTGAAAAAGCACCTTTGGGATAACCATGACCTGGAGGACTGAGAATCTCTTCTAATATAGTTGAAAGGGACCTTGGAGGTCTTCTAGTCACAGAACAACCACCTGCTCAAACAGGAGACTCCATACCATTTTGGGCAAATTGTTGTCCAGTCTCTTCTCAAACATCTCCAGTGGTGGAGCAAATCAAGATGTCTCCAGGTTAGTTCACCACTCAAAGCCCTAAATCAGAGCTCTCCAAAACTTGACAACTTTGTGGACTTCAACTCCCAGAATTCCTCAGCCAGATGAATTCTGGAGTTGAAGTCCACAAGAGTTAGAGTTACCAAGTTTGGAGACCCCTGCCTTATACCGCAGGTTCATTTGCTTCTTATTTGGCTCGAGAGTTGATAGACCAGTCTTGGTATATTTAGTCTGGGATTATTATTTTTTTTACTTTTGATCTTGGATTAAGGAAAGCAAGCAAGATGCTGACTCAGGAAGCAAGAGTTGGTTTGGGTTGGGGATGACCAAACAATTGCAGGAAGCGAGGGCTGTCTGAAAGGAGTTTTCCTTTCCTGAAAGCCAGCCTGTGCTTGTAGCTGGCAGGTTTCCCAAAACGCTAAACCTGTTTCAGAATAAAATTATGCCAGCCAAGTTGGCAACGTGTGTGTGTTTCCATTTCCATGAGAAAGTAGAGGTTATAAAATCGGGTGGGGAGAACTTAATGAGCATGGAAACATTTTTCAGCACAGGGTGAAGCACACGGATGCAACTGTGAGAGCTCCACTTGGGGGCCCATTTATACCAGAACTTCCTTTGTAAAAATATTGCATTTCTGATCACGCCCCAGGTTGTGTCATAAGCCAGGAGTCCTTCATTTATGCTAGAGGGGAGAGAAAGAGAGGCTGGTTGATAGATACATGCAAGTGGGAAATCGATGGACTTCACATTTTACTTCAGTTCTAATCACCATAAGTGCACTTGATTGCACTTGATTGGCAAGAAGGCATTGGGTAGGGTTCAGAATCTATGATTGATTTTCAATCTTAAATTCAGGTACATCTTAAATTTAGATCATTTTTCTTTCACTTTAATAAGATAAGAGAGATGAGAGGCATTTGTGTGTGAGGGAGGATGAGAAAGAAAGAGGAAGGGAGGAAGGAAAGAAAGGAGAGAAAGAAAGGAAAGAAGAGAGAAAGAAAAAAGAAAGGAAGGAAGAAAGGAAGGAAAGAAAGGAGAGACAGAAGAAGAAAGGAAGGAAGGAAGGAAGACAAAGGAAGGAAGGAAAGAAAGGAGAGAGAAAGAAAGAGGAAGGAAGGAAAGGAGAGAAAGAAAGGAAAGAAGAGAGGAAGGAAGGAAGAAAGGAAGGAAGGAAAGGAGAGAGAGAGGAAGGAAGGAAGGAAAGAGTGAGCAGGGGTTGGAAGGTTCTTCCAACTCTGTTATTCTGTTAAAAGAATATTTCTCTTGCATCGAACTGAATTCTGGATGACGACATGGACATGCAATTACTGAGCAAGGATATGCTCATGAAGTTCTTGGTGCTCTCTGAAAGTTCTTGCAAATGTTTCATGGCCCAACTAAGTAACATCTTCAGTGCTGTTGGGAGGGAGGTTTGCTCTTTGTTTATATACTACTTCCTACTAGCTTCCTCTGTCAGTGTTGGTGGGAGTTTCTGGTGATTCCTTGATTAGGCTATTTTTTACTGAGTTGGTAATATCCTGGGTCTACTGCTGTTTCCTGATGTTTGCTGCTTGGTGTTAATCTCTGTTTATAAGGGTGTTGATTATATGGTCTTTTAGCTTAATCAAGGAACAGCCCAGATCATTCCCACCAACACTGGTAGGGCTAGCTACGTGTGTGTGTGTGTGTGTGTATGTGTGCATGTGTGTGTGTGTATGTGTGTGTGTGTGTGTGTATACATACATATACTGTATATAGTTATGTCTTGGTTTTGGGTTAGTTTGCTGCCTGCTTACCACTTTCAGCTGCAAAGCTTCAGTCTCTACTACATAGCCACAAACACAACTCTGCTCCACCTCTGGTGTGATGTCCATTTCCCCTCAGGGGCTTTACACACTTCCCGTTGTTTCGTCCACTCCATTCCAAAGCAGAAAACCTTCCCATGTAAGGAGGTTATCAGGACTTCAGCTCCTCAACTCCCACGCCGAGAGAGTAAACTCCACCGACCATTCTTTGCAGGGTGAAGTTCTTTCTATTCTTAGGAGGCCCACACCCAACGTCCATGTGAGTCCTCCAATGCAGCCATGGGTAAAGGGGCCCCTGACCTTTCAGAGTTCCTCTCTGGAGGCTGGTGGAATTGTATGAGGATTTCTGTTTTGATTCGATCACCTGCTCTTTCAGGAGAAAAGAGTATTTATATCCGCACAATGAGAAGGGAACAAAATACCCCAACTTTCTTGGCATCTTGGCCACAGCTACTGATCCAGGACAATTCTGGGTGGAACTGCCTTCTCATGTTTTCCAAAACACCAACACTTTGGGTAAACAGAGATCCTAACACAATAGATTTGAGTCACTCCATGTGGGATCAGCTGAGGTAGAGATGGAGGTGGAAGCAGAATGGAGGTCAGAAAGTTGGGAGCTAAAAGAGCCAGTTTGTGTAGTGGTGAAGGTACCAGGCTAGAAACCATGAGGTCTAGTTCTATCTTAGGCATGAAGTCAGGCTGGTTGATCTTGGGCTAATCACTCTGTCTCAGCCCTAGAAAGAAGAAGGCAAGGTCAAACCACTTCTGAAAGTCTTGCCAAGAAAGCTGCAGATACTACTTTAGACAGTCACCTGGAGTCAAGTTGGACTCAAAGACCTACCATCACCACCACCGGTTCTGTGGGTGTGGCTTGGTGGTCGTGGCTTGGTGGGCGTTGCAGGGGAAGGATAGTGTAAATCCCCATTCCCTCCCCACCCCACTAACCTGCTTTCTAGCTCCATTCTTCTGTGCAGGGCAATAAAAGAAAACCCAGCCAACCATCTGAGACTCGGGAGGCAGAAAATAGATGGGGTTGATGGGGCCAGTCAGTGGTAGGATTTGCCGGTTCTCCAAACTACCCAAAGTTTCCGCTACTGGTTCTCCAGAACTGGTTAGAACCTGCTGAATTCTGTCAGGATTCCAGCAGTTACTCCAATTAAATCATGAGTCACACTCCCCAAACTTCAAAGGATTTATTAGAAGTTAACATGTCAGCATGACCTGGGTGTAGCCGACTCTGAGATACGTAATTCACTGTCACCCTTGACTCTGCTTTCCTCCCTAACATTTTAATACATGTTTTATAGTTGTCAAATACCACCTCTGACCACCATCCAAAAATGGTTAGATGCAGAAGGTCTCATTTTTGCATACAAGCTCAGTCTTTGGTATTTCAAGTTAGGCGTTGCTTCTCTGAAATTTTTGTTTGGTTGTTGACCCTTAGGACAGAAGATCTAACAGAATAACCGAAGGGACCTTGGGAATCTTCTAGTCCACCTCCCTGCTCAAGCAGGAGATCCTATACCATTCCAGACAAATAGTTGTCCAAGCTCTTCTTAAAAATCTCCAGTGATGGAGCACCCACAACTCCCGAAAGCTTTTCCCATCTTGAAGGTCTTGAGATATTTTGACTGGGGTTGATCCTGTAACTAGTTCAAACATACGGAGGAAATCAGGTTGAGGAGAGATGATGCACAGGGACTGGTTGACTCGGTGCTAGTAGATCTTAGTTTCTACTGGGTTTGTACTACTTCACCAGAGGCAGAGAAGAAGACTCTTGAATGGTCTTGCAAAGCAGCAAAATGACAATTCTCCCCTCCTTTTAATGACAGAGAATGTCATTAATTCTCTTTCTGGGCTGCCACAAAGAAGAAGGGGGGGAGTGTCAACCTATTCTCCAAAGCACCTGAAGGCAGGTCAAGAAACAACGGGTGGAAACTAATCAAGGAGAGAAGCAACCTAGAAATAAGGAGAAATTTCCTAACAGCGAGGACAATCAACCGGTGGAACAGCTTCCCTCCAGAAGTTGCAGGTGCTTCCATTACTGGAAGTTTTAAAGAAAAGTTTGGACAGCCATTTATCTGAAATGGCACAGAGTTTCCTGCTTGATTGGCCCAGAAGACCTATTAATCTATTAATGTGCTTGGATGAATGACTTGCCTGATTTCCGAGATCTGTCTTGGCAAATTCAATCCGTTCTCTCTTTTCCCTTAGGAACTGGTGCTCCTCCGTTCAGTATCGGCATGCCACCTACATTGTAGTTTGCAGGACAGAGAAATACATAATCAGGTCCCAACAACCATGTCCGAATGGAACTCCAGACTGCCAGAAGATCATGTACGTAGCACCATCTTTCTTAAGGGGGAGTCAACCCAACATCCAAAGCAGGCTTGTCTGTTGAGATCCAGTGTCAGGTGTCTCCCTTGATATGGAACAGAGCTTTTGTCCTCTCCTCAAAAAAGGGAATGGGACAACTTGCCACGGCCAACTCACCACGGCCAACTCACCACGGCCAACTCACCACGGCCAACTCACCACGGCCAACTCATCACAGCCAACTCACCACGGCCAACTCACCATGGCCAACTCACCACGGCCAACTCACCACAGCCAACTCACCATGGCCAACTCATCACAGCCAACTCACCACAGCCAACTCACCATGGCCAACTCACCACGGCCATCGCACCACGGCCACTTCACCATGGCCACTTCACCATGGTCAACTTATCACAGCCAACTCACCATGGCCAACTCACCATGGTCAACTTACCATGGCCAACTCACCACAGCCAACTCATCATGGCCAACTTGCTGCAGGACAACTTGCAGTGGGACAATTTAACAATTCTGTTTAATTATTTAAAATAAATAAAAATTATTTTAATTTTTGCCATTCACATTTCATTCTGTCTCTCCTTTTGTATCCTTTCTTTAATGATTATATTCCATCATTTCTTTGATATTAGTGTAACTCTTGTCCCTCAATGAGTTGGCCATGGCAAGTTGGCTATGGCAAGTTAGTTGTGGATGCCAAGTTGGCCATGGCACAGACCCCCTCAAAAAAAAAGGCTGCCCAATGCAGCTTGGAGATTTCTCAGGAGTGAGGAAATATCTTACCTAGCTTAGAGAAACTTGCCTTCTTTGGGAATTACACCTCATCAGATGATCCTTGCTGTAGAACTCAGCTCAGCCCGAATAGGAACACATGGGACACAACCAAGAAAGCCAAATTTGATGAGTTCATTACTGAAAACGTTTGCTATGTAAATGATCCCAATTTGATTCCTTAGCATGCAGCCAGAAATGGACGCTCCAGCCATGCTGAGAGGTTGATCCTCAGCTGCAGCAGCAGTTCCCATGCTAGAAAATGAGATCCGTTGCAAATGTTCAAAAGGGAATGTCAGAGGAATGTTACAGAATTTCCCAAGAATCCAGAGACAACATCTTAGTTCGGTCCAGGGATGGGCTTCAAAAATTTTTAGCAAAGGGTTCTCTGCCTGGTTTCTAGGTGGGTGTGGCCATGGTAGGCGTGGCCTAGTTGGCCTCCTGCACCATGGGGGAGGGGGCATTTTTGCCCTCCTCAGGGTGTGGAGGTCTTGCTTGAGCCTCTGGAAGGATGAAAACGGTCTCCCCAGGCTCCGGAGGCTCTCTGGAAGTTGGAAATGGGCCCATTTCTGGCCTTCTTGAACTTCCAGGAGGCCCATTTTTCACGTTTCCAGAGTCTCCGCACATGCCCTGCACTTACCTGCATCCCAAACAGGCCATGTGGGGACTCCTGGGAGGGGTGGGGTGGGCGAGGCCAGCCAGGAATGGGATTTGGGGAGGGTTCTCCAAACTGCACAGAATCTTATCTAGGGGCTCTCCCGAACCCGTGCGAACCCCCAGCAGCCTCACCCCCTGGATTGGTCTCTCTTTTATGGTCACAAACACCTTGTCCCAAAGGAGGGATGCTTCTCTCTTTAGAGGCATCCTAGGATGGGTTAAAACCAATGGTCTTGTTGACTGGCAGTTCTCAACCTCCTTGGGGCATATTTAAGCTTCAAGTGGGTAACTTTCAAGAGAAAGGAAAAGATGGCGCGGTCTCTGCAGAAGCCCTCCGAGCAGAGAACAGCCTTTTGCAGAAGTAGGTTGACAGTTAAAGAAACCTGCATTTTTTAGCAACTGGGCAGGGACACAAAATCAAATGAAGCCTACAGATGAAGACTAGATCGTAGCAAAGAAGTAGAGCGGGAAAAAATCATAGGGTCACCTGGATTTCTGCAGATAAATTTTGCCTAGCCAAAACGTCTGATAGGTCCCATAATTGCTATGGTTCTTTATCAAGACCTTCAGGGTATGAGATGAGGCTTAGTTCTAATCTATCATTTGTTCCCTTTCTTTTTCTTCTTCTAGGTACAGAACAGCTGTGAAGCCAGTCTACAAGATAAAAGAGAAAGTTGTAAGCTTTTTAGACTGGAAGTGCTGTCCAGGTTATGTAGGCAAGGATTGTGAACAATATGGTAAGAATACATCTTTAAGTAACCTTCTGTAGATGGGTGCACTCTGTGTTATCAACTAATCAAGCAGATTGGCCGAAGTCAGGTCCAAGAATTGGGAGGGTTAGGAAACCTAAAGGGATTCTTGATTGTTGAGAAAGATCTCTGCTGGGTCATTATGACCAAGGCTTCCTGAGACAGTACCAGTCACATGCTTAGTCCCAAAAACCTTTTTATTTCAACGGCTGTGAATTATATGCATTCACAGCCCGTAATGAGTCCCAAACGTTTATGAATAGTCCAACAGAAGTCTGCCACAGTCTTTTGGGGATAAGGCTGATAAGCACCCACCTTTATCTCCCTTGAAATTCTGCCAATAACTAAATTGCCAATAAGCTGTACAAGGCCAAACAGAGCACAAAGTCAACATGGAGCTTCAGAATTTAAACCGATCAGAACGAACAAAGTTGCTTCCTGCAAAGGCTCATGTCCCTTTGCTCCTCCTTTATGTCTTATGGGAGGGGCCAATCATCTCCAAGCCTTACTCCCAAGTTTCCCCATTTGTCTTAACTGTTCTTGCCTTCTGGCAGCTCTGCGCAAGCACGCACTGGGAATAGGCTCTTCCTGTTCCTCTGCCTCACTGATGTCAGATTCTGAAGCTCCAGAGTCTGCACATAACTCCTAGATGGTCCTGGCCCCATCTTTGTATTGGATGCAGATCCCTCATCTGAGTCCTCCCCAGACTCCAGGACTGGCCCATGTTCCTCCCCCATGTCCAACTCTGCTGCCAGCTCCACAGGCCTCCAGCAGACCACAACAATAAGTAGCAGAAAAGCGGAGAGGATTTCAAAGCCACAAAAGTCCTTCTTCCCATCTTCTCAGAATCTGAATTCTTACCTCAATCTCTAAGACTTTCTTGTCCCCTATAATATGAAGATCATCCCGACTTTCCTAATAAGTAAGGATGGTCAAAAATACAAGAGAACTATTTTGAAGGACCAGAAAAACCTGAATTGTAACTAGGTGCTCTCTTAACATTATTACATCAGTGCAGAGGTGGGTATTCAGCAGGTTCTGACCAGTTCTGGTAGTGGAAATTTTGAGTAGTTCAGAGAATTGCCAAATCTCACCTCTGACTGGAGATTTTATAGTATTCTTCACCTGCCACGCCCACCAAGCCACACCCACAGAACCCGTAGTAAAAACAATTGAATCCCACCACTGCATCAGTGCATATATTAGTATTAGGAAATGGGTTGCTCTGTGGGATGACACAGACATGAAAAAATTTTTTTTTTTAAAAGCTTAAATAATTTTGTGTGTGTGTGTGTGGGGGTGTTTCCTGCCATAAATTGGGGGCAAAGGGAAATAAATGTCTCATGGAATTGATTTTCAGATCCAGCTCAGTTTCCAGTGGGTACCAGTCAGCCTGAACACTGGGAAGAAGCATTCTCAAACCGCAGTAGGTTTCAGCTCATCTTTTATTTCCACAACTGGAAGAATGTATCTGTGAAGCTGTTAGTGATTAACTCCATAGTTGTACTTCACATCCTCATAGTATGCACGGAGAATATTTCTGCAGCTTCTTCATTCACAGTACCTGCTGCTTTTCAGATGTGTTAGATTTTCAACATTCTTCTTCTGCTATATCCTGCTTTTTAAGATGGGGGTTGCTTAATCCAACAGTGTCTACAGAGTCTTTAATTACCTATTAAAAACCATGCCTGAAAATTACAAACAGTGTTTATCACTTTCAACTGCTTATCTCTGGGTATTAGCAAAATATGAACAACGGAAGAGAAAGGCAGTAAGAAAAAATAAACAAAATAGGGATGAAGGCATTCCATGTGCCAGTAATTAATAAAAGCACAGATGATACAAACAAGGACTTTAAAGTGATCTGCCATCTAACATAAATCATATTGTTGATTTGAAAATGTATTTCTTAAATGTGTTTCATATTGATTGGCAACATCTAAGCTACATTCCTTGCTGTTTTGAAATTCCATTTCCTGCAACAAAAACCATCCTCCTTCTTCCTTCTTCCTATTAGCAACATACGTGCATGTTTGTTTGTTTTTTAAATGTGGACGTTCACCTTCCATACTAAAGTATATTTAGATGTGTTCTTATCTTGTCTTGCTTCTTTGCAACTAACGTTCATCTTTGTCAGACTCAGGAGATGTTGTAGAAGCCCATCAAAGTCATGAAGCAGTGCTAGAAGATCTGCAGAACGACATTCACCAGGCGGCAAACAGTTTGGGAATCTTACAGAAAGTCCTTCATCACAATAGCACCGACAGAAATGGAGGCACGGACCAGCACCAGTCAGGTAAGAGGGGTACTTCTCAACAGTACCAATAAAGGCACTGGTGAGATTCAAATAATTTAACAACAACTGCCCTAATGACCAGCTGGGTGGGCGTGGCAAAGGTGGGCATGGCCAGGGTGTGTGACAGGCAGTACTCGGCCTCCTGCACCCCCCCCAGGAGTAAAAACAGGCTTTGGGGGGAGAGGAAGGCACCCCCATGCACCCCATTTTGGGCCTAGTGGGCCTCCCTGAAGCCTCTTGGGAGGGTTACCAGGGCCTAAATAGACCATGGGGGTGCTTGCCACACACACCTCTGTGCCTCCTTATGGGCCTAGTAGGTCTCCCTGCACTTACCCTGGAGCCAAAACAGGGTGTGTGGGAACTCCTGGGAGGGGTGAGGTGGGGAGGGCCCAGCCAGCAATTTAACAACCGGTTCGGCTGAAGTGGTGCGATCCGGTTGAATCCCACCAGTGGATCAAGGAGATTATTTGTAGCTCAGGATCGAACTGTGGGATCTTCAATGCTGTGTTGCTTAGTTGTTTACTTGCAGATGTTTCATGACCCAAACTAGATAACATCGTCATTGCTAGAGGGGAGTGGGATTTGAGGAAGAGAGGAGGAGGAGGAGGAGGAGGAGGAGAACTGTGGTGTCCTTGGTGTTCTCTGAGCTTGGGTGTTTCCTTGCAGACATTTCAGGACCCAAACTAGGCAACATCATCAATGCTAGTCCTGATGATGTTACCTAGTGTGGGTCATGAAACATCTGGAAGAAAGCAACCAAGCTCAGAGAGCACCAAAGACCTCTCTCATTTCTCAACAGTGTGAAGCAATCAATCAAGCATAGGAGTAACTGCTAATGTATTTTTGGCTTGTGATGTGTTTCAGAACTCCAGCAAATGCTCTTTCTCCACATAAACAGTTTCCTGAAGGAGCATTTCAATCCTGTCTGGGCCAGTTTCAATAAAAGCCTCCAGGACCTGTCCGTTGCTGTGCAGAACCTTTCCCAGAGCGTGGAAGCTAATCGGAAGAGCATAGAGCGATTCCAAGAAAGTTCTGTGCCCAGAAAAGATTTCCAAGAACTAGGGACAAAGTTTGAATCCAAAGTCCAAGCAAATGTTCTGAGGGCCGACCAGATGAAGCGAGAAATGGATCATCATAATTATCTGCAACAAGCCGTCATCCATTACAATCTTACGATGATCAAAGCAGACACCGACCTGAAGCTCAAGAGGCACCACAAGCTGCAGCAGTCTTTTTTATTCGCTTTAAACAACAGTTTGGCCGACATGAGGCAAGAGCAAAACAAGCTTCGTGGGGAGCTTGAGATCCTAAACAGAAATGTTGCCATGTTCCCAAGGCAATCGGGCAATCAGAATGGGGTGTTTGCTGATACTGATATCCAGAACTTCAATCAGACCTTGGAAAAACATGCTCAGGAGCTAAAGATGCTTTATGAGGAGTCTGAAAAAGACTATGAAGAACTAACTGATTCTATCACAAGGTTAAAAGACAGCTCAAAACGTGACATAGAGGACTTCCGTGTACGATTAATAGAAGGGAGTCTCATGGTCGATGAATACAGAGAAGATGTAGAAAAGAGGATTTTCGCTCTTAATGATAGTCTGGCAGATATTCAAGAAAACTACTGGAGTCTACAGAAGTCCATGAAGACGTGCTGTTGTGAAGATCCGCCTTCAAGTATCCATGTGGAAGACTTAAAGAACACCACTCAGATGCATGGAGAACATCTAAAGCATCTGGAGGCACGTTTGAAAGACCTCGCTGCTGCTTTCCCACTTATCCATCAATCTTTGGATTTCCAGCAAGAACAAAGTTGGAAGCTACAAGATGGCCTCTCTCTCTTAAAAAACCATTCTGACATTTCTTCTGAGGAGGTTAATATGCTCAAAAAAGCCGACGAGAAGATGCGCGACCACGTGAGGTATCTCAACAGTTCTTTCAACTCGTTGCTGGTGGATGCATTGAGACACGAGAAGGCCCTTGAGGTCCTGCTAGGAGAGGAAATTTTGGAACACCTGTATGAAGAAGAAGTCATTCTACCCACAGATCAATTTCCAGTGATGAACATCAAATTAATTTCAGACCATCTCAAGAAGCAAAGTATGGCACTAGAGAATTTTAAGAAGAGAATAGACTTTTTGGAGGCAGATCATGAGGATAATCCACATGATCATAAATCTTTGAAAGAGCCTGATCCTGAGAAACAAACAGACCTCAATCCCCAACATGGTAGAGTAGAATATATGGAGCCAAACCATGAAGCTTTCATGGAGGATGCCTTAGACAATCCAGCATACCATGATATTACAACCCTAAAAAGAGAGATTGGACACCTTACCAAAGAGATGAAGAAATTTGAATTGCAATGGGATTATATTCATTCTTGCTGCAATCAAACTAAAGCCAACGTAGGGGACTTCCTCGGTGTTTCAGTCAAGGAGGTGAAGGAAGATCTTGTATCAGCCAAAAAAAACTTCGAAGAACATCTAGCGATCTTTCATAAATTGTTTGGAAATAGTAAGGACTTGGCTGCCTCAAATGTCAGCCTGGATGTAGCAAAACTTCAGTTGCTGATGAGCAGAAAAACAAGGAAGCACCTCAAGGAGAAAGAACAGCAAAACATGAGGGAGAAGAAAGAAGTCCATGGCCACAGAGAAGCTACTCTGAATGGAAGGAACAAGATAAATGCAGAGATACTAGAGACAGGTAGATTCCTCTAGTTTTTTGAAATGGTCTCATCGTGGTTTCCAAAATTTCGTGTCCAATGTTCCCACTGCATTTGCGAGTGGCTGTTAAGACTTCAGCAGACAAGGTGTTATTTTATTCTTACAATTAATAATTGCTCTGGTATATAAAAAAAATTAGCCACTATTGTGTATCATCTGGACCATGGGTCCCCAAACTTGGCAACTTTTAAGACTTGTGGACTTCAACTCCCAAAAATTCTAGAAGTTGAAGTCCACAAGTCTTAAAGTTGCCAAGCATGAAGACCTCTGATTGGGACTGTCACAGGACAGGTTCTTTTATTTAAATTAATTTAAAACTATTTTAAGAGAGGGATGGTGGATATGAAGAAAGCATAACCCTACAAGGTCCAGGTTGATCCTTACAACTTTTGAACACTTATTTCCTCACCTAGGTTCCTTCCCATTCTCTACTCCCTGCCCTGGACTGCCCTGGACTGTGATGGACTCCCTGCCCTATCTAACAAAATGAAAGTCAATGCAGACAAAATAAGGGTTTACACTTAGGCAAACCCCCACCCCCCAAATATTCAGGTACAGATTAGGAGAAACCTGGCTCAATAGCAGTAATTGTAAGAGGAATCTCGGAGTCCTAGTTCAATGGTCACTTAAATATTGTTTAAGTGTTGCAGGCTAACTCTGTCCACAGTATAGAGTTCGATCCTAATAGGGCTCCATTCTTCCAGGGTTGATGGGATGAGAACCTGGATTGTTGGGGGCAATAGGCTGACATTGTGAGCCTCGGTGGCGCAGTGGTTAGAGTGCAGTACTGCAAGCTACTCCTACTGCAATTTGGCAGATCAAATCCCACCAGGCTCAAGGTTGACTCATCCTTCCATCCTTCCAAGGTGGGTCAAATGAGGACCCAGATTGTTGGAGGAAAGAGGCCGACTCTGTAAAACCGCTTTGAGAGGGCTGTAAAGCACTATAAAGAGTTATGTAACTCTAAGTGTTATTGCTGTTGCTATTGCAGAGGGCTCGGAGAGTGCTCTAAAGCACTATGGAACAGTATATAAGTCTATCTCTGCAACGAAGATGATTAGGGGACTGGAGGCTAAAACATATAAAAAACGGTGCTGGAATTGGATATGCCTAGTTTAATGAAAAGGAGGACTCTAGGGGTGACATGATAGCAACTGTTCCAACATCTCAGGAGCTGCCATAATGAAGAGGGAATCAGGCTATTCCCCAAAGCACCTGAAGGCTATTCTCCAAAGCAATGGATGAAACTGAACAAATATGAGCCAACTGTGTCTGGTGGCCGCCAAAAAAGCCAATGTAATCTTAGGTTGCATTAACAGAGGGATCGAATCAAGGCCAGTTGAAGTATTAATACTGCTTTATAAAGCCTTAGTAAGGCCACACCTGGGATGCTGCATCCAGTTTTGATCACCACATTCCAAAACAGATGTTGAGACTTTGGAAAAAGTGCAGAGAAAAGCAATTAGGACGATTAGAGCAGGCTGGAAGCTAAAACTATGAAAGAACAGTTTCAGGATTTGGGTACGTCCGGTCTAGAGGAAAGGACGACTAAGGGTGACATGATAGCAGCAGCACGCCGACATTTGAGGGGCTGCCACAAAGAAGGCGGGGGGGGGGGGGGGGGTTCAACTTATTTTCCAAAGCACCAGAAGGCCAAGACAAGGAACAACGGATGGAAACTAATCAAGGAGAGAGATTCAACCTAGAACTAAGGAGAAATTCCCCGACAGAACCATTAACCAATGGAATGGCTTGCTTTCAGAAGTTGTGGGTGTCTGACAGGGGTGCGGTTCTACCCGTTCGGACCAGTTTCAATAGAACCGGTTTTTATGATTCTGCGCAGTTTGGAGAATTGACAAATCATGCCCCACCCCTCTCCCTGCCCAGTCAGTCCTTATCATGCATGCGCAACATTGCGCGCATACCCGACAGCACTGACTGCGTTCTTCCCCACCCAGTCACTTCTTAAGGTATTTCCTTAAATAGTTTTTTTCCCCCCTTCCTGAGCCCCAGGGAAGCCTTCTGGGAGCAAAAATGCCACCCCAGGAGGTCCCAAAAACAGGAAGAGGGTGCTGCAAAAAAAAAAAAAAAAAAGCCACACCCACCTGTCACATGACCATGACCCACCTAGCCACGCCCACAGAACCGGTTGTTACAAAATTTGAATCCCACCCCTGGTGTCTGAAGGGGTACAGGGAGTTGGGCCGGAAGTCCTTCAAGGTCCTTTCCAACTCTTGTGATTCTGTTAAATCTGCTGAAGAGACTGATGGAGGGAGGAGGTGGACCTTCAGTTTTTGATTCTGGATGGCAAGGATCCGGAGTGCTTGGGGGAAATTCGGAAACCTTAGATGTCCATTGCCAAGGGCAGCAGGTTGCATTGAAATCTATGTTTTCCGTTTCCCAGGCTTGGGTACACCAGGCGTGTGGGACCAAGAGCTGTGGTAGGGGCATTTCTGGGAATGTTGGGAGTGGATTTGCACGCTGGATTTTGCCACTGGGTTTTGTCAAGATTATGAAATACTGAGCTGGATGGGCAGACGAGTTGGATGACCCCAACAGAAAAGGCTATCTGTAGCTCAGGGTTGAACTGTGGTGCACTTCAGAGGTGGTATATTCAGCAGGTTCTGACCAGTTCTGGAGAACCAGTAGCGGAAATTTTGAGTAGTTCGGAGAACCGGCAAAGACCGCCTCTGACTAGCCCCGCCCCCATCTATGCTCCACCTCCCATTGAGTCCCAGTTGATTGGCTGGATCTTCTTTGGTTGCCCTGTACAGGAAAACGGAGCTGGAAAGCAGGTTAATGGGGTAGGGAGGGAATGGGGATTGTCCAGTATCCTTCCCCTGCCACGGCCACCAAGCCACACCCACAGAACTGGTAGTAAAAAAAAAATTAATCCCACCAGTGGTGCCCTTGGTGCTTTTTGACCTTAGTTGTTTTCTTACAGATATTTCATTACTAGGTAATCCCATGGGTGCATTCAAGAAGCTAAGGATCCATGATTTATTTAATGACCACAGTGTTTTACTGATGGAAAAAAAAAAGTTGTAAAAACCAGGTGGAACTCACTTAATGTCTTGCTCAGTGAGGGAAGTTCCAGCCTCAGCTGTGACGTAAGTTGAGGACGAGCTGTAGTGCATCTCAGAAGGGAAATGCCGAGGAAATGATTCCGTTAAAAAGGAAAATTTTGTCAGAGACCTGGATCTATTTACCACTAATGCACATTTTCAGTTTCAATGTCCGTTTGGGGAGGTGGGATAGCATGATCAAGTACTATACAATCAAATATAAAGAGAACATGAGCCTTTGGATAACGCACAAATGCACTTTGCTTTGCTGTGATGAAAAAAGCCGTATTATATACAAAAGCCTGTTGTATCAGAGATTCAGAGTGAACGTTGTCCCCTATGCCCTTGGTTAGCTTTCAGTATCTCTCTCTCTTAAATATGGAGAGTTTTCGAAAAGCTTAGGAAAATAACTATTCCGTTTATCAAAAGAGTTGGAGCTTATCAATAAGATGGCAACAGCTAAAAGGGATCTTCAGGAGTCTGAGTTTCAAATATTTTCCTTTTCTGGTGAAGTTATTTTCCTTTGTAGCAGCGACATCTCCTGGCCATCTTCCTATTCCTAAGCTGAACTGCTTCCCAGAAGGGGTTGCAGGAGGCTTTGTTGCAATGCAGAATGGATGCCACCTTCTGGTGTCCACATCCTTCACTGAGACAATGTTGGGTGGGAGCTTTTGAGGACTCCTCACGCTTCGCTTTGATGGTTGAGTTGTGTGTCTAATCCCAGAAGTAGGCTGTGTTTTGTCTGTTTCGTAGAAGCCTTTGTTCTTCTCCTTCATAGAATGAGGAAAGGAAATATCTCTTTTTTCACCCTTGGGATAAGAAAAAAAAGTCCTCTTTGGACATGGTTGATCTTCTTATGGATAAGTCCACCTCTACAGATCCAGAGAAGGTGCGGTAAATTGTTTATTCATCCACTGAGCACCAATAATTGTGCTTTGTGCATCATGTTGTCCAAACAAACTACTTTAACAGGCGTGGCTTGTATTGTTGGGAGAAACCTATTGTCTAAACTGGAGAGGGCCATCAATCTTCACTTATACCCATTTCAAACCCCTCGATAGCTCCTTATTTCTCAACTCTCCACAGCAAAGGTCTCCCAACTTGGCAACTTTAACTTAAGACTTGTAGACTTCAACTTCCAGAATTCTCCAGCCAGCTATGCGATGTCTTAAAGTTGCCAAGTTGGGGACCCCTGCTCTACAGTATAGGGGGGGCATTTAGGACAAACACACAAAAGATGAAGAATTATTGTATTAATCAGTAATGGAAACTGTGCCAAGAGCAGAATCAACTGGAAAAACTGAGGTTGATGAAGCTGCGAGGCCTGCTGATGCTAGGGTGAGATGTTACAACTCCTTGTGACAATGGAGTTCTTGACATCGCTATTAAGTTAAGATGTAGAATATATTTGAAGAGGTAGCAAGAGGGAGACAGACTGCAGACAGTCTTAGATGGCTGGGGAAAACTGAGAATGAAAATCTGGATCAGAGAAAAATTTGGGAGTAAGATTTATCTTGAATGTTGGCCTCTGCTACATGTCCTACTATTCATTTCCAAGCTGGTTTGGAAGAACATCACTTGAATGTCTACGGTTACATCAAAGGTGATACAACTATGTGGAATTCTGTTCACATCCCCTAATTTTTTCTTTTTCTTATCTCCAGACACAGCGGTGGCTTTTTATGTGCAATACGCCGAAGATAAAGAGGAACCCTCCGTCTTTAACCGCACCTACATTAACTATGGGGGAGGTTACTCTCACGAACATGGCTACTTCAAGGCATCTCATAACGGGGTTTATATGGTGGTGGTCGGTGCAGAGTTCCCCCCAGGACCTGCTCTGGGACAACTGGTTTTCAGCAATGGCCACAGAATGACTCTAGTAAACAACAAGAAGAAGAAGTCCAGTGGTGGTTATACAACGGTCTTCGCCCTGGTGGAGCTGGAGAAGGGAGACTTCATGTGGTTTGAACTAGTGCAAGGGGCTGCAGTGAGACAGAACACCGTTGGACTGAGCATGGCAGGATTCCTGCTACTGAAAACCTGAGAAGGGACATCTTGGTGCCAGGGATCTTCCGGTGAGCACAGCCAGCTTGATGTTTCAATGAATGACCTGTTTTGTCGGTGTGAGGACATTAGCTCAGCAATGCTTTCTAGAAGGACTCCAGTAGCTGCTTAGCCACAGCTCAAGCGAGGTGGAGTTGTAGAAGACAATCAGTTATGTGGCCGGTGCTTGTGACATTTTTTTCCCCCTTTGTTGTCCTCGACATTTTTCTGTTGTCAACCACCCCAGAGCTGTGGGATGTGAGATGGGTGGCAAATAAATTGTATAAATAAAATCGCAAGTCTGATCTCCACACCCACAATTTGGAGAGTCAGGCTGTGAGTAGGAAGAGAGAGTAATGCTACTAAAACCCATCCATGGGGAAAAAAAAAACCCAGCTTTGTGCATCACATTATCCAAACAAACTACTTTGTTTAATGGCTTGTTTCTTCCTGCATCACCTATAGCAGGGTATCATACTCACGGTGTTACGTTGTCATGACGTGATGTATCACGATTCCCCCCCACCCTCTTCTCTAAACTGGGTGTAAGTGTGGCCAGCATGTGATGCATCTGGCCCGTGGGCCACAAGTTTGACACTCCCTGATCTATAGTCTACCTGGAGAATTAGAAACTTGGTGCTTGTGACTTTTTTTTCCTTTAGTTGTCCTCAACATTTTTGTGTTGTCACCCATACCAGACTTGTTGGATACGAGATGTGATGACCCGGGGCACGGCACAAAAATAACAAAATCACAAAAGTAGAATAAATTCCCTTTAATGCCTCCAACTTGGCCCCAATGTCCAATTATTCTCGGCTGGATAACGAACTCTTCAAAAAAAAAAACAACAGTCAACGAAGGGCAGAAATGCAGTCTGAACCCAAAGTAAAGATAATTAGAAATTTAAAAAAAACAACACAAACCACACTGAAGTAATTAACACAGCAGGCCAGGAAGATAAATTGAAATAGATTTTCAAAAAATAAGGCAACACCCACAGTTGGGAGATAAGGCTCGACCAAGATAATGCACACTCTGCTTCCAGCAAGGAGCATTGACCTACTTGAGCCAGCAACTTTTTTTTTTAACATCCTGGATTAAAATGTACCTGGAGTGATTATTTCCAAAATTCATGCGCTGAAAACTGTGGGATCAAACTTACTCAATGAATGGAAATCATTTTTCTTAAAAAAAAAAAAAAAATCCTTTTCAGGACAGGGTTCCAATTTATTACTAGTAATGTTTTTAAAAAAAAAAAAAAAGCAAGGATGAATAAAATTGGGGGGTTTGCAAATATACATTAGGAAATAAGAAGCTATTTTTGACGCAATTAATTTGCCTTTGGCCAAAAATGGAAGCTACGCAAAACTGAACTTACCGTAGTTGGTCTTTATATCAAGATACCTCCAGAGGATATCAGGCTACAATTAGGATGGGATTTTTTTAAGGTAATTGGAAAAAAAAACAACCCTATAGATAGTCCTTAACTTACACTATTTATTTAGTGACCGTTCAAAATTACAGTGGCATTGAAAAAAGTGACTTATCATAGTTTTTTCACACTTACAACAGCTGTAGCATCCGCACAGCCACGTAATCAAAATTCAGATGCCTGGCTACAGATTCATATTTATGATGGCTGCAGTGTCCTGTATTTGAAATGTGGATTTATAGGCGGCTGTTCCGTATAAGCTGGGTTGACAAAATCAGAAATGAGGTGGTGATAAGCTGCCTGGGAAAGCCAAGGGAAGTCATCCAAGCCATTAAAAAGTGAAAATTAGAACATTTCGGACATGGGATGCGACACCCGGGAAAAATACGGCATCCTTCACTTAATCCTCTGAGGAAAGACTGAAGACAAATGAGGGCCAGGCAGAAGAAGAACCTCAGGGCTTCAGAATCTAAGGGACCAGTTTGAACAAAGCTCAACAGGACTTTTTCGTGCGGCTGTTGATAAAAATAGGAATTGCCAACATGATCACCAACATCCGATGACGGATACGGCACAGGAAGAAGCAGTGTTCACTTTATAACCTTGTTAGTAACCTAACAACTGCAGTGATTCGCTTAACAAGTGTGACAGGCAAGGTCATAAAATGGGGCAAAACTCATCTAACAACTGTATCATTGAACAGCAGAAATTTTGTGCTCAGTTGTAGTCTTAAGTCAAGGACTATTCCCTACAGATATATAAATATATCTGTGATATATGTAGACTATTCCCTACACTATATAAACTCCCCCTCCCCCCAAATCTCTATCTTTTAAAAAAAATAGTGAAGCATGTACTAATGGAATCTCTGTACTCTTGGCACACCAAGAGATAGGGAATGTTTTTGGGTAGGAATATTGCTGTGATGACCCAGGGCATGGCACAAAGGCAACACAGTCACATAAGCAAGAAGAGTCCCTTTAATATCTCCAACTTTGCCCCCCAGTGTCCAAGGTTACCTTCGGCTGGAAGAAAAAACTCTCCCAAGAACAGCCTTTAAGTGGAGGAAATTCAGTCTGAAAACAAAGTACATGTAAATAAAAATCCACACAAACCACACTGCAGCAATAACTGGACAGGTCAGGACAAGGAATTCCAGACCTGAAAGTCTAGCAAAACATACACAGTTGGGAAGATGCCAGGAACCCAGCTAAGCCTCGACAATAACAGAGAACTCACAATTTGTTTCCAACAAGTTGCTGTGTGCAACTTCCCCTTTTAAACACCGTTCCCAGCTGCAGCTAATGAAGGGAATCAGGGCCCATTCCTCCCCCGTAAGCCACGCAACTCACATTGCTCCCTTCTCCGTTCCTTCCTGCATGCCCGAGGATGAAGAGGGGATGGACCTGGATCTTCCTCTGAATTCCCTCTGCCTTGCTCTACCTCTCCCCTGCTCTGCCCAGCTGGACTTTGCCCTTCCCCAATTTCTTCCACAGCCAACAGAGCCACACTCCCACTCCCTGTCGGCTGTTTGCCCCCCCCCCCTCTGAATCAGATTCCAACAGGGGCACGACAATTGCTTCCATATATGCATTACATAAAATAGCAAATACACTAGCTAGCCCACCATTGAGAATCATTACTGTTTGTCTGAAAATTGTTATCAGCAACACCACAGATGTGTAATATGTTTCAGTCACCAGGGGACACATAAACATGAGGATAAAATGTTATTCTCATATCCCTTCGTAATGTTATTGCGCCATTTCTTGGCAATATACAATGTCCTCCTTGATTCTGAGCCATAATAAATGTGATTACTACACCAACTGAGAATAATCTTTATTATACATGCTGAAGATTACTTTGGGTGTTAATTTCACTGTGTGATGCAGGGCCAAACAACTCCTAGTTGGATTCTGAATTTAAATACATGGACAGCAACTTAGCAAATAATATAAGCAGCTGGGAGTGAAACGGGCACACAATTTTAAGCACCTTCTGTGTAAAATACAGGACTGGGATCCAACTGCTATCTCTTACCGATTTCTCTCTGCTGCAATGAATACCAGGCAATTTAAAAATAAAGAAATTCAGTAAGGGTTCTCTGCATAAAACTGAGTAAATAAAAACTCAGAATTAGCCACACCAAGTTAATAGTACTCGTGTTTTAAGTCCCGTTGAAAGCAAGACTGTGTCTATGACTCAAACGTTTAAGAATCATACCCAGCCAAATTGTCAGGTTTAATTTTTTTGTAGTAAGTGTGACATATTTAAATCCTATGATTTTAGTGACTGACATTGGCGCTGTCTGAGCTTGGTTGTTTTCTTGCAGACGTTTCATGACCCAAACTAGGTAACATCATCAGTCACTGATGAAGTCATGAAACCTCTGCAGGAAAACAATCAAAATTAAAGAGCACCAAGAACCCCACATTTCAATCTTGAAGTATAAATATTCTCCATCAATTTAGCGTCTCACCTGTAATTCTTCTTGGCACAAGACACAATTGGGAGAATGGCAACAATCATCACTGATAGAAAATTTAACATTTATGGTCAATTATGTGAGATCTCCAACTTTCAAGTTACCGCAATAGTATTATATTGAAACATCCCAGTATATCTTTGTTACATTCTTAGTCACCTTGATGGCCTCAGGATTGTGGCTTTTAAACAAAAACACAACATGTTGACATCATGTTTCAAATGGCGTGTTAAGAGAGATTAGCCTCTTCATACCCTGAGCCTCTGTCAAAAGGTTCAATATGGCCTGGAAACTCGTTCCACAAAACATGGATTCTTGTGTTGACCGCACATGAGGCTCTTAGAAATTCCAAAGTTTTTATAAGGATCCCAAAATTCGGAGCAAACATAAAGGACTTTTGAGTAAAAGGGGAATAAAGAGTAAGATTGAAGAAGTGGGTGGGGAGAGAGAAAATGGTCAATCGGATCAGGGAATGAGCTTCAAATGAAGTTGCCAGGATAAAATCCTGCTTGCAGCCTTCTGGTAAATGGATTGTGGGAACACCAACTGTGGAAGATGTACTAAGATCATCATCCATCGATCGATCGATCGATCCACCCATTAAACCAACACTTATGCACATCTAAAGTTTAAAGGTAGATAAAAGCTAACGTTATTGACAGTTAAGCTTTATGGGAAGGCAAAGAATGTTTTTGTGGTATTCTGACGAAATGAACAGATCTGCTTATTTTACATTTTAGAGCTGTTGTGCACATGTGCTTTCCCTTGGTAGCTTTCTTAGCAGATTATCTTGAGATTTATTCTCTGTTTGGGATGGTTATCCAGTGCCCATGGAAAGGAAATCTCCATTTCTCTTCGCTGCATTTCTGGGTATCTCTACCCCTTCATCCATCCTTCTGTTTATCTATTTATCCATCCCTCCCTCCACCCATCAATCCATCCATCCTTCTCCTTCCATGCATCTTCACCATTTTTAAAAAAATGTAACTGGAACAGCTGTGCTTTTTTTTTCTGAACAGACGCATTTTCTTCTACTTGAGCATGAATTTTTCTCATGCTCATTTTTAAAAGCAAGAGAGACCACTGTAGATCTGGAATTCTGCAGCCACCCAATATTAAAACTGCTCAGGAACAAATATATTACTAACGTTTACTAAAATAAGGTTATTTACTAAAAAAAAAAAAAGATACAGTGACATAAACTTGTGTACAGAACAAAGCAATTCATGATAAACATAAGGCACCTTTTAAAATGGATGTGATACAAAATAAAATAAAATAAAATTAGCCCAGTACATTTTAAAAACATTCTACGTCTGGCATCTGTAACAAAAGGAATATAATCAAGCTGCTATTTTCACCCTCTCTTCTTTATTTACATGATCTCTAAAGTCAGCTACATTATTCTTTCTGTTTACAATATAATACAATTTTATATAAGGCAGGAATAAGCCAGAGCATTTAAGAGTAGATGAAGTGAACTTCTAGACTGCATTCAAGGTCATTAGACAAAACTATGATGAGATGATTTGAGTTTGGACAAAATGCATTGTTCATTCTACACATATTACCACCTGTAACAAGTCTTTAAACTGAAGAACCCACCTGTTTTTTAAAAAATGAGGCAAGCCAGGGAAATTTCTCTATTATGAAGGGTTTTTTTTTAAGAAAACAAAAAACGTGGCAAATCCTTTCCAGCTCATGGAGATGTCTGCAACAGCCCATTTTCTGGAGATCTCCCTGGCTCATAAACCAGCATTTGCCACCACAATGGGCTGTGAGAAGATTCACAAGCACTGAAAATTCAGTAAAACATAAGGCAAGGTCAACTTTATATTTAACCGCTGTCACCAGACCAGAATATGGATCAAATCCAAGACGGTTTCCCCGAAGACCATTCCAATTTTAAATCCTCCCAGGCACCACCAAGTGGAATTTGGCACTTTCTCATTTAGGAGCAGTTGACACTTATTGCAAGCTGATTTTTGCACGCTTTTTCTCTCTTTGACTATCCCAGTGCTTGTGAGGGCAGGAGGGGATTTTTCTGCCCTGCCGTGCTTTAGGTGGTGTTAAACAGAACCAACTGGATCCGCTGACAAATGACTTTAAAAAAGGAGCCCAACAGAGTGAGAAGCACTGAGGAAATAAGTATGAGAAATTAAAGGCATCCTTTAATACCTTTAAAGGATGCCTTTAATTTCTCGTACTTATACTCCTAAATACCTTTAAAGCCTCATTGGTGCAGCGGTTACAGGGCAGTATTGCAGGCTACTTCCGCTGCCTGCCGGCTGCCTGCAATTTGGCAGATCGAATCTCACCAGGCTCAAGATTGACTCAGCCTTCCATGATTAGTAAAATGAGGACCCAGATTGTTGGGGGGAAATATGCTGACCACTTAGAGAGGGCTGTAAAAAGCACAGTGAAGTGGTATATAAGTCTAAGTGCTATTGCTATCACTGAGATGAGTGAAAAGACTTTGATGGATTAATTGAAGCTGAGCATTCTTCTTGAAACACGGAAGGCTGATTGACACCAGCCCTTCAGGACAGGCAGACTTTTGATGGCCTCTGAGGCTCCTGGACAGTTTAATGGCACCAAAAAGATTCATTCTTTTTGTAAAGGGGGTTTTGTCTCTGAAATTACGGCGACATTTTGGCAGCATTATGCTAATAGAGATATAAATCTTTCATTTACTACTCCGTAATTGAGGTCTTATCCCACAGAATGAAAATTAATATACAATGTCAAGGAGCAGAAGGCTCGCTGAGCAGATCAAAATAGGAGAAACATTTTAGAGTAAGAAAAGTGAATCTTGCATAGGGTTCCACGAATGGCCGGATCTTTCTGTTGCTTCTAAACACCGTTCATTCCCCAAGAAGGAGCAAAATATATGGAAATCATCTTCCCCTACAATCAGAAACATTTTCTTCTGATGATTTCATATTAACCTCAAGGCTTCCATGCACATAACACTTTTTAAGGTGGAAGGTTTTCTTAAAAGCACAGTCCAAAGGCACAATTACCTGTTGGCCAGGCGTCAATCTGCACAACACATAATGGAAGACATTACAAACCATTTTTGAAGAAGAGGCCCATACTCCCTAATAGCGACTGTACTGAAAAACACAATATACTGCTATTGAAACTCTCCAGATTGGGGTGGGTTATAAAAATAAGGCCATTACATAAGACGGTCATTAGTTTAAACAAGGGGTCTCCCACCCTGGTGTTTTAAAGAATTGTGGACTTCAACTCCCCAATAGACTTCAGTGGACTTCAAGTCCCAAATAATCTGGGAGTTGAAGTCTGCAACATGGCTGGCTGGGGAATTCTGGGAGTTGAAGTCCACAAGTCTTCAAGTTGCCACAGTTGGAGACTCCTTGTTTAAAACAGAAAGCAAAACAGTATCGAATTCTGACCACCTCTGCACAATTCACTCTTGCTATCACGAACATCCTATTTCTATTTGCTTGCAATATCTAATGGCAGCTGAAACAAGCACACAGCACAATTTTGTGTAGTCCAGCCTGGCCATCTATTGTTAGACCTAACGTGTCCCAAGAAGAGTGTCATTATCCCACAAGAGACAGAGAGTGTCCAGTCTCCTTCGGACATGAAAGGAGGAGATTCTGAATTATCCATCGTCTTAGGACAACCAGTTGTAAGTCGCAAATTCAACAAAAGGCATCTGATCGTTGTTTCGCTCAGGTCCACAAAGTGACCTGTGATAAATGTACACTTCAAAAAAAGGCAACGTGGTTTGGAAGATGTATCAATAAAACTAGTGCGCTGGAAGACACCTGTTGAATTACATACTAAGTGACTAACAACATGGGGTATATTAAGGAGAAGTTATGCTTTTTTTTCAGTTAAAAGAACCAAGGCTGTGAGGCAGGTTCCACACAAACATACGCTGAAATTTACTCCCGTGTACTATGAATCGATAGCAGCAACAAGCTAGTTGAAATAAAGATAGGAGTAAGGTAGAGTTAGTAGTAGTCGAGTAAAGGGCATCACTTTCTGGAGCAGAATTAAACTAACAAAATTAATCTCAGTTCTGACTGTAAATTTTTCACCTACCGCTAAATTGCAAAGGAAAAATTGGTGTGTTGCTTTGATTACGCCAACGTGGGCGATTGTGAATTGAAGGAAACTGTGTTACACAGCTGTAATCCACTCTGGAAACTGTAACCCCTATCCTATTGGAGATCACCAGACCAGAAAAACTGATCTATACTAAGGCATGTTAAGAAAATGTAAAACACATTTAACAATTCATAGATATAAAAAACAAATTAGGAGGCCTACTGGATCCAAAGAGCAATGGTTCTGACCAAATATGACATTGAGCAGATTGTCTTTTATTCTAAAGCTTTTTAAAAATGTGAATATTAATGGTCAGCACTTACAATGCTACTAGAAGTTAGCCACCCTACATGGCACTTTAAAGCGGAAATACACCGGCCTAATAAACCGACATATTCCTCACCAAAATTTCCAAAGAGCCATTGATATCTTTTGTAAACAAATATTGGCTTAAATTGAATTTTAATTTAAAATAATTTGGCTAGACTGGGGGTTTCTTATCTGTATTCTCAAGAAGCCCGAGGCCCCCCTCGGAAGATCTCTACAAGAAGATTATGGTTGCTGATCGTTACAGAGGTCGCTGCAAAATTAAGAGAAAAATCAGAAAGTTGGGTGTCTAGATCTCTAGAATGTCATTGTTGTGGCCTGCCGGCGGCTAGCAGAGCTGGCAGCAGAGTCGGATAGTGAGGAGGTTGGGGAGGAACATGGGCCAGTCCTGGAGACTGAGGAAGGCTCAGACAAGGGCTCTGCGTCAGAGGTAGAGATGGGGCCAGGGCAGTCTGGCAGTTGTCAGCTGCCTTCGGAGTCGGGCAGCAGTGAGGTGGGGAAGCAGCTGGAGCCAGGTCCCAGCCTGCGCATGCGCAGAGCTGCCAAAAGAACAATTACAGACTAAGGGTTAATGTGGGAGTAAAGTCACAGGTGGATGGTAAATGGCCCCTCCCATAGGGATGAAAAGGGGGAGGGGGCTTTTGCAAGAAACAATTTTGTTCGTTGCAGAAGTGTGAAGATTTGTCTGTGCATCTCAGAGACTCTGTGCTGAGCCTTCCTTGTCAGCACTGTGTTTGGAAATATTTACTTGGCAGCTCTCCAAGCTAGATAAGGCCTGTGCTCCTCATTGCACCCTTGAAAGGCTGTTTGCCAGGCCTTTGGCGGAATGCGAATGCAAGAAATTCACCTTTGTTTAATAAAAGGGGTTTTGCTAGGACAAAAGGACCGCTTAGTGCTTTTGGGGGAAGCCTAGGACAGAACAGTCATTGGGTTGTGAAACATACTGGTGTGGCACCTGGTGGATGAGCAGCCCTTAGTAGACATAGCGGTATGGAAGGTAGAGAGAAATCTCAGAACGCACAGAGCCCGAAAGGAAAGCTGGATTACATTAATAATTTGGTTTATCCCGAGTAATCTTGAACTGCTCCCGCAAAACAAGACCTGAGGTAAGTTTCAGAACCTTACACTACCTTCTTAGCGATGGACAGAAGAATGTGTCCTTCGCTAAGGACCGGTGGCAAACCATCGTCCGCCGTTCGCTTGCCTTCCCAATAAATTAATCCATAGCTTATGTACCTATTATCCGTTTGGAGGAATATGCACTAATACTTAAAGGCATTGCTGAGTAGTGAACAAACGACTTAAAAGAAATGTTAAATAAAATTTTGTACACCAAGTTATAAATTAAACGAATACTGCTATGTGTTGCCTGACCCCAAATCCCTTCCATGCCATTTTGGTTGAATTCACACTCAAGTTGCATTAAAGCAGGGGTGTCCAACCTTGGCAACTTTAAGACTTGTGGGCTTCAACTCCCAGAATTCCTCAGCCAGCAAAGCTGGCTGAGGAATTCTGGGAGTTAAAGTCCACAAGTCTTAAAGTTGCCAAGGTTGGACACCCCTGCATTAAAGCAAGAGTATCCAACCGTGGCAACTTTGGACTTCAATTCCCAGAATTCCCCAGCCAGCCAAGCTGGCTGGGGGATTCTGGGAGTTGAAGTCCACAAATCTTAAAAGTTGCCAAGGATGGGCACCCTTGCATTAAATTTTCTACCGAATGCTTCTCAAAGGGAAATTAAAACGCTTTGTGTAATATCCGTGCCACCTATTCCATTCAAAGTGTCACATTTGGCAGGTGTGTTTCTAACGGGATCTGATGACTTTTGAAAATTATTTTCAGGTCTCTGCACGGCATGTTGACACCTATACAAAGAGCAGGCAATAAAAGCACACCGTGTACTGCATAAATAATTTCCCTTTTCGAAAAGAAAAAGAAAAAAAAAACCCAAACCAAAAAAAAAAAATCACACCAGCTAGGACATGGTTTACAGTACAAGATTATAGGCACTTAAAATTATCAAAGCGATTCTGCGGTTTGTTCTGGCGGACTTGGGGGGGTCTTTGGAAACAGCCTGCGATTTCGATCTTCGCCTCAAGCTTGAAAGGAAGCCGCACGAACTTTTACAGGAGCTGTTGGATTTCAGGTCATCCTTTTGATGCAAACACAAAAAGGAAGGTAGATGTAACTCTTCTTCGCATCTCGTAGGCATTGTGAAAAAAAGAAAAGAAACGGGTAGCTATACACAAAATTGAATGGCTTCTTTAAGTCCTCCAAACACGGGAGAAAAAAAAAATTCTGGCACAACATCGTAGAAGACTTAAGGGACTTGTCTGATTACTTTAAGTGTCCCAGACACACAGGCTATTCTGTCAAGTCCTGGTTAGGTAACATCAGGCAGGAGACAAAAAGCTTGATTTTTTCCTTCCATTCACTGCTGTGTTGCATTCATTTAACTTAAGGCTTTCACAGAAAGCGCGATCCATCTGAATGTTCAATTCAGCACTGAAGAAACCGATGGGAACCTAAAACTGGGATGAAAATCTTAATGCAGTTCAAAATTAAAACTAAAAAGAAGACGACAAGGCCATCCACGCATGTATCGTATTGTGTGCGCGGATCCCACCTTCTTATTAAAATGTAAGATTTATTAGCAGCCTGTAGAATTAGCGAGGAAGTGTGGGCTGAAAGTCAGATGTCCCCTCCTGATCCCACCAAACCTGCTCTGGGTTGAGTGAAGAGTTCTTAAAAGAGTTCCCAAATTCACTCTTCCTGCGACGTTTCTTTGTCAAATTTTAACGTCTTGCGATTCCACCATCTTGCCCAGGGTTTTCTTAATCCTCAAGGCGGTCAGTCTAGAGGCTGGGTTGTGGGCCCAGCATTCGCACATTAATTTCAGTATGGCCCTTAAACACTGGAAACAGAACAGAACAGGAAAATCTCATAGAAAGGAATACACTGAAATAATATTAACCAACCGTGTAACATGTGCTAGCCCCATTACGCCCAATTTAAAATTGGTCGCACAAAGAAAA
Organism: Pseudonaja textilis; assembly: GCF_900518735.1. The sequence continues at coordinate 4,620,241 of NW_020769358.1, read as the reverse complement.
ATAACAATAAGCATAGAAAAACTCTGAAGTAGATGAGTTGACCAGGAATTCAATAATAATAATAATAATAATAATAATAATAATAATAATAATAATAATAATA
>NW_020769358.1:4606828-4620128 GCF_900518735.1 Pseudonaja textilis | reverse complement strand
TAATAATAATAATAATAATAATAATAATAATAATAATAATAATAATAGAATTATTCCTGGGCTTAATGAGAGAGCAGCACAGATGGAGAGAGGAATGAGAAAAAGGAATGCCAGAAAACTAGTAACAGAGGACTACACAGCGTAAATTAAAGGATGAAACTACTGTAGCATCCTTTACTTTGGAGTTAACTACTGTAGTGTCCTTTATTTTAGAGCAAGGGTCTTCAAACTTGGCAAGTTTAAGACCTGTGGAATTCAACTCCCAAAATTCCTGGAGCTAAGAGGACTGGAGGAGGAATTCTGGGAGTTGAAGCCCACAAGTCTTAAATCTGCCAAGTTTGAAGTCCCCTGTTTTAGAGTAAAGGATAAATAAAAAACAGAGGCAATAATAATACAAAGAGGCAAAGAACACAAAAACTAATTAAAGAAGGTGCCTTTTCAAAAGAGAGTCTAGTAATTGGGGATGTATACATATACTGAGAAACCAGATTTTAGGAAATTAAAAACATTTTAAATATCTACTCTTAGTATTTTAAGGCCTAGCAGTGCTTTACATGTATGGATAATCTATCAGCAAAAATATGAACAAAGTAACCAATTTTAAATGTGCTCTTTGAACACTATTATATTCAAAGCTCTTTGATGTTGCATTAATTGTTCACCAAAACAATTTCTCAGAATAACATGATGTGAACGAGTTCTCCAGCATGGTTTTGTTCTGTTCTAAACATGAAAGAAAACCATTTTTGTGTCTACTCTAAATTTGTAGTCTTGGATGGATGAAAAGATCCCAATTCGAAGCCAGCCAGAAAGCATGGAATTTTTTTGTAAGAGAGATTAAAAAAAGAAAAATCTGAATTCACCCTGCGTTCATTCCTAGTGTGGTGCTTACCTCATCGCTATTCCATCGATTTGACACCACCGGGCGCAGATGTTTCATGCAAACCACCTCTCTCATATCCTCAAACGAAGGATCATTCGGGACCATATCGTAATAGGGCAGTTGGTATTCTTCGACAATCCCTGCGAGAAATTCACAGCTGCTATAAATATTGGGGTGAGACCAGAGGTCACCGAAAATGTGCCTTTTATTCAAGCTGCAGTTAAAGTTCTCACAGGCTTGATTTTCCCAGTTTGGAGAATGCAGTGAACAAAAAGAGAGCCCATTGGTGGCTGTCATGCCCGTCAGAATCTGATGAAGATGACGAACAGCTGACAGGGAATGGGAGTGTGGCTCCGGTGGCTGTGGAAGAAACTGGGGAAGGGCAAAGTCTGGCTGGGCAGAGCAGGGGAGAGGTAAAGCAAGGGAGAGGGAATTCAGAGGAAGATCCAGGCCCACCCCTCCTTCAACCTAGTGCACGCAGGGAGGAAAGGAGAAGGGAGCAATGTGGGTTGGGTGGCTTATGCGGGAGGAAGGGGCCCTGATTCCCTTCATAAGCTGCAGATGGGAACTCAGTGTATAAAAGAGGAAGCTGTGTGCAGCAAGATGTTGGGAGCAAATGTGAATTTATCTTGTATCTTCGTGGCTTATCTGTGTTTCTGGCATCTTCCCAACTGTGTTGAGTTTTGCTGTGCTTTCGAGTCTGAAATTCCTTCTCCTGCCCTGTCAAGCTGATTACTGCAGTTTGGTTTGTTTGGATTTTAAGTTACAGTTTGTGTGTCCCTTGTTTTGGGACTGAATTTTCTACAGTTACAGGCTGATCCTGGGAGAGATTTTCTCCAGCGGAAGGTAACCTGGACATTGGGGGCAAAGTTGGAGATAATAAAGGGACTTTTATTGCTTATTTGACTGTGTTGCCTTTGTGCCATGCCCCGGGTCATCACAGTGGCTTTCTCTATTTCTGGAGCAAATTCGATCAGTCCCAAAGAACATCAGGAGAACAGCACTTAGAGAGCCCACCTGCGTTCCATTCTATTCGCATCCTATTTCTCATGCAGAGGGTTTGCCAAAATATACATAAATTGCCTGACAACTACAGTTACACTGTATAAAAGGACCTCTGGAATGAGAGATTCTAAATTATCCCGGGTTGTTCAGATACCACGTTTAGTATTTAACAGAATAACAGAATACGACCTTGGAGGTCCTTCCCTTGCTCAAGCAGGAAACCCTAGACTATTCAGACAAATGGTTGTCCAGTCTCTTCTTAAAAACCTCCAGTGATGTGGCACTCACAATTTCTGAAGCCATGCCGAATCACTGGTTGATTGTTCTTACTGTCAGGAAATTTCTCCTTAGTTCCACGTTGCTTCTCTCCTTGATCAGTTTCCATCCATTGCTTCTTGTCCTGCCCTCTGGTAATTTGGAAAAGAGGTTGACCTCCCCTCTTCTTTCTGGTAGACCCTCAAATATTGGAAGACTGCTATCTTGTCACCCCAGGTTCTCCTTTTCACTAGCCTAGACACGCACAATTCCTACAACTGTCCTTTACCACGTTTTAGTCTCCAGGCCCTTAATTGCTCTGTACATGAGTCGGCAATCTTAAGCACTCAAAAATCCATTTGAATTTTCCCACAGAAAACACCAGGAGCCACAAAACCTACTTAGGGGGGTTGAAAAGCTCAATAAATCATGTGCCAGCGGGTGTCGCACATGGGCGGTTGTGACACATATTTTGAGCGACAGAGAGCCACAGCAGAGGGATGAAAGAGCCACATGCGGCTCCAGAGCCACAGGTTGCTGACTCCTGGTTTAGTACAAAAGGATTCAGGCAATGAGGAACACAGAAAGTTCCACTTGGGGGTGATCTAGGAGGGCTTGGGAGTAATTTTTTTTTTTACCTCCTGTGATGCATCGCCGAGCCATTTCCCAAATGATCAAGCCGAAGCTGTAAATGTCGGCCATGATGTATGGCTGGAAGTGATTCTTGTTCAGAGTTTCATCCAGGACTTCAGGGGCCATGTATCGTTTCGTGCCCACCCTCGTATTTATAGGGACATCGACTTCATTTGTATCGCTAAAAGGCGGCAAAAGATAGGAAACAAAGTAAGACAGAAGACGATGCAATTATGGTAATAACCATACAGAATGTTTACGACGGTAAATTTTTTAATGCAAACGCACCGAGATTAAACTCATTTACTAGTGATTTACCATTTTCAACCGCCTGCTTCTAAGATGGAAATTATACTAATTTACTTCTCAAGCATTAATAAAACGGTATGATTTCTGAAGATTCAGCGTTGAAAGGATTTCTTCATTGTAATGGAAATATTTGAAGCTGCCAAGGAAGAGCAGAATCAACACTGAAATATGCCTTTTGATTTGAAGCCAGAGATAGTTTTAGCTTGTGTTTTTAGAACGTCAGTCTAGATACGTTTTGACATTAATGTTTTGTTTCGATTATCCCTTTCATGTTTGTTTTACGAAGAAAACACTGAATTGCCTTAGTTTGTCAATGCTGAGCACCTGTTCCTCTGATACAAGTCATCCATGGGAAGGAACAATGCTGTTTAGATCTGTGGGCAAGCAACCCAGGGTATGAATCTTATCAGCTGCTCTAGCAAATGACTCAGAAGGTGATTGGCTCTCCTCGGCTTGAGATGTACGAAACTAGATGTCACCTGATGGTCAAGGTGGTGTTGTGGTCCGCCGGCAGCCTGCGGAGATGGCAGCAGAGTGGGACAGTGGGGAGGAACATGGGCCAGTCTGGGATTCTGGGAAGGAATCAGACAAGGGGTCTGTGTCCGATACAGAGATGGGGCCAGGGCCATCTGGGAGTTATGTGCTGACTCTGGAGCCGGCAGAGGAACAAGGCAACAGCAAGGCAGAGGAACAAGGGGAGCCTGTTCCCAGTGAGCGTATGCGCAGAGCTGCCAGAAGGTAAGAACAGTTAAGACAAAAGGGGCAACTCGGGAGTAAGGCTTGGAGGTGATTGGCCTTCCCATAAGACATAAAGGAGGAGCAAAGGGAAAGGAACCTTTGTAGGGAGCAACTTTGTTCGTACTGGTCAGTTTGAAACCTGAAGCTCTGTGTTGAATTTGTGCTCCGTTTTGGCCTCGTATGACTAATTGGAAATTTAGTTGTTGGCAGCATTTCAAGGAAGATAAAGGTGCGTGCTTATCAGACTTATCCTGAAGGACATTGGTAGACTTCCACAGGACTGTTTACAAACTCTGTGAAAGTTATTATGGACTGTGAATGACTAAAATTCACAGCTGTTGAAATAGAGAAAAAAGTGTTTGGGGACCAATGTGTGTTTGCTAGTGTCTCAATAAGTGTTGGTCAGAACAGCTGTTGACCTAGGTGATCTAACAGTGACAATACAATAGAGTCAGAAGAAAAGTTGGTCTTCTAGTCCAATCCCCTGCTCAAGCAAGAGACCCTAAACCATTCTGGACAACCTCTTCTTAAAAACCTCCATTGATGGAGCACTCACAACTACTGAAGGCAAGCTGTTCTCCTGATGAATTGTTCTGTCAGGAAATTTCTCCTTAGCTCTAGGTTGGATCTCTCTTTAACTCATTGCTTCTTGTCCTGCTCTCAAGTGCTTCAGAGAATCGGCTGACCCTCTTCTGTCTATGGCAGACCCTCAAATATTGCAAGACTGCTATCAAATCGCCCCTCATCCTTATCTTCTTTAGATTAGACATGCCCACTTCTTGCAACCATTCAACAAGTGTTTTATCCTACACCCCCTTAATCATCTTTGTTGCTCTTCTCTGCGCTCTTTCTAGAGTCTCAATGTGTTTTGGTATTGTGGAGACCAGGACTGGATGCAATATTCCAAGCTTACTAGTGCAGCAGAAGTACTAACCCTTTCTCTAACCTAGATACTATCTCTACGTTGATGCATCTCCAGGTTTCATTGTATATGAATACTGTATTTACTTTATTGATGCCTCTCAACTCAGCAACTTTAAACTGTGTGGACACAGAGAAACCTGGCTGTGGAATTGTGGGAGTGGAATCCACACAGATTAAAGTTGCTAAGGTTGAGAAGCACTGTTCTCTATAAAGCTGTGTTGGCGCAGTGGTCAGATTGCAATACTGCAGGCTCCTTCTGCTGACTGCCAGCTGACCGCAATTTGGGAGTTCGAATCTCACCGGGCTCAAGGTTGACCCATCCTTCCATCTTTCTGAGGTGGGTAAAATGAGGACCCAGATTGTTGGGGGCAAAAGGCTGACTTTGTAAACAGCTTAGAGAGGGCTGTCAAAAGCACTGTGAAGCGGTATAGAAGTCTAAGTCAGGAGTCAGCAACCTTAAACACTCAAAGAGCCATTTGGACCCATTTCCCACAGATCAGAAAACACCGGGAGCCAAAAAACCTACTGGGGGTTGAAAAGCTCAGTAAATTGTGTGCCAGCAGGTGTCACCCATTGGCAGTTGTGACACATATTTTGAGTGACAGGGAGCCACAGCAGAGGGATGAAAAGAGCCCCATGCAGCTCCAGAGCTGCAGGTTGCTGACCCCTGGTCTAAGTGCTATTGCTATATCAGGAGGACTTGATTGTCTACCTGTTAAATTTGACAGCGAGGCCCAAATCTGCAATGCAGCAGGACCCGTTCCTCTTGATCAAAATGTTTTTGCTCTTCAGGTCTCTGTGGGCAATAGCAGGCTTCCCTTGAGTCCCATAGATTTCCGTGTGCAGGTGGCAGAGGCCACACGCGGCAGAATAAGCCAGTTTCAACAACGCTCTGTTGTCCAGCGTGGTATACTGCAGGAAATCATACAAGGATCCCTTTTCGTGGTAATCGGTGATCAGGTAGAGATGAGTCCAGGAGCCTGTGCCTTTAATGTCTGCTGCGATGAACCCTGCAGAATTGGGAACAGAATGGGGGGAGGGGGGGTTTAAGTGCTTCTCATTAATCATTCAACGGAAGGCAAATTTAGAGATGAATAATGAATACATTTAAAAAGCATTTTGGAGACACAAGGCAGGCGTCTTCACTCAGGGAGCTGTCACCCAAATCCAGTTATTCAGCTTTGAGGAGAATAAAAGCCAAATGTTGCCCCTAAGCAATGACTGCTGATTCATTTTAAGACGGCTCGTTCCCCCCCCCCCCGCCCCCACAATTTCTGAATTTCTGATTTATGTTTTCCATCGTGGTGGTTCCGGGTTTGCTAATGTTAACAGTCAGGTGAAAAAAGTAAAATATGAAGGGTTTTCTCTCCCCTCCTTCCCCTTTTGGACATATCAAAATGTTATCTTAATTGAAACACTCTGTAAGGGTAATGTGATTTCCAACAGTAGTATGAAAAATTTGACATTTGCAACTATTGATTTCACCCAAAATGAACAGATTTTCCACAAATCCTCCTGTGGAAAAATTTAAGTATGCCTTTGGCTCTAATTCCTGGTCTCATGGCAGAAACAACCTCAAGTAGGCATTGCTCCTCACTGTCGACCAATCTCTTGTCTAAGATGATTTTTTTTTCAGCAATGCATCTTTTGAAGGATTGTTTGCATGCCTAGCCAGTTTTAAATCATCTCGTAGCATCTCAATGGGATTTAAATCTGGGTTTTGACATGGCCACTGGAGACCTACCTACCTTCCTTCCTTCCTTCCTTCCTTCCCCTTTCTTTCTCCTTCTTTTCCTTTCATTTCCCCTCTCCATTCTTTTTTTCAGCCGTTCCTTAATGCATTTATTGAAATGTTTAGTGTCCTTGTTGTATTGCAAGGTCCACTTTCAGTTCGGCTTCATGTTTGCAGCTGATCTGGTGCACTTGATTTTAATTTTAGGTATCTGAGCTAGTGATCAATGTAGGAGCACGCTTACTTTTTCCGCAGGTGAAATTGTGCAGTTACGTTTATTTAAATTACAGATTGGAACGCAAATTGTAAATGTGGCATGATCTTCTGTTACATTATATTCCCCCTTATCAATATGATCGAAATGAAGAACTAACATTTGTATGCTAATAATAAGTTGAAAAGCTAAAAAAAAAAAATGTAAATGGGGTGTACTTGTTTTTTTTCCCCAACAACTTTATACAGAAATTTACACACTCGGCTAGCTGCCAATCCAATGGAATACATTGGCTCACTCTGAATTTTAGGAATATAGCAGGCGAGGTGAGGGATTTTCATCTCATCCAATTTTCACTTTACTGGAGAAAATGTTTCAAAGCCTTAACAACTAACAATGCAAATGGAATTCAGTAAAAAAAAAAGAAGAAAAGAAAGAAAAACACTCAAGAAAGTGTTGGAGAAAACTTTTTTGTCATCTTTTCATATTCTGCTAGAAACATTGCATTATGTATGACATCCTTTCCATGACGAAACACAATCACAGCGTGAGCCTCTTCACTTACCGAGTATATTTTCATGGCGCATAAGAACCGTCTGGTAAATCTCCGTTTCCCGAAACCAGCTGGCTTCTTCGGGGGTGGAAAACACTTTCACGGCCACCTTTTCCCCTCTCCATTTACCCATCCAAACTTCACCGTACCTCCCTTTTCCAACCTGCTGGATCATCTGAATCTGTTTGGCGATCGTCCGTTGCACCTGACAAAAAAAAAAAAGGGGGGTGGTGGAAAAAGGCACCTGAGGATTCTCAAGTTGCTGATGAAAGGTTTTAACTGTCAGGATTCCAGGCAGTTACTCCAATTAAATCATGAGCCTTGAGCCACATTTCCAAAACTAAAAGGGATTTATTAGAAGTTAACATGCCGGCATTAGCCTGGGCGTAGATGACTCTGAGATACGTAATTCACTGTCACCCTCAACCCTGCTTTTCCCCCCACCCCTCTGGGTGTATCATCCAATGAAACACATCCATAGCCAAGAGTCATCAATCATGCTCTCCAATTAGATTTTTGCCCCGGCAGAAGCTTCAGTCATCGAATCAGTCTTTGAAGAAAATATGAATGGAATGTACTTTCGATTCCACACTGCTGCCTGCTCTTTGAAACTTCCACCCCTTCTTTTTGTTGTCAACTATAAAATGTGTATACAAAATGTTTTATGAGTTGAACGCCTGCTCTTTGAAACTTCCTCCCCTTGTTTCTGTTGTCAACTATAAAATGTGTATACAAAATGTTTTATGAGTTGACATCATCATCATCATCATCATCAAAAAGGATGTGAACTAAAAAGGCAATGACCTCTGAGGATTTCATAGATTAGGCATTTAAAAGGTTTATTCAAAAACAGCTATTTTTTTACATTAAAGTAGGAGGGATCCAACTGGATTTCTTGGAGGGCCGGATCAGCATTGTAGTTGTTCCCTGCGGGCCGGGCCGGGAAGAGATGAGAAATGGGACGGACACACTCTTACAGCGCCCTGCCCACTCAAACAGGGTACGAGAGGCCCACAGGCAGTCCCCTTGGGCCCCATTTTCACTAGCAGAGACACCGTGGACCCGTCCTTTGCTACTTCCGGGCCATATTTAAACACCCTGTGGGCCAAATCCAGCTTATGGGCCTTGAATTCGATACTCCTGTCTTAAAGCATGTAATAGCTGAAAAGCACAGGATTGAACAATATTGTAGCAACTGAAATTCTCCGCCCCCTTTTTTTCTGTTTTGTTGCATTACCGATTGAGGAACAACAGCACAAGCTGTTAACCTCACCCAAAAGTAATGCTGTTTCTTTACCCTTCCACGACAACTTCCTGGGCCATCGGAAAACGGACCCAACAAGTGCTTTTTGAAGGGAAGCAACTGAAATTCTTGAACTACCCTGTTTTCCTGAAAATATGACCTACCCTGAAAGTAAGTCCTAGTTTGATTTTTTACATGTGCGCCCAATATAAGCCCTACTCCCAAAATAAGCCCTAATTAAGGTCCCGCCCACTCCAGAGTGCACAGGTAAAAATTAACCTAGGGTGGGGATGGGGGTGGTGGAGGAGCTATCCTACTACTTACCTTTGGACAGTTGTATCCAGGCCTCGCACACCCTGACACCCGCCTTGCCAGCACATTTCTTCTACAGCCAGCAAGGCTGGAAAGGCTTTCCTGAAGGCCTCTGCAGCTGATAACAAAGCTCCGGATCGATCCGGAGCTCTATTATCGGCTGCAGGGGCATTCAGGAAAGCCTTGCCGGCTGCAGAAGAAGTTCCTGAAGGCCTCTGACAGTGAAAAGGAGGCTGGGGATGATGCATGCAAGTGAGGTTAGTCAGTGGATGACATCCCCCGAAAATAAGACCTGGTGCTTTTTTTGTGGCAAAAAATGTAAGACAGGGTCTTATTTTCAGGGAAACATGGTAAATTAATTTTGCTTGCTTTTCTCTTCAAGAATGCCTGAGGCTGTAGGAGAAGGAATGACAGAGCCAGGGATGGGAGTGAAAAGAGGGATCCCTACGTAGCCAGAAACATACTAAGTCCAACTGCTTTGTGTGCTGTTGAATTTTATCTAGATCTAACTAGATGCTGATTGTTAGTTGAGAAGATTCCTGTACATGGGTTATTAGCAGAAGAAATAAGTTTAATTGATAAAATCGGTTAAATTGAACCTTCATGCCTGGACACAGAAACTTGGACAAGTCTGCTATAAATCATGTAACTCCTAAACCAGGAGCTTACCAACAGAGGCAGTCCTGAACCACTGCCAGAGCTGATCGACTGGTCAATAAGATCCTTTAATGATTCCCCAGCTGGGATGAAGGCCTCATCCTGCTCCAAATCACGATTGTAACGTCGTCTCTTTGTTACCCCTTTGCAGTAATGTCTGGAGAAAAAAAGATTCAAATTCACGCAATTCTGATTTGTCAAAAGTAATTTCAAAATCGTATGCCACAGACTTCCTCCATGTTTACATTAGTAAGGGTTTTTTTTAGTTTACTTTATTGATTAGCTCTTAGGCCATATCAAAGTGCAGTTCCAGACATAAGTTATTACTAAAATCTGATAAACACAACTTAAAATGAAATTAGAATAAAATACATTTTAAAAAGAAATTGGAAAAAAAACAATAATTTCATATATAGATAAATAAAATGTGATAAAACTATATTTCAGTGTCAGCCCTACAATCTACCCTAATCAGTCCCACATATGCCAATCTCAACCAAACCATTTTGCTTAAGTTCTGTGCTGTGTTAAATGTTATTTTCAGATTCTGGCTGCACATACGATAAGTTGTTTTGATATGGGGGTCCTAATAAGTCATTCATTTGGTATATAGATGGAGGTACCTGTCTCTTAACGTGAAATGGCCGAGCAAATACAAATGTACTTTTCAAATAGACAGCTATTTAAAGTTGCAACTGCCAAACATCTTAGAGAGATATTTACGCAAGCGAGATTCGAACATTAGTAAGTAATTTCCTAATTGTTCATTTTATGCGATCATTATCTTGAAACAGAATTGAATAACTGAACAGAGAATCTGTGCCTCACCTTGAATGGAGGGTTTACGTATAAGTGATACAAGTGAGTTCAACATTCAATTGGTAATTTCTATCTCTGGATAATAATATATCTTATAAAATATATTTTCTTCGTCTTACTATGAAGTTATTTAATTTAGATCAAGCTAAATAATTTAAGCTAAATTAGATGAATTTTAATCATCCTAGTTTTTCTGTAAATATCTTCAGGATCCCATATAAGATTATACGATGTAAAGGAATATATTAACCATAAACATTAAATGTGCAGATAGGCAAATACAGGTATCAAATCATTAAAAATATTTTATATCCAGCACAAATAAGACCATGAATCTTGAAAGTTTCTCCCACATTCCACTACAGATTGTGCAGTGGGGGGTCCTGAGTATTCTGCCACTTTATACAATTTTCTACACATTTAACCACCCAAAGTGATGCAAATCAAATTGGGCTCAACTCTAAACTGCATTTAAAACTGCCAGTCTATCCTGTTTTAATGCAACACATTAAAGCTGTAAATATCCAACATGATTTACCTGTAGCAGAAGCAGCCAAAGAGGGCAATCATGGCAATGATGCAGACTGCCATGCAAATAAGCACAGCTATCCAACGTATGCTGCCATCAAACAGGTTAACTAAACGAACAAACAAACCAACAAACAATAAATAAATATTAACATAGAATTTCTCAGCCTTGGCCTCTTTAAGATGTGTGGACTTCACACTTCTAGAATTCCTCAGCATAGCTGGTTACAGAATTCTGGGACTTGAAGTCCACACATCTTAAAAACTGTCAAGGTTAAGAAACACTGCATTAATGTAATCATAATTAAATGCAGAACTCTCTCACAGAAAATATCAGACAAGATTTAGACAAACCTTACTGCCATCTACCTTCAGTAATGCAATTTTGCAATAGTTGTTGTGTGCAAACTTTATGTGGAATGTCATTACCTGTGGTTCGATTGTTATTCCACTGGTATCTTACTCCCCAGAGATTATAATTAAGAAGATGAAGAGCTCTAAATTGAAATTTTTTGAAACAGGGCAATCTGTCTAGCACCTGATTTGATGTCCATGCAAAGAAAGAGTGTTACCTTCCCCCAGAGTTTTATACTATGTTTTACAATGCTCAGAACTAATTGATGTCAACATTGCTACCGCCCCAGGGATCCCACCCACTGAATATATCAACAAGCATGGTACTTTTTGAAGTAGGGGGTAGAGTGGGCTGCAGATCTTGATTGCAGAAGTCGGTCCGGCAACATTCAATGGTACGGCGTCGTAGAACAACTCGGGAATCCTACAGGAGAAATTGGACACTGAAGCAGTGCTGAAGCACTCAGCTATACACAAAACAGTTACACATCAGTTATTAGCATTTAGAGAATGATGAGAACGTGGCAGAAGTGAAGCAAACACACACATATTTACATAGTCTGCGTGATTATGAGTAAAACTCTACAGGGGGTATGGCAGTGGTCTCACAACTGAATGTCCAATTCAGCTGCCCAGGCGATGGCCTCTGGCATTACTTCGTGTAGATCATCTAAGGAACCAGAGAACGTACTTCATGGGCAATCTTGCACAATATGCTTAATAGTTTGCAGATCAGCACCACAATTGCACAATTGTATCCCCACTGGTACAATTCTTTCCAGTATCACATCTAATTCTGAGACAGGTCACACCCAGACGATTTGGTAGAGGGATCACTAATGGTCAGGCCACAAGAAAGTAATTGCATTGGACCATCAGCTAATCATAGGTATTTTCACAACCATGTACGCATGTTCCAGGATCTACAATGAAGAACTGGAAAGCAGGCATTTATGTAGATTGTTGTTTTCCAAACAAAACTGATAAGCAGGTTTAGGGAACGCAAACTGTCAAGAGTATATTCATGAACTGGAATAGAGCTTGGTAACAAGGTCAGCCAATGGATAGGCATAGCAACTAAGTCAGCCAATGAGGACTGTTTGGAAACTGAAACTGGAATTAGCCTAGGCATGGCTCTGTATTAAGCTCTGCAGCTCTGTTGAGCTCAGAGTCTGTCTATTGAAAATGAAACTGCTTCTCTCCTCTGCTGTGTGTGTCTTGCTTGCCTGCTGAACTAAAGTGAAACTGATGTCTGCTTCTGAGCTCCTGAGTTGTTGTTCTGCTCTGAACCTGTAACATGTCTGCTTCTGTGTGAGTTTGCTCCATGTTGGAGAAATCTACAACTGGTATTGTAAAATTTACTGTATATGTTTATAAAGAAGTTACATGAAGCATCAGCCATCTGTGTTTATTTTTGTGGAGCTGAATTCACCCTGCAAAAACTCTGAACACGAATAGCGATGGCTTCCCCTTCTTTATTTCTGAAAACTGCTTAACAAGACTCAGCCGTGGGGTACCTTGCATTGGAAGTCTGAACCTTCATATTTCATGCAGCCGGAAGAGAGGGTTTTTTCTCCATTTTCGTCTTCCTCAATGATGGCAAAACAATGTCCGTTAGTTCTGAAAAACAGATGAACTAGCTCCAGTCCTTTGAAAGCTGCGTTCAGCCAGCTTGTTCAGTAAACAATGGTATTTTTCTCCTTCTAACACAGGGGTTCCCGACCTGTGCTATACCCCGCACCCAAGAACGCTTCTGATATATTTCCGCACCCCTTACAAAAGTAAATAATTATATGCATATAATTATGCACAGAGTCTATAATTTTGAATCTTCTAAACCTAAGTTTTTGCACCCTCTGGAATATCATCTTGCACCCCCCTGGTTGGGAACTGTCAAGAGTGTTTACAGTGGGACTCCTATTGTAAGACAACCCAGGAGTAAAACACAGGACACAGAGGCTTTGTCTTTTAACAGTGGTTTACATACAAGACTTCTATATACATATATACACGTGTTAGGCAAATACCAGACAAGCAATCAATCTTCAACTCTACATGGAGAGCTACAATGGAAATAGAACATGAGAGAGAGAGAGAGAGAGAGAGAGAGAGAGAGAGAGAGAGAGAGAGAGAGAGAGAGA
>NW_020769358.1:4587018-4599438 GCF_900518735.1 Pseudonaja textilis | reverse complement strand
GAAAGAAAGAAAGAAAGAAAGAAAGAAAGAAAGAAAGAAAGAAAGAACACTTTCATTTTATCAGCTGTGTCACAGATGGGGCTTTGCATAGTACTCAGTGCTACTGACAGATTATGATCAGGGATGTCTAAGTAATAGATGTGTGACTCTGATGTTCTTTGAGACAAACTAGTAACCACGGGCACAATGTGGAATGAGAAGCACCTACATTTCGTTCTGTACCTAATTTTATAACAGAACGCGACAAGACTATTTTGAAAAGTTTATGGCAAGGGCAAAGGACTCTGGTCCAGCAATTTCATTTTTTCTTGCCTAAAAACATCTCCCCTGCATCCCAAGGGCAGAAGCCAGAATGCAAAAAATAAATCTCAATGCCTGTACAAATATTAAACAGGCAAAGTCTAGTTTCAGAGCAAAGTTCAGTCTAGGGACATTTTCTCCATATGTCAAACAAACAAGCGCATGTTGAGTTTCCAATTTAAAATGCAGTAAAGATAAAAGGTTTTCATTGTTTTCGGTGCATGGAATAAAACTGTACTTCTCAACCATGTCAACTTCAAAATGGGTGGACTTCAACCAGGGCTGGGATTCAAATCGTTTAACAACTGGTTCTGTGGGCGTGGCTTAGTTGGTGGGCAAGGCTTGGTGGTCATGTGACTGGCTGGGCGTGGCCCACTCAGCATCACTCACATCGAGGCACACATCTCCTCGCCTGGCCTCTCATGACTGTGGGGATGCTGCAACAGTCGTAAGTGTGAAAAATGATCATAAGTCACTTTTTTCAGTGCCATTGTAACTTTGAATGGTCACTCCACACAAGCAAAGTACCAGCAAAGGAGGGGGGAAAAAACTCCAGAGATGTTCCTGAGACAGGAAGTCTAGTCCTGCCAAGAATGTAATAAGAGTTAACGGAGAGGCAGTTTCTGTAAGCAACACCAGAATGTTTCCTTCCTGCCTTCCTTACAGGATTAGGCCAGTAATTTCTTCTAACAACTGGTTCTCCAAACTGCTTAGAATGTTAACAACCAGTTCTAGAGAATAGGTGCGAACCTGTAGAATCCCACCCCTGACTTCAACTCCCAGAATTCCCTAGCCAGCAAAGCTTGAAGATACCAAGGTTGAAAATAAAGCATATTTGAAAGAAACTGGAGTCCTTAGCTCTAAATTACCACCACTATTTCTACAAATGGACAAATCTATAATATAAAACATATTCTCCTCTCCTTTATATTACTATATACGTTTTCCTTTGGAGTCAAAGCACTGATTCAATGACTTGTCACTTTAGAACAGGGGTGCTTAAGTTAACCAGTGAACAGCTTGTCTTCAGAAATCATGGGCGCTCCATCGCTGGAGGTTTTTAAAAAGAGACTGGGCAGTCACTTATCTGAAATGGTATAGGTTCTCCTGCTTGGGCAGGGGGCTGGACTAGATGACCCTCAAGATCTGTTCCCGTTCTATTCTGTTGTATTGTTTGCATTTTCCTCTTCCTGTCTCAATGTTTGTTGATAAGAAAATCAGCTGCAATAATTTAGTACTTCAAATGGATTTGGGATCAATAGGGCTCATAAGTTTCTAAACATTGTTCTTGATTTCCCAATAACTGCCACGACTGAAAACCAGGGAAATCATTAAATCGCCCCGACTGAAAACAAATAACAAGAAATGGCAAAAGAAGCACTTAAATGGGCTGACACAAACCATAAACATCACACAGGCATACATGCGTGGAAACAGCCAGGAAAGAAACCAGAATTAATATGTTACAAATAACTTTGGTATTCCTGTTAAAACGATATACAACAGAATAGAATAGAATAGAACAGAACAGAACAGAATAGAATTCTTTATTGGCCAAGTGGGGTTGGCTACACAAGGAATTTGTCTTGGTGCAAATATTCTCAGTGTACATAAAAGAAAAGATACATTCGTCAAGAATCATAAAGTCCAACACTTAATAATAGTCATACAATAGGCAATCAAATCATACTAGGAAACAGTCAATATAAATCGCAAAGATATCAAAAGTCAAGTGAAGTTAGTGCATATTTAAGTAGCACGCAGCTCCAATGAGTCCACTACCAGACAGCTATGGGAGACTTAAGTATACCTAAATATTGACAAATGAGCAGCATCCCATGTTTCGATCACATGATCACGGGGAATGCTGCAATGGTTGTAAGTGTGAAAAACGGTCATAACTCACTTTTTTCGGTGCCACTGTAATTTTGAATGGCTACTTAACGAACTTTTGTAAGTTGAGAACTCTCTGTACAGAATCTTGGAAAGTGCAGTGGGACGTTTCAACCCTCACTTATAGGGACTTCATTAAGATTTTTTCCACCCCAGATTTCTGGGCACCTGGACGGAAAACTGCTATTTATAAAGTGAATTTGTCAGTAGCCTTCCCTGCTAGCTCTTGAATGCTTTAAGGTCCAGCCTCTGTTCTGTTCCTTTCTCAGACTCTTCACAACGGCTCAAAAGTTAGATCTTATCATGGGGAGACACATATGCTAATGTAGTCCTGGCATTTTAAGATATTATGATGTTAAGTATTCTGTGCTTTATTCTAAATTTCATAGTGTATATTGCCAGGACTTCATTGGGAGCATGGCTGTAACTTTTTATTTGCATATGTATTTAAAAGCAAGACAACCAACATATTATTTCTTAAAAATTCTCCATAAATGTTAAGAAATGAAAGTCTAGCAGTAATTTTGTTTTAAATAACAAAAAAAATCCTTACTGCTGTTTTCCTGTTCATCACCCATTTTCACAAATTCTACTTCACATTTCCTGTATTTATGGCAACGGAAATTCCTAATTTTATATCTAATTAAGAAGCACATGCCAATTAAACTAATTTGATCTCAAAGCTCCAGCTAAACAATATAAATACGTATATAAAAATAATTTTTTAAACACAGGCTAGCAGGCGTCAGCTCTCATGCCAGATTCCTATATTATTTTGTAGCTTTTAGTTTTTTTAAAAAAAGAACATTAAAAGTTTGGAAGCTTGCAGGAGCTTATCACTGTATTTCAAACTGCAACCCAAACACAATAGTGTCTCTATTGTACGTAAACTTTTCAGGCATCAAGACCGTTTCGTAAAACCTGAAGTTTTAAAAGTGCGACTTTACCTTGAAAAACAAGGAATGTGTAGAACCCCAGCAAGCTGATGGAAACTTTTGAACTGATCATGGCTTGTAATTAAAGTCTTTTCTGCACTGTCAGGTTTGGCAAATTGTTCAGCTCTTGATAAGCTTTCAAGCCGGACTCTTCAGAGAAATCTGAGCAGTTTGGCCGTCAGCTGAATCAAAAATTTAATTCTTCCAGTTTTTCTTCTGAAAAAGAAATGAAACGAAATTTTTCAATAGATAGATAAATACTATCGACTAAAAACAAAACTGAAAGGTTAAAAAAATAAACATTCCACATGGCTAATGCATAACAAGACCTTAAAATAAATATATATAGACAAGACGAACTAAAACAGCCCTTGTATTTTATAACTAGTTACTTGCTGATTGAATTTATACCAGCTGCAAAGGACAGAAATGAACTTACAGGCTTCTATGTACACAATCAATGCACCTCAAACGGGTCTTTCTCTAAATGAGGGGGGGGAAAGGATTTTCAAAGGTTCGTGACCACTTATTCTACCATGCTAACAAACTCAAAACTGAGTGAAGACTTTCATTAAAGAGAACACATCTTTTGCAAGAGCCTTTGAAAACTCTGAAGTTTTATGTCATCTCATGCTAATCCACATTCAAAATAAAAATGCATTTATTAAAAACGACGTGTTTTAAAACTCCATGTTTAGGCCCACAAAACAAATAAGGGGTATGGGGAATTAAGCTGCACTTCTGCTTCAAATCATCCTATTGGATTAAAGAAGGCAAAAATGACCGTATTAAAAAGTTGCAGCCGATCCGATTTCTTCAACCATTTTAACAAGAGGCAAATGTGGTCTACAAGGAATAAGCAGCCACTGGAATACCTAAAAGAATTAATGTGGACAATATAGATTCTGTGTTCAGATATGGATTTTGCCTTTTTTTTTCTTTTTTCTTTTTCTTTTTGGCCTCTTGTCTGAGTGAGTCTGACCCCTGAGCCCTGTCAGCCTGGCCTCATTCTTGAAATAAAAATCTGGATTTGTGCAAGGATGTGCTGTAATTACTACTGATAGCTGCTTCTGCCATAAATAATTCAATCTCAATTTGGGCAGGAACCAAGGACTTTGGAGTTTAAGGACTGCTTCGTAGCCATTTAACAGGGCAGCAAATTACCGGGAAGGCTCAGCGGCGTCTGCACGCCTAATTTGCACATGGAAGGGGCACATGGCCTTCAACCTATGGCCTACTTTTCACACATCCATGACTTTAGTAATCAAGAAACCAAATACCTTCCTGACACAAGGAATAAGCCAATTTATCTGATGATTGCTTGGACCAGCTACCCTTAAGAATGCCCAAATCTAGCCCTATTCACAGGGCTACGGAGTGCACAAAAACACGAGAACAGAGAATAATAGAGTTGGAGACCCTGTCCCATTTCACATGAGTGTCCCAAAGGTGCATTTTTCAAGAGGCAACTGGACTTTCTTGGGTTTTTGGGGTGGGTGGGTGGGAGATGTTTCGCTTCCCATCCAAGAAGCTTATTCAGCTCTGACTGGGTGGTGGGGAACCATTTCATGTGAATCGCTTTTTGCAAGCCTCCAGTAATGGAGCCCCCACAATTTCTGAAGGCAAGTTGTTCCATTGGTTGATTGCTCTTACTATGAGGAAATGTCTCCTTGTTCTAAGTCGCTTCTCTCCTTGATGAGTTTCCATCCATTGTTTCTTGACCTGCCTTCATGTGCTTTGGAGAATAGCTTGACTCCCTCTTCTTTGGGGCAGCCCCTGGGATGTTGGAACATTGCTCTCATGTCTCCCCTAGTCCTTCTTTTCATCAAACCAGACATACCCAATTTCAGCAACCAGCCTTTATATGTTTTAGCCTCCAGTCCCCTTCATCATCTTTGTTGCTCTTCTCTGCGCTCTTTCTAGAGTCTCAACATTTGTTCATATTGTTCCATTGCCATTCTAAAAAATGCTTCACTCCAGGTAGAATCATACATGCCAATTGTTTATTATATTTAGATACATATTCATATTTCTATGCAACTGTTAATGTTTGTGTCTGTCTGGGCACTTAATTTTCCCATTTTGCTTTGAAGTTTTGTTTGCTCAATAAAAAACAAAACACAAATTAAAAAAAAAAACCTTTAGGCTCCACCTCACTATTTGAAAAACAGCTGGAAAAATATTCAGTAGCAAAGTATTGTACTTTCACGTCAACACTGAGAGATATTAGCTAGCTGGCTATTATTTATTTATTTATTACAAAAACTGTTATATTTGAAAAGCATGCACACGTGCGTTTGGGTGTGTTCCCAATTTATAAGCAGCCAAGGTTTAGCATATACAAAAAGCATTTTTGGAACATATCAGCCCTTATGGGAAGGTGAAAATAATGTTGAAAATTAGGAATAAAAATAAGCAGGTGGCTTGGAGGCCTAACAAGCCCCCAAAATGAAAAACCAAAACTAATCAGCAAATAAAATAAAGTGTTGATTTTTATTCCTTTTAATAAACAGTGATTTAACAAACATGCTTTCAATAGTTTGACTTTTTGCTGCTTCTTTTGAACAGCTAATTAATCTTAAGCTTCAAATCATGTTTTCATGGTTTTTTATGGGTGATTGTGGATGATAACTAGTATTTGACACTGACACAAAATCTGTACGCTGCTCACTTCTATAAGCACCCAGAATTCAGCTGGCTGACCTTATCTTTCCAGATTGGTGGGCTGTGCTCACTTATATCCCTTGTATATTGAGTGCTAACACACTTGATTTATACCCTGTCCTATCAACAAGGACAAAACACACAGGCTGAAATAAACTCTTGCTTATCTCCTGGCCATTAAAGGCTTGGCCTAATACTAAAGTCTTACATCACATTTGAAAGATGGTGAAAACGGCTATTATACAACTCCAACTCGGGACCCAAAAAGAAGAACAAACGTTTTGCAAGAATTGTTCCCTGTGTACTGTTAAACACCGCCACGTTTCAGGAGATAATTCTGTGTTTTGGGATCCCAGTGGACAAAGTACCAGTTATTCAGAACTTCAGCAAGGAGGTGCATTTGATTTTTTGGGGTGCCTTTCCATCTTCTAAACTCTGCAGTTTAAAAAAACTTTCCATTGATACTGAGCACACAGAGGTTCACTAAAAGGATGTGTTTAACCTGTGTAAAACAGAATGCCACACCAACACCATTTGTGATTTTCAATATAAAACCCAGTAGATGGTCAAAGTGTTAGCACCCAAGAACCCACAAATATAGTTTGAGCTCTCTCCTCTGGCGTGCACTTAGCCAAGTGTAACCAAAAGTTCTCCAATCTTTCTTCTTTTTTTTTTTTAAAGCCTCCTGGGATCCAGTAGAGATCCAGACAAATAGCGCACTGGGTATGTTTAGTCTGGTGAAAAGAAAGACTCAGGGTGACATGATAGCAGTCTTCCAAATCTAAGGAGTAGAGTAGAGTAGAGTAGAGTAGAGTAGAGTAGAGTAGAGTAGAGTAGAGTAGAGTAGAGTAGAGTAGAGTAGAGTAAAATAGAATGGATCTCTCCTGGATTAGTTCCCACCCGTCTCTTCTTGTCCTGCCTTTGGGGACTTTGGAAAATAGCTTGACCCCCCACCCCACCCGCTTCTTCCATCACACTTGGCCAATAAAGAATTGAATTCTATTCTATTCTATATTCTATATTCCATTCCATATTTTCTATTCTATTCTATTCTATTCTATTCTATTCTATTCTATTCTATTCTATTCGACATTCCATATTTTCTATTCTATATTCTATTCTATATTCTGTTCTGTTCTGTTCTATTCTATTATTCTGTCCTATTCTGTCCTATTCTGTCCTATTCTATTCTATTCTATTCTATATTCTATATTCTATATTCTATTTTATTTCCTGACAGTGAGAACAATTAATGAATGAAACACTTTGCTTCCAGAAGTTGTGGCTGCTCCATCACTGGGGTTTTTTAAGAAGAGTTTGGACGGAATGGAATAGGGGCCTCCTGCTTGTGCAGGGGCTTGGACAAAGAGATCTCAAAGGTCCTCCCAAAAAACTCTGTTATTCTGTTATCACCTCCTTTTGCTGGAAGTATTTGAGAGGATTGGAAAAGATGGAAGCCACTATATATGTATACACACACACATACACAAATTGTCCTGCTGTAGGGGACCCCTTGCTTCACGGCTTAGGGTGGGGTTGAAGAATTATTAGAATCTGAGAGGGACATCTCAGTGGTGACCACTATTTTAAGGCCAACTTTTGAAGTCTGGGTGGAGGCTGGACTTATTCAGTCCTGGGGAATGAATGAAGTTCTGTGATCTGTTCACCATCCTCCTCTCTGACATGTGGGCAGCCGGCTCTCTGAAGCGATAGGCGACAATCCTTCACTTCTAGGCCTGCAGCTAAGGAAGTGACTGGGATGGTGGCAGGAAGGTTATGCTCTGACCAAGGCTTAGTCCAAATAACTCTTGTTTTATTTCAACGCTGGGAATTATGTGCATTCCCAGCTGGTAATGAATGCCAAACTGTTCCTTGAGATAAGCACCCACTTTTCTCTCCTTTGAATTGCTACCAACAACTAACGTGCCAAATTAACTGTAAAAAAAACAGCCGAAGTATAAAGTCCACACAGAGCTTCAAGGTTTAATCCAAGCAGAGCGAATGACTTTGCTTCCTGCAAAGGTTTCTCTACCTTTGCACCTCCTTTATACCTTAGGGGAGGGGCAATCACCTCCAAGCCTTACTCTCGAGTCTCCCCTTTTGTCTCAGCCGATGTTGCCTTCTAGCAGCTCTGTGCACACGTGCACTGAGAACAGGCTCCCCTTGCTCCTCTGCCTTGCTGCTGCCAGACTCTGAAGACTCCAGAGTCAGCACCCCACTCCCAGATTGTCCTGGCCCATCTCTGCATCGGATGCATGACCCTCATCCGAGTCCTCCCCAGACTCCTGGACTGGTCCCCGTTCTTCCCCACTGTTCAATTCCGCTGCTGTCTGCATAGGCTGCCAGCGAACCACAACAGGTTATGAAGCTTGGCTCAATGGCTGCTGAAATCCCAGGTATAGCAGCCCCAATGGCTGAGGACTTTTTTAATTTTTGCAGAAATCTTGCAAATAACGGCTAGGGTGTTAAATAGTATTAGCAATTCTTCATTAACTGCAGAATAATGAAGAGCGACACACTGATCACAGATGGCAAGACCAAACAAAATAGTGGGTGTTCTCTAATTTGTGGATTCTAGAAGATCATTTTTTGGGGGGTGGGATTTGTCTGCTATAGTAAGAAGAAACCAATTAAAAATAAACTTCAGTTATAGTAGGAAACTGAAGCATTTTTTTAACTCTGTCAAACTGTGTATTCCACTATAGTGTGGAATTATCTTATTCCTAAGGAGAAACTTGTAAAATCCTTCATTTTCCATATTTAGGAAAAAAACCCTTCCCATCTGTCAGCTGGTGCAAAGTTTGTATCTGCAACCTATTTCCCCAAAATACCACAATGACTTTTCTATTATCACTTAGAAAAACAAATTTAGTTAGCAGAAGACCTACTGCTACTTTTTGCTAATTAAACATGTTAGCATTTCAGTCATGGATTTTGCATAAGGAGAAACTTAATGTCTCCTGAAAATTGTTTTTTTTTTTTTTTGCATGAAAAAATCCAAACCTATGATTGAACAGGTATGAAATACGCACATTTGACCTGCCCTCTTACAAAGTAGGGGACTTTGAACATTATCATCTAATAGCCATTTGGAGATTTTAAAAAAAATTATTTGCATGCTGCTATCTTGAGAGTTAGACTTCAGGGAACATAGAAAAACTGAGCAAGAGAAAAAGCTCGCTAATTAAATATCTTTTTGCATGGTTTCAAGACTTAAATAGTAACAGATTTCTACTGATATGGAAATGACTGCTACAGTTACTCATTGGAAGGATAGGAATACTTGACTCCTTCTGTATTTAATAAAAGTCTGACAATTTATTTTATGGAGGACTGACATCACATCCCAAGGTTTTTATTTGATATAAATGAGCAGGTTCTAAATTAACATCACGCAAAACCCAACAACTGCCAACAAATCTGTCTAAAATAGATCCACATCACACAATGTTATAATAAAAGCAGCAACAGTAACTATTTTATGTTACCAGGCAGTGCAAAAATTGGAGCTATCCTCTTAAAACAATTTATTGTCAGTGTAGCAATTGAATTCATGCTTGGAGATGAATCGAATAAAACAACTTCTGTTAGTTGACTTGCGTCTGTTTTATCTGAATCCTCAAACTTACTGATAAGATGCACAAAGGATAAGCTGCAGCCACCACTGCATCCAAGGTTGATGGCTTGTGCCCACTGGAATAAAATAGCCTTTAAAAAAAAACATTTTCTTTCCTTGCAATCTTGACACTTCCACCAACTCTGACAGGGCAAGCTACAGTATATAAACAAGGTAGCAAACTCTAGTCCCTTCTAGAACTGATGTGTTACCTAGTTGGGTCATGAAATGTCTGCAAGAAAACAACCAAGCAGCCAGGATTCCACATTAATATACGGATACAGATTAACAGAGCTGGAATGGACCTGTAGTTCATCTAATCCAAGGTGCACCATTTCTGACAGATGGCAGCCCAAGTCTCTTCTTGAAAGCTTCCAGTGATGAAGCTCCCACAACTTCCAAAGGCAACTTCTGATCCATTAGTTAATTTCTCCTTATTTCTAGGTTGAATCTTATTCAGTTTCCATCCATTATTCCTTGTCTGGCTTTCGAGTGCCTTGGAGAATAGCTTGACCCCTTCCTCTCTGTGGCAGCCCCTCAAATATTGGAACATTTCTATCCTGTCTCCCCTGGTCTTTCTCTTCACTAGACTAGCCAGGCCCAGTTCCTGTAACTGTTCATCGTATGTTTTAGTCTCCAGTCCCCTAGTCATCCTGCTTGCTCTTCTCTGCACTTTTTCTAGAGTCTCAACATCTTTTTTATAGTGTGGTGACCAAAACTGGATGCAGTACTCTAGGTGTGGTTTTACTAAGGTTTTATAGAGTGGTTCACTTGATCTTGATTGTATCCCTCTGTTAATGCAACTTAGGATTGCATTGGCTTTTATGGCCACCGCTGCACACTGTTGGCACATGTTTGTTCTCGCTGGCTGCAGCTCTATGTTGGCTGCACTGATTTGATGACCCATCAGAGGTTTATGATCCTATAAAAAAAAAATCTGCTGCCACATTAGCGGATATTTTATTTTTCTTTTCATCTTTCGTTCGCCTGTCATTTCTAAATGCATCTGTGGATCACCAACTGTATCTAGTGGGCACTTGCATTTTTAAGTTCTACTTCAACATTGGCCACAGGAGGGACCAAAAGGAGAATGAAAATTCCTAAAGGATAAATTTCCTAACACTGGGAACAATCGACCAGAGGGAGGGCTTGCCTGTAGGAGCTGTGGGGTGCCCCATCACTGGAGGTTTTCAAGGAGAGACCGGAGAACCATTTGTCTGGAATGGTATAGGGACTCCTGCTTGAGCAGGGGTTGGACTAGAAGACCTCCAAGGTCCCTTTTCAACTCTGTTATTTTGTTATCCAAATAAAGCATCTCTCTTCTTCACCCTTTGCTTTTCCCCTTTGACACAAAAAGAAATCTCCATGTCTGGCAACTTTATCAAAAGAGCAAAGTATCACGCCACTGAAATGGAATGATATCTGACCACAGATTTCTCCCTTCCGTAGCATCCAGTGTTGTCCCCCACTCCAATTTTTTTTTCACTATTCCTCCTCCCCTTAAGACTACTCCCTAAAGCCATCCCTTAAAACAAGCTGCTGCCTGGTTCTTACTGGTGTCCCGTTATCCTGTTCAGCAATAAAACCCGTCATTCAGAGGCCAGGCTACAGAGAGGAATAATCCACTTGGCATTCAAAGCGATTTACAATCTGCCGCAACCTTAAATCCCCTGACTTTTAATAAAATACCTCATTCCCTCTGCAAGAAATGCAAAGCCACTGCTCTAAATGCAACGCTGTCGTCCCCAAATATGAATCACCAGCTAATCAGCCTAAGTAGTGGAAGGTAACGTTCACTGCTTCAGCCATAGGGAACTCTTAAAAAAACGACACACATCCGCTGGAAGGACACGTCTGAATGATATTCCTGAACTGAGTGTGCCAGTCCATTAGTCCGTGCGTATCGATATTTTGCCTAATTCTTTTCTTTTCTTTTTTTGTGCTTGTTGAGGTGACCATTTGAACCCAACTCAAGGGTTGGCCGATCCATCCATGGCGTCTTCATTTCGGAAGACGCTCAACGGTGGGATTGATGGGCTCTGATTTAATTGCAGCTAAGGAGTTGATACAAGCAATGCCAGGAACTGGGAAGAGGAGGGGGGGGGGAAGAGGAGGAAGAGGAGGAGGAGAATGTGGTTCCCCCTCTCTGGTCCCCCATCCGACAGTTCCCAGCTCTGGTTCTCTGCCAGTTCCATAAAATAACTTGGAGGGAGTGCTCCCCCCTCCTCTGGGGCCCCTCCCCTTCAGCAGCCCTCGGCACCCTGCCTCATGCGCTTTCCAAGGCGGGCTAGACTGTGCAGCAGACTTTCTGGCTCCACTTCCATTGTGTGCATGTCTGGATTAGCATAAGAATAGCGTCTTCTCTCTCTCTCTCTCTCAGCGAGAGAGCGGGGCTCTCCTTCCTTCCTTCCTTCCTT
Organism: Pseudonaja textilis; assembly: GCF_900518735.1. Next base: position 4,587,613 of record NW_020769358.1, on the reverse strand, counting down.
CCTTCCTTCCTTCCTTCCTTCCTAGGCAAACCTTGAAACAACTTTCCAGAGAGAAGGCTGCAAGTATTCGATGCCCCTGCTTTTGTATAAAATATTAATAATTCAAAAGAATCAGGCAGAGAAATCTGGCATTAGCATTTGGGGGGGGGGGGTGTTATATGGCAGGGACACTGCAGACAAGCAGGCATCAGACTTACAGGATGGATAATGGAAGCTCAATTAGCTTGAGCTGGGAAGGAGGAGGGGAAGAGGAAGGGAAAGGGAGAAGGAGAAAGATAGATAGAAGAGAGGGAAGAGAAGGAAAAAAGGAAGGGAAGAGAAGGGAAGAGAAGGGAAGGAGGAAGGAAAGGGAAGTAAGGGAAGGGAAGGAGGAAGGGAAGGAAGAAGGAAAAGAAAGGGAATGGAGGTGAAGGAGGAAGGGAAGAAAAGAGGGAAGGGAAGGAAGAAGGAAAAGGAAGGGAAAGGAAAGGAAGGGAATGGAAGTGAAGGAGGAAGTGAAGAAAAGAGGTAAGGGAAGGAGGAAGAGAAGGAGGAAGGGAAGAGAAGGGAAGGAGGAAGGGAAAGGAAGGAGGAAGGAAAGGAGGAAGGGAAGGGA
>NW_020769358.1:4547857-4572302 GCF_900518735.1 Pseudonaja textilis | reverse complement strand
GGAAGGAAGGAAGGAAGGAAGGAGGAAGGAAGGAAGGAGGGAGGGACAGAGGGAGGGAGGGAGGGAAGGAAGGAGGGAGGGAGGGAGGGAGGGAAGGAAGGAAGGAAGTCAGTCCTGCCTTAGCACTTGGCCACCAGCTGACAGCAAGGCTCCTCTGGGGTTTGGCACTTTCCTTGGTCTCACTTTCCTCCACTGGAGACAATGGATCCCCCCGTCCTGCCCAGGCCACCACAGGTACCCCCAACAGGAATGATGTTGAGCTGGCCACGCCCAACCTGCCACACCCCCTGTGGTCAAACACAACCCTGATGCAGCCCCTCAACGCAATTGAGTTTGACACCCCTGCTCTTAAAGAACACACTGGCAACTGATTACAGGCAGTTTATTAGTGGACCAGTTACAACGGCGTTGACAAAAAGTGACTGATGACCGCTTTTCACACTTACAACCGCTGTAGCATCCCCAGTCACACGGTCAACATCCAGAAGCTTGGCAAATGATTCATATCGGCAACCTCTTTTAGCCACCTTCTGACAAGCACACTCAACCACTGTGTTATTAACGACTGCTGATTCACTTAACAACTTGGGCAAGAAATGGGGCAGAACCCACTGAAACAACGGTCTCGCTTCGCAACAGGAATTTTGGGCTCAATTGTGACCGTAAGTTGAGGATTGCCTGTATCTCCTTCCTAAAAAGCCAAAACGAAGCAAGGGAGTTTCGCTGACATTGGAAAACAAAAACAGAAATAAATTTCAGGTGCAAGCAAATCTAAAACCCGGCAGAAGTTTGTAATAAGCGCACTTAAAATGCCACCGGGTTAGAAGAAGAAGAAGGGGCAAAAAAAAATATTAAAAAATCGGTTTTTCCCTTTGCAAGGCCTCTTTGAAAAGAAAAATCTCTTTTTGGTCTGTCCTGAGTAGAGGACAAGGCTAAAAGAGGATTGGATTGGCAACTGCTTCTCCTAGCCAGCATGTCTCCAGCTTTCAAGGGTAGTGGTAGTCTCTGGAATGCAGAATGGGTAACATGATCCTTTTTCCCTTCCCTTCCCTTCTCCTTCCCTGCAACATTTTGAAAGTAATTTAAATGGCATCTCTGGTTCCCGGTTACTCCGCTGGAATCAAGGAACAAAAAAGCACTTTGAGATGTGTTCTTCCAACTCTCCTTCCCTTTAAATAAACCTTAGATTTTAGGTACGCACGCACAAATGCATTTTGTCCCCCCTTTCATTGTGCGTTCCTGCCTTTAGGAAGCAGAACTAGCTTCGTTTCACAATAAACTCAAGGCTGCTACTGATTTGAAACAGAATTTCCCCTCCCACCTAATATGCCCAGATTTGTAGTTTGACATCCATACGATCTCTCCCCCCCACTCCAAGTCAAATACTTTCATAAGCTAAGAAGGCCAAATAAAACCATTGTAACAATAGATGAAATATTTCATTCTGGCAATGCATTTAAAAAAAAAAAAACACGGACGTTCCCCAAGGCAGGAAGAAGGATCAGCTCTAATAGGAGATACTCCGGTTTTGTTCTTTTTAATTCAATCAAAATGTGGAGAGTCTGTTCCTTAAAATTCAGGAGAATTGTTTCTTGGCCCCGTTACCGAAAATATTTAAAGGTACTTTTGGAACAAAATATGAAATTTAGAACTCGGAAATGCGACAGGTTTGAGAGGAGCGTAGTTTGAGGTTAACAATAGAAATCTTCAGACAGGGTTGAAACATTTTGTCACGATCCATAAAGCTAGTTTTTTTAAAAGGTTTTATTGAACGTCACCTATAAATGCAGAACGGTAAATTCAGCGAGAAACAGAACGTCCCCAAAAGTCTCGTGACATGCTAGAATTATTTGGCATCCCAGTAAAACTGTGGGTTTGGGGCATACTGCAGTATAAAAATAATCCAGTTTCCATCTCATGCTTAGTTTACCTTTAAGGGAATGCAACACACTTTAAGTGTTTCCATAAGGTGGCCTTTTTTTTTTTTTTATTAGGGAAAGCCGTCCCCTTCGGCATCTTTGCAAATAAATTAAGAGGAAACAGATGCATTGGCAGAGGTGCGTGGAAAACATGCAACCCATGTCAGGGATCCATTGTGCTATAAATACACCCTGCAACCCAAGGAGGCTTTTTCTAATGAGACACGTGTGTCTTTTCCATTAAGAGCAGCAAGCGTGGATTGAAAACGTTTATTCAAAAAGGAATAAAAACGAAGGTGCCCCTGGTTACTGCTGGAACAGAGATCTGTGCCAACGAATTTTTAACCACAATTGAAAATACCCAACTATATAGAATAATCCGTCTGGGGGCAGAGTAATAAAAAATCTGTGAGGCAGCCCATATGTTCTTTTAATACAGCAAAAGCACATTAAAACCCAGAGAACAAACCAGCAAATGTTAAATTTCTTTTAAGTTCTATTGAAATAAATGAAAATTGGGCCCCGGGCTGCAGCCAGAGATAAAGTTTCCTTTAACTGTGTTTGTATTCTGCATTTATTCCTAAATTGACATGAGTACTGACCAAACACATGTATGAATTCACTGTTTACAATACTTAGATTTGTCTAAAATCTAAGTTTGTGGCGCAAATATGCCTTTTCCCGGAGGGGTTTCAAGCAGATGGGACTCATATGAAACAACAACTACAAAAAATACTCAAAGTTAAAATATAGTGCTTTTTATTGGTGAATAACCACACACTGCCAGGTTTTTCAAAGACGTAAAGCCGAACTTGGCAACACATGACACGGTTTTGTATGCAATTTTTTTGTTTTGCTTCAAAAATGTGTGAATGTCAAGAAGGGGATGGTTATTTGAGCCCGAACAAAGTGTAAATTTGGAGAGATTTATGATGGGGTGGGAGTGGGGGGGGAAGTGAACGTCCAAAGGAATTTTCAGAAATCATTTCATAGGACAAATGTATAAATATATATTGCCAAAATGTTTTTTAAAAAGTAATATAAACCACAGAGGACTTTTTTTTACATATGTTAGTGCATATGGGCCATCCTTTTTTGCATGCATACTTGTAGCACTAACTTCTCTCAAGACCAGGATTGAACCTGCAATGTAAGTAGATCTTGTTCAAATACTTATATAGGTAGTCCTTGACTTACGATCATAATTAAGTTCCAGAATTTCTGTCACTAAGCAAGACAGTTAAGGGAGTTGAGCTCCATTTTATGACGTTCTTGCTGCAGTTGCTAGTTACACACACACACACACACATATACACACAGAGACACACGTTATTATTTACAACTATAAGAATACAACACAGTGCAACCATTTTGGCGTTACATTTGCCAAACATACAAACATATTACTAAGACCATTAACATTCATATTATTGATAGAATATTTACTTTTTGATTCTATTCATCGTAGCTATTTTGTTCCGACCTTCCCTTCTTTTTTGCAACCAACCAAGCAACCAAATTTTGATCACGTGACCAGGGGGGATGCTGCAATGGTTGCAAGTGTGAAAAATGGGGTTTTTTTCCAGTGTCGTCGTAACTCTGAAGGACCACTAAACAAATGGTCGTAAAAGTCAAGGAGTACCCTGACCTGCATTTTCCCATCCCATGACCTGCAACATATCAGAATGGTACATACTAGCCGAGTATTATGGGAGCTGCAATCCAACAACGTCTGACATGACGCTGCAGGAGGCTGAATTAATCCACACTTATCTTTCTTTTTTTAGGAGAGTTTATTCCAGTTGCTTTTCTACATTTATAGGACCAAAAGAGTTAAATTTCTCCCCAACCAGGCTCTGAAATAAGAGAAGGTAGCAGATGGGTCAATCCTCCACTCCCGTGATGGCGAACCTATGGCACGTGTGCCACAGGTGGCACGCAGAGCCATTTGTGCCGGCACGCGAGCTACAGGCAAACTTACCTCACTATTCATGCATGAGTCTCACAGCTGATTTTCTGCTAGTTTGAGGCTTTTTTCCGGCTTCCCAGAGGCTTGAGGAAGACTTCTGCAGGCAGAAAATTAAGTCCGTTTCATCACTTCCTGTTTTTCCAAAAATACTGGAAGTGACGAAACGGGCCTAGTTTTTGACCTGAAAAGCTTGCAGAAGCCTTCCTCAAGCCTCAGGGAGGCTGAAAAAGGCCTCAAACTCCTCGAAAATCAGCCGTGAGGTGCAGTGCAGATAAAGGGGCAGCAGGGGTTGGTGGGGATTGCACGCGCATGTGTAGGGGGCATGGGGGGGCACGCATTGCCTTCTTGGTGCTGGCACACGAGCGCAAGCATGCAAGCCCGCGCAAAATTTTTGGCACAGGAGCCCAAAAAGGTTAGCCACCACTGCTCCACCCCATTTACAGGAAGGAAGGTATGCATGATGCTCAGAGTAAGGGAAGTTGGTCTCAGAACTTACCTAGAACAAAAACCAGAACTGCCATTACTAATATAGGTGCTGATGAGAAATTTAGTACAGCAGTTGTAACACTTGCTCTATTTAAACTTGACCACTTTAATTTCCTTTTGCAGGTCACGCAAAGCATTGTTTTGTTTTTCTGACACAGATGTACATCTTTGATTGCACAGGAATGTCAGTTTTATACCGATAATAAACTGAATAGGGTTGGCTTGTAAAAAGGAGGTCCAGGATGGTAAGGGTTTATGTAAAACTAATGGAAATACTTTTTTGTTATTTCATTCTAGCTTTGCATAAGATGAGTATCCACATGTTTCTATTAATATCTGCAAATTATTTTTTTTGGAAACTCTTATGCTCATGGAATGCACCTCTCTTTTGGGAAGAAAAAAAATCGAAGATACATGTCAAATCTCACGAAGTACAATAACATTTTCTAGTACTTCTTGATCCGTCTTTTTATCTGGACAATGTCAAATATGAAACTGCAAAAGATACAAAGAAATGTGGCATTCACTGTATTTTCTGTAATTCATGTCTGAAATGCCAGGTTTTTTTTAAAAAAAAATATTATTATTAAAAATCAAGCAATAAACCACTAGCTTGGAACAGTAGCACAAAGGACTGACTGTTAGTTTCTTTTGCTATGTAATTGTCATTTAGAAATGATTGACTGGATCAATCACAAGAATAATTTGTCTTTCAAACAACTCAAATATGCCTCCAAGCAGCACACATTAAACTTATTTGTAATGTCCTCTCTCATCAAAATTGCAAATGACAACCAATATCTCATTCACCCTTCTTCTTGATGATATACTACAAAATGCATGCTTAAAGATTGCTTATACCCATATGCGTATATAAACTGAAACAAAATTTGCTCGACTCTTCTTGTAATTTTCTGGGGAAATAGTTCGCATTCCTCTAAGATTGAAATATATAAGCAGATAATAGAGATAAAAACCAGGTCTCTGCAGCTTTTCAGATCCTGGGTTCTGCCAACAAAAGGGAATAAACCACACGAAGTGATTGATGGCCCAACTCTGCAAATAAATCTAAGCAAGTAAGCTTGGGGTGCTCTCCCAGCAACAGAGCTGGCCAAAGCCCCCAAAGGACGGGGACATTCCCCATGTGGAGATATGAAACCCCTCCCGCACAGATAATTATTTCTACCAACAAAAATATATTCTCAATTCCACTAATATGCATGCAGCCATTATACAGATACTCCTCAACTTACAATGGTTCAGTTAGGGACCAAAGTTAGGGCATTAAAAAAACTTATAACTATTTTTCACACTTACGACATGGTCCCGTGATCAAAACTCAGGTGCTTGGCAACTAGTTCATATTCCTGACAGTCGTAGTGGTCTGGGGTCATGTGATCTCCCGTCATGACCTTATTGGAATCTGATTCTGAGGGAGAGGTGGAACAGCCAACCGGGAGTGGGAGTGTAGCTCCGGCGGCTGTGGAGGAAACGGGGTTAGAGCCCAGTCTGGCTGGACATTCAGAGGAAGACCCAGACCCATCCCCTCTTCATCCCAGGGCATGCAGGGAAGAACAGAGAAGGGAGCAATGTGGCTTGCGAGAGAGAAGGTGGCCCTGATCTCTGCGCAGGCACGTGAGACCCCCCCACACGGCGTGCATCTCTTCTTTTCTCCTCTATGGTCTCCTGCCATCATCATTTTTAAATTATTATTATTACTCCTATTATTATTATTATTATTATTATATTATTATTATTATTATTTTGAATACTTCCTACCACTTCCCTACGCTGGGCATAATAGCAATAGCACTTAGACTTATATACCACTTTATAGTGCTTTACAGCCCTCTCTAAGCAGTTTACAGAGTCAGCCTAAATCCCCCCAACAACCTGGCTTCCCACCTCGGAAGGATGGAAGGCTGAGTCAACCTTGAGCCTGGTGGGATTTGAACTGCTAAATTGTAGGCAGCTGGCTGCAGCAGAGGTAGCTTGCGGTACTGCACTCTAACCACTGCGCCACAGAGGCTTCTAATGTTACTTTTCCAAAAGAGAAAGAAATCACGGGCATTTTTAGGTTCGCACAGCCGACCCTCTCAGATTGTTCTTTCTTCCCGCCTCTTCTTAATGAGTTGGGGGGAAGAAAAGTTGCTGCTTTTTTGTGAGTTGGCTTTGCGAACCAGGCAAGCACGACCACTGATGATCAAAATACCGCTTCCTAAATTATGCTGGGATGGCTACATGGTTTCAGTGCTCAGCCAGTAGGCTCTTTCAAGAGCCAGAAGGCATCGGGGCTGGGATGGAGCTATTTTGGAGAGGCAACGTTCATCTCTCCCAGCTAATAAACCCTCAAAGGAAGCAGGGGAAATAAATGAAAAGACCAGACATGTGTCTGAAAGGGGTGATACAATAGAGGTTTTATATATATAGGTACTAAATTCTGCAGGAGATTCCCCAAATATATGATAAGGTACTCCTCGACTTACAACAATTTGTTTAGTGACTGTCCGAAGTTACAATAGCACTGAAAAAAGTGAGTCATGACCAATTTTTATGCTTATGACAGTTTGTGACATCCCCATGGTTGTTCTGACCAAGGCTTCCTGAGACTGTAATTAAGCACACGCTTAGTCCAAACAACCCTCTTTTTATTTCAAGGGCTGGGAATTATGTGCATTCCCAGCCAGTAATGAGTCCCAAACAGTCCCTCGAGATAAGCACCCACCTTTCTCTCCTTTGAATTGCTGCCAACAACTAAAGTGCCCAATTAACTGTAAAAAGCCAACCGGAGTACAAAGTCCACACAGAGCTTCAAGGTTGAATCCGAACAGAGTGAACAAAGTTGCTTCCTGCAAAGGCTCATGTCCCTTTGTTCCTCCTTTATGTCTTATGGGAGGGCCAATCACCTCCAAGCCTTACTCCCAAGTTGCCCCTTTTGTCTTAACTGTTCTTGCCTTTTGGCAGCTCTGTGCATGCGCACACTGGGAACAGGCTCCCCTTGTTCCTCTGCCTCGCTGCTGTCAGATTCTGGAGGCTCCGGATTCAGTATCCCACTCCCAGATGGTCCTGGCCCCATCTCTGCATCGGATGCAGGACCCTCATCCAATTCCTCTCCAGACTCCCGGACTGGCCCATGTTCCTCCCCACTGTCGCACTCTGCTGCTGTCTCCGCAGGCTACCAGCAGACCACAACAATGGTCACAGGATCAAAATTTCCAACTCTTGCCAACTGACTCATATATGATGATGGTTGCAGCGCCCCGGGATTGTGTGATTTTCCCTTTTGCGACTTTCCAACAAGCAAGCAAAGTCAACGGGAACGCCAAAACAACCCATGTTACTAACTTCACAAAGGCAGTGATTTGCTCAACAACCATGGCAAAATAGGTGGTAAAACGAGGCAAAGCCCACTTAACAGTTGCCTTGCTCAGCGACAGAAATTGAGGTTGTTAAAGTTGAGAACTACTTGGACATTGCTAAAGTGATGATTCAGTGTATCTCCGTTTTGGGAAGCGAACAATGGCAAAAGCCCTGTAATTCCCATTGAAAGCCGGAAGGCAAATGGCATATATCCAGCAGTTAGCAGGTAGGTACGTATTACTTTGAGGAGAAGGCCCTTCTGCAACCAAAATCTTTGCACCTTGGGTAAGAAATGGGGTAAGGCCAGAATAGCTTTAAAGCCAAGCCTCCCACCATTTTCATTTACAAAAAGAAGAAATTAACAGTGGTGCAAATAACAGAGCTGCATAGGTTACAGGCAGAAATGATTAGCTATTTTGATATCCTTACACTTGTGTCATAACTACAGAGGGTGAATCATTAAGAAGGTATTTATACATATGTGAAGAATAAATAGGACGGTTGGATAAAGAAAGCTGGAAAGGAAATCCAGGCCAACTGATATAAACTAATAAATGATCAGAATGAAATGGATCTAACAAAATGGATTCCACGATGTGACATGTTGAGTTTTCAAACCGAATGATTTCACAGCTGCAAAGCAGATGTTTAATTTCACTGCTTAGATTCTCTTCCTTTTAGTTTATTTTCACAAATCCATCTCAGACTTCAAAGTTGACATCTGTTCTTTGGCCTTCCACAATTCAGTTGACGCTTTGTGTTCATATTCATTAGAGCCGAATATTTCTCTATACAGCAAATTTTTTTTCCACTTTGAAAGGTATGAACAGGAGAAGTAGTAACAAAAGCACAAGTAGTTCAGAAACTCAAAGAGTAACTGTGTCAATGTTTGCTTAAAGTTTACTAGCAAACCCTACCTATGTTTCCAATACATTCGTATTTGTTAGCAAAACACAAACCACTCTTCTCAAATGTTTTAACACAGTTATTATTTTTGATGAAGCCCTGCTGGTGCTTGTCCGTTCATGTAAGTATGTATATACACCTACATCAATTGAATGTGTAGCTTAGGTCTTCAACCTGTAACCGTGATGGCAAACCTATGGCACGGATGCCATAGGTGGCACGCAGAGCCATTTGCACTGGCACGCGAACTGCAGGCAAACTTACCTCACTGAGCATGCAACGCAAGATAGTTTAAGACATGATGTGTCATAATTGAGATGATTATGGCTTACAGCTCATGAAAACCCCAAATCCACAATCTCAGAAAATTGGAATATTGTGAAAAGGTTCAATATTCTAGGCTCAAAGCGTCCCACTCTAATCAGCTAATGAAGCCATAACACCTGCAAAGGGTTCCTGAGCCTATAAATGGTCTCTCAGCCTGGTTCAGTAGGAATCACAATCATGGGAAAGACTGCTGACCTGACAGTTGTGCAGAAAACCATCATTGACACCCTCCATAAGGAGGGAAAGCCTCAAAAGGTTATTGCAAAAGAAGTTGGATGTTCCCAAAGTGCTGTATCAAAGCACATTAATAGAAAGTTATGTGGAAGGGAAAAGGGTGGAAGAAAAAGGTGCACAAGCAGCAGGGATGACTGCAGCCTGGAGAGGATTGTCAGGAAAAGGCCATTCAAAAGTGTTGGGGACTTTCACAAGGAGTGGACGGATCCTGGACATGGGCTTCAAATGTCGTATTCCTCTTGTCAAGCTGCTCCTGAACAACAAACGTCAGAAGCGTCTTACTTGGGCTAAAGAATAACAGACCTGGTCTGTTGCACAGTGGTCCAAAGTCCTCCTTTCTGATGAGAGCAACTTTTGCATCTCATTTGGAAACCAAGGACCCAGAGTCTGGAGGAAGAATGGAGAGGCACACACTGCAAGATGCTTGAAGCCCAGTGTGAAGTTTCCAGAGTCTGTGTTGATTTGGGGAGCCATGTCATCTGCTGGTGTTGGGCCACTGTGCTTCATTAAGTCCAGGGTCAACGCAGCTGTCTACCAGGAGATTTTGGAGCACTTCATGCTTCCTTCCGCAGACAAGCTTTATGGGGATGCTGACTTCATTTTCCAGCAGGACTTGGCGCCTGCCCACATTGCCAAAAGCACCAAAACCTGGTTCAATGACTGTGGGATTACTGTGCTTGATTGGCCAGCAAACTCGCCTGACCTGAACCCCATAGAGAATCTATAGGGCATTGCCAAGAGAAAGATGAGAGACATGAGACCGAACAATGCAGAAGAGCTAAAGGCCTCTATTGAAGCATCCTGGTCTTCCATAACACCTCAGCAGTGCCACAGGCTGATAGCTTCCATGCCACACCGCATTGAGGCAGTAATTGCTGCAAAAGGGGCCCAAACCAAGTCCTGAGTACATATGCATGCTTATACTTTTCAGAGGTCTGATATTGTTCTATGTACAATCCTTGTTTTATTGATTGCATGTAATATTCTAATTTTCTGAGATTGTGGATTTGGGGTTTTCATGAGCTGTAAGCCATAATCATCTCAATTATGACAAATCACGGCTTGAACTATCTTGCTTTGCACGTCATGAGTCTATCTCATATATTAGGTTCGCCTTTTAAGTTGCATGACTGAAATAAATGAACTTTTGCACGATATTCTAATTTTTCGAGTTTCACCTGTATAACAATTGCATTCAGTGAACACAGTTACAAAGACACTGAAAAAAGTGACTTATAAACTGATCCTCACTCTTATGAATACTCCGATATCTCCCTAGTCATGGGATCAAAATTCAGACTGATGACAGAGAGCATGTATCTTTGAAGTTTGCAGCTGCTGGGTTCATATGATCAGCATTTGTGACCTTCCCAACTGGGTTCTGACAAGCAAAATCAAGATTTGCCTAATGGCTGTATGATTCACTTAACAACCACAGTGAGTCGCTGTTGTGGCCTGTTGGCCGTTGGCCCCTCCAGCAGCCGAGGAGGAGGAGGAGGAGGAGGAGGAGGAGGAGGAGGTGGTGGTGGTGGTGGTGGTGGTGGTGTGGGAATCATCAGACCAATCTGAGAGCTCAGAGGGGGAAGAGGAAATGGAGCTGGCAGAGAGACAGAGTGGGAGTGTGAGCGTCTGTCAGCCCTCAGATGGAGAGTCAATAGCCCCCAGATCTGGATGTGGCTGATGAGGAAGAAGAGGAACAGCTGAGTCTAGTGCCTGACACGCGGCTGTGCAGAAGGCAGAGGAGAGGAGAGCAGTGGAAATCTATGGGCCGGTCCTTGGGACGGGAGTCACCACTGCTAACGAAACCCCACCATAGCTCTGGAGGTAAAAGACAGGGGGGCGGAGACGAATGTATGTGGCAGACAACCTATTCATCTTTGGGATGGACTTGTTAGCCTGCGTTGAAAGAGAAACGTTGTGCCGGGGCTGCCGGCACTCCTAATAAAGGAATCTTTGAGTTCACTTCAGAGGGTTTGTTGTGTTTGGGGAGCTGGGTCAGAACAGTCGCTTAGCAGCCACATCTCAAAAAAAAAAAAAAAAAAATTAATAAAATCAGGCGCGACTACTTCACTCCCTTGCTTAGCAACGGAAACTTCGGTCTCACTTGCGGTTATAAGTCGAGGACTACCTGTATCAAGTAAAGCTCGCACGGAACAAACGTTTGCATGGCTTAGGCTTCTTCACTGAAGCACAAAAAGACATGTGTAAAACTCAGCTCAATGGTATCACTCTAAGCCAGTGATGGTGAACCTTTTTGTTGTGGTCTGCTGAAAGCACACATGCGCGCAATAGCGCGTGCGCCTGTGTGCTGGCACCCACAATGCAATGCATCCCCCCGCGCATGCGTGTGCAATACCCCTGCCTGCCCCCTTACCTGCACTGCGCATGCATGCGCCTCCGAGCTGATTTTTTGGCCCTTTTTTGCCCTCACGGAGGCTCGAGGGAAACCTCTGGAGCCTCGGGAGGCTGAAAACAAGGCCTGTTCAGTCACTTCCAGTCTTTCTGTAAGGCCCATTTTTTGTCCTCCCGAGGCTACAGAGGTTTCCCTCAAGCCTCTGTGAGGACAAAAAGGGCCTCAAACGGGCCGAAAATCAGCTGGGAGGCGCGTGCATGTGCAGTGCAGGAAGTTTGGCTAGGGCTTGCGTGCCCGCACAAATGGCTCAGCGTGCCACCCGTGGCACGCGTGCCAAAGGTTCGCCATCACGGCTCTAAACATTCATCATTTCTATCAGACATGCCTATTAGCCAAAATGTGGATTAGAAAAACAGATCAGATCAAATCAGTCCTATTCCAGGGATGGACACCCAAGTTTTTACCGGTCACCAAATAAAAAGATGCTCGAAAGGTCAACCAATATACCATGTCTGGTGAGGTGGGATTGATAAAGGAAAGAAGATAGCAAGAAGGGATGGAAAGTGTAGAGCAGAATTAAATAGGTAAGTCAATTGCAGAAGGAAAAATTGATGGAACAATAGGACATACAGGACGTTCTCAACTTACAACAGTTCATTTAGTGACCAAAGTTACAACAGCGCTGAAAAAAATGACCTATGACCGTTTTTTACACTTATGACTACACGCTAGACAATCGACTCATATTTATGATGGTTGCAGTGTCCTGGGGTCATTTTTGTAACTTTCCGGCAAGCAAAGTCAACCGGGAAGGCAGATTCACACAAATTTATGTTGCTAATGGAGACATTTGTTAAGTGAGTTTTGCCCCATTGTCAACCCACTTAACAAACGTCTCCATTAGCAACATAAATTTTGGGCCCAATTGTGGTTTGTAAGTGGAGGGCTACCTGTAGAAGATACCCTAACCATGAATACATATTAATGAAGTTTCATTAACATAAACAACTGGCTTTCAGTGAGATCACATATGTCCAATTTCTAACAGCAGTAATTTCCTTCTAGAGAATAGAGTTTTTAAATATGTACTCATTCTAAATTGAGAAATATTTTGAGAACTGTAAGAGCAAATTTACATGATAAATGATTAAAAAGGAACAATAAAGCAAAGATGAAAGAGACTGTAATAGCCACTGCATATTTTAAGCTTTTGGCTGAAAACGAGTTTGATTATTTGAACATTAAAATACTCCCATTTTAAGTGAAAACTCACTTCAATAATCATAATCAAGCTTACATAACTATGCCTGCATATAAATGAACTCTTAAAAATTGAATTAACAATACACTATCAAACACATTGGCCCCGTTTGTATGCTCCAATCACACATAATCAGTCAAAACAACCAAGCCCTTTAGCTACACATGCAATTTTCTAATTCTTCCCTTTGTGCAAACAAACATAATTATTTAGTAATCATTTCTGCCTGGTCCCAGCCTTGAAACTCTAGTTAATTGAAGACTTCCCAGCTCAAACACCTAAATTTTCTGTATAAAAGAACAAAGCAAGAACATAAACTGTTTTGATTTTTGTTTTGAAGACAACTAATAACAATAATATAGACTGGAGAGGATTATTTAATTCTGTGTGGACCATGAATATTTAGAGACATAATATACAGTCACAAGGTTTTACCGACATGTAAAGAGTATACAGATGCCTTTATCTCAAAAGGCACAGATTTAGTTCCTCCCTTTTTGAGAAAAATCGATTTAGTAACTTTCATATATTGCTTCTTAGTCTGGACATTTAGTTCTTAAATATGTATTCTCAAACGTTAAATCTTGAATTTCCTTCTTGAGATATCCTTAATTTTAGAATAGTTTTTCCTTAGGGTAACAGCCATAAGGAGATGTGAATTAATTTTAAAAGCCACATGGCTTTCTTAATAAAAATAATATTAATTCTTTAGTTGCTTCTATTTGCAGTGAAGTCATCAATGCATGATGTGATGGAGTATTTGGGGGCTGGGAACGGCCCAAGATCACCCAGTTGGCTTCTGGGCCTATAGAGACTCTCACCATAATACGATGGATCTTTTAAGTAAAATTACCCTACATCATTTCGTTACAAAATCATTGTTTTGGATGAAGGAAGGAGAGTGATTTCTTTGGATTGCTCCAACCACGATTCTTTTTTTTAAAAATCTTTTTCGTTTAAAATAGCTTTGCTGGGAGCAACTGCAAATAGTGTAGGAACATAAGCAAAACCTCTTTCTCCACTGAGATCAGAGCACTGCAAAACGTCCCAAGGGTGCTTCCCCCCCCTCCCCCCCGCCCAAAAAAATATAACATGTTGTCTTTTCCAAAAAGCAACTGGAGTTTCTTCCATTTCTTTCTTTGAAAACATATCATTTCTCATCCAAGAAGTTTCTTCATTTAGAACCGAGAAAGTGCTTTCTACAATCCTTGTTGAAATAAAGTCATACTTCTAGACTTTAAGAACCAAGGAAGTCCAGTATGGGACAACCATGACCTGGATGATTGAGGATTTTCAGACATCAAGTAATGCAAAACTTCTTCCAATCAATTTATAATGAATCTGTTCACTAATATGAATGTGGGCTCAAAGTACTAATGAGAAAACAGAAAAAGTTGTTTTAAGTCAGCTTCCACCTCAACTTTCATGGATGCATCCACACTGGAGTGGGGACACACACATTCAGAGTTAGGGAACTGACAAATCCTTATAAGAAAAAAAAAGTCATACTTCTACATCCAGTCAATTATGGTTTGGCTGTAAAATTCAGTTGGAACTTTTAAGATTACAAATCACGAGTCTAGACTACATGGGAGACATGCTGTTTTTATATGCCACATTAATGATTGCAAGCATGTTGGTCAAAGTTACACAATTCTGGAGCTTTTCTGGGAATTCTTAAGTTCGTATTTCAACCTCAATAAAGTCAACTCTGCCCCAATGCAGATTTAACCAACCAAGTTTACTGATAAAGACATTAGGGCTGTGCAATGTGTTCAGAGCCCAAAAGCAGGGCCACAAAGCAGCTATTTAAAACCACCATGTCTTTAGGGTAATGTGGCCGCTGCGAAGGGGACTCTGGCACGCTCCAAGGCTGTCTTTGAAGATTGAGCTCTCCAGCCAGATTTATGCAGACACACAACTACTTCTTTCGGAAGACCCAAAGTTTTCCCAGTGGAAAGATCCTGAACAAGGGGGTTTGAATGGAGGTAAAATGACAATATAACACAAGCTCCACCCATTGCGTATGTGCGTTATGATGTTACAGAAACGTGAAAGGGGCAGTGATGTGATGGTAAGGCCCTACTTTTGTCGTAAGGACAGAAGCGCTGGATCCTGTAGACATCTCTGGCCCTGAAAAATATTTAAAATTGTGAAATTGTATTCTGTATAATAGCAGACAGTCCTTAAGACTCTACTTAACACTGTCCATATAGGTTTCCCTTTTCTGTACAGTTGATAAAGCTCAGCTATTCATTGCGAAGTTTCTTAGATCGTAGTACGAGATGAGGTTTCCAGCAGAAACAGATGCTGGAAACCAGCCTTATATCTCCATAAAAAGGTTCTTTTCAAGCTTAAAGATTTTGCCTACATACTAAATAGTTTATCACAGCCCAGGTTCTGTTTATCATCAAAGTTTCTGATGATATTTTAATACATTTCTGAGTTTGCTTGACAATACAGTGAAAATCACAATTCTGGTGGGACTTGAATGAAATAGGAACTAACAAAACTTGCAGATGTATACATCCATTGTGACGGTCTGCAGAAAGCCATTTCCCATGTGACATCGATCTATGTCATTTTTATATTATCTGCAGCAATTTCACTGTCATTTTGGGATGCAGCAGACCTGGCTGTTATTTGGGGACTGGGGAAGGCCTGGATGGAAATCATGGTTCATTGCATGTCAGCATCTAACTTGCAGATCCATTGTACTCTGCTGGTGCAGACGCTCACACTACCTCTGAATTTCTAAAACACACTTGGTAAATTTCATTATACCTGCTACTGTATTTGAACTGAACAGGCCAGTCAATTTTCTTTACAGCAGCTTCTAAAATCAAGGATTCTAGGAGCTGAAGTCCACAAGCCTTAAAGTTGTCAAGGTTGGACATCCCTGATTTAAATAAACATTTGATTGTTTTGCAAACCTTCCCTTAAAATTAAAACCTTGTTCATAAATTCTGGGGGGAAAAGGCTATACACTGAAGTTTATGCTCTAATCAAGGAGAGAAGCAACCTAGAACTAAGAAGAAATTTCCTGACAGTGAGAACAATTGAGCAGTGGAACAACTTGTCTCCAGAAGTTGTGAATGCTCCAAAACTCAAAATTTTTAAAGAAGAGGTTGGAAAAACATTTGTCTGAAATGCCTGAGCAGAGGATTGGACTAGAAGATCACCAAGGTTCAAACTCCAACTCTGTTATTCTGAAGTCTTCTGTGAAGTTTTTTTTTTCTTTTGCTTTTAAGAACTTTTATTTATATCGTTCAGGCAGCAAGATAGCTTTTTATCTCTTTAATTTCATACTTTCTGCATGCATCAGTATGCACAGCACATGCCAAGGAGGCATCAATCTGGAAGAACAGGTTTTCATTTTTTGTTTATTACTTTCTTTGCTGCAGAATTGCTGCATCTGCATTTTTCTTTACTGGAGATGGCTTTGGATATCTTTTTCTTGCCATTTTCTTCTTTTAACAATCCTTAATAATCTTTTATATTCTATCCTCCCATTCAACTGTTTTGGTTTCTCTACCATCATCTTGTCTGGGGCCAAATCTTCTTGATCAATTCTTAATTAACTAGCATAAACAAATATTATCAGTGAAGGCACAAAATGGAATAGTTTCCTAAGAGATCCTTAATTCTCTATTTTTAATGGTATTTATACCATGAGGTTTCCCTAACCAAGAAAGAACCCTATTAGATATTTCAGCTGCAGTCTCCAGGATAAATGTGTATATATAGCTGTTCTTCTGGCTTTTAAACAAAGTTCTGATAACATTAGGTTTTTAATTTAGTAATCACTTTTAACTCCAGAGAGATAATCACTATGCTTTTGGAATGTCCAGAAAAGTGTTCATATGATTTTATAGAAGGTCTGTAAGAATTTTCCAAAGAATTTTATGTATTCTCTAGAAATGATTGACTTTGGTCCAATCATTTGGTGACAATAATGTATGCATAGTTCCAAAAGTATCTTTTTTGCACTCTTTCATTTAATGTCAAGGTGCTCTTTAAAAATGACATATTTTTTTAATGGCTTTGAAACCTCTTCCTTATGCTGAGAAAAACCAAAAATATTAACACTATTATAGTACTGAGGTAGACATTAGGTATTCTATATATACTGTCTTTATGTTTGATAAATAAATTGTTATACAATGTATTTCTTTAGAAGTTGGTATACTATCTGGTTGTTTTGGGGGGAAATCATATTGAATTGAGGGAAATCAGATTTAAAGCTAGGAATAACAGTGATATATTTCGAGCTTGGGTTATGTCCCTATTTTCTATATCTAACAGTAGCATAATGAATTTTGGAAAACCTTCTCTATTTGGAAATTTAGCTCTATTTGGAAATTTGGTGTGAATGACAAATAGCCCAGAATTTCTCTGAGAATTTGTGGCAAGAAAAAAGCAGTTGTTGATGTATGATTTTAATAAGAAGCCTATTTATTTTTTATACTTTTGTATTATTTTAAGTAAATATTTATTTTATTTATTTTTTGTTAAATTTGTTTGCTGCCTATTTGGCAAAATCATCCTTCTAGAATCTCACTCAAAACATTACAATTATCTGCTGAGAAAATTGTTTTTAATTCTTCACATTTTCAGTTATCATTTGGGTTCCAGAATTCAGACATTTAAGGTGCCTTTAGTCTCAGGTTTGACAGATATTGAGATACTTATTGATTCTTGGATAATGCAGCAAGATATAAACTAAATATATTAGGTTAAAAGGTATATATTTTCACCCATGAAAAATTTTCTACTTCGCAAAAATCCTGAATTCTAAATAGCTGGTAAACTGATTTTCGCTGGTAAACACAGGACTGAATTACCTTCTTGACATTTTATTCTATTCAAATTAATAAATTTCTTATTTGAACGTTGTTGCGATGCCAAAGTTCCCTTAGAAGCCTGTGTTTCCTAATAGAAGAAATAACTGGGGCGACCACTAAACCAATAGCCGATAAAGAAACTGCAAAAAGTAAATTGAATTTATCTCTTCAATCTATGCAATAACTAAATACGATTAATACAACAAAACCAGGTGTCTATATATGGAACATTAAAAAGTACTTAATGTTATCACCGATTTGTTGTTGTAATTCAGACCTTTTTGGGCTCATTCTGCTGTGACAACACTTTGGGGTAAAATTCACAGCATTTTTAATGTTTCTCAGCAGCACTAAATCTGCATTTCGGACTCCTGTGCCTGAAATGAATTATTATATAAGGTCAAAAAGATAATTCCACATCTGATTTGCAGGTTGCCGTTTGGTACTATTTTAAGTCGTATTTCAGAGCAATCTAATCATTTTTTCCTTTGCCTGTGTGCGCCCATTTTCATTTTTATACGGTACAAGCTGTTCATACTGAAGTGCACTATCATTTTTTTTTCTATTTACCTCCTTATCTCAAATCTCCAAAGCTCCTCGCCTTGCCTCGTTTATTTCTGCACCTTTCATCTGCTCCTTTCTTGTCATCCAGGCATACCTCAACTCTCTTTTACTCCCGCAACATATGGATTTCCCTAGTTTTGCACAACCCCAGCTATTTTGCCTCGCTTCGTGCCTTCTTCTCTTTTCTCCACAGTGTCCTGCGAGTGCCATCTTTAGCGCTGGCCTCTCCTGCTTTTATTTATTTTTTCTCTATGTGTCTCCTTGCTTAGTTTGGCATCGTAGCTGGAGTCAACCATACCAGATGCTCTGACTGCAAAAGGCTGGAAAAACAGCTGACATCTCCACCACGTACCTCTGAATCTAAAAAGGGGGCGGGGGAAAGAGAATACTGGATATAATGACGCACTATTTTCCCAAACTCTTTACTACTTTTGAAATGCATGGGTAGCTTTAAATGTTCCCATAAACCTGCGAGAAAATGAGGTGGGGAGGTCTTCTGGGAATGGCACCGTTTCCTCATAACTTACACCATGCAGGCCCCTTCAAATGTGACTAATATAATGAAATGTTGATTAAAATGTCATTTTTCACTTTCAAGTGATTCGAATTCCCCTACTTTTTTTTTTTTTTTTACCATCAACCTTTAAATTATCTTAAACGAAATTTTGGTGGAATTAAAGCATCGGTGCCTGACATACATTTTTGTCTTTTATAAATGTGTATCTTATGTAATTTTTGCTTTTTATTGTGCAACAGAAGACTTAGCATATTCAAGAGACTTTCATTTGGACGCCCTGTTTAATTTCATTTAGGTTCTCTCCAGGTGGATTCCGAGCACAATATATCAGAAGCAATTCTGAGATCAAAGGGGTTCAGAAGGTGCGGTGTTTTTTTTTTTTTTTTTAAAGGAGTCGCCAATACACTTGATTAAATTATAAACAATATGCTAATTTCCTCTTTGTGGAGGGGAAGAACTGAGGAATCTTCTTGTCGAGGCAAATTCCAAGGCAAACAGCCAGAAGATAAGCTTATCTTTGGCCCTGAGTGAAGACAATCCAATCTTGAAAAGGGCAAGTATATACCAACCCCAGGGGTCTCCAAACTCCAACTTCTTAAGGCTTGTGGACTTCAGCTCCCAGAATTCCTCCACCAGCCATGCTGAGTCTTAAAAGTTGCCAAGTTTGCCTGCACCAACCCACCATTCCATTCAAGCATCCCACTGGCCCAAAATATCTGTTCCAGGGATTTATTTTGGGCAAGGGTCGCACAAAGGCGCTAAAAATGTTGGCCTTCCCTTAACAAGTTATGCGCATGCAGACCTTTGTGGCTCGTGATGCTTCAATGCATCGTGTAAATCCAGGCTTGAGGTTCGTGTTTTAAAATAATTGTCATTTATTCAAGGCTTTTTACAGAGTTGGAAGGGACCTTGTAGGTCATCTAGTCCAAGCCACCCACCCTGCCCAAGCAGGAGACCCTACACCGTTTCTGACAGATGGCAGTCCAATCTCTTCTTGAAAGCTTCCAGGGATGAAGCTCCCACAACTTTCAAAGGCAACTTCTTTTCCATGTCAGAAAATTCCTTCTTATTTCCAGGTTGAATATCCGTCCTTGATCAGTTTCCATCCATTATTCCTTGTCTGGCCTTCGGGTACCTTGGAAAATAGCATGACCCCCTCTTCCCCTCTGTGGCATCCCCTCAAATATTGGAACACTGCTATCATGTCTCCCCTGGTCCTTCTCTAGACTCAGGTGGCTTGAGAGGGGCTACTGCCCCTCTAACCCTCTCCGCCCCAATACTTCAGAGAAAAGGAGAGAGACCTGAATGGCAAAGAAGCAGAAATTGCCCATTCCAAAGAGAACACCAATATGGTTGTTGTTAATAACAGCTTTCCTTTCTACTCTTATCGGTCACCAAGCTCCCTTAGCGGCCGGTGAGGAAGTCTTAATGCATAGGTTTTTTTTCAATTCCTTCTTACTCTCATTGGAGGTGGGGCAGAGGTTGCCTCAATTTAGCATGGGAACAGTTTTCTCAAATGAAATGAAATAAAACAAATTGTGCATTTAGACCCAGAAGTCAGGGGACCCTTGAAGGAAACTTAGTAGAAAAAAAAGGCTTGTTCACGTCTCTTCAATCAATCTACGACCTCCGTTAACTTTGACTAAAAGGCCTTCTGGATGTCTTTAAAAGCTAAACTGTCCATAAACGAGCTGCTAACCATGATAGCAAACCAAAGATACCGTAAAAGCTGAAGTGAAAGATGGGCACGCCAATGAAACCATCTGTTATATACCTGTTTGTACTTGCACCAGGCAGATACTAGGAATACAGCTACTGTGTGCCAATACAGGTAGTCCTCAACTTTACGATCACGATTTGAGCCCAGCAGTTATGTTGCTAAGTGAGAAATTTGTTAAGTGAGTTTTGCCCCCCTCCCCATTTTACGACTTTCCTTGCCGCTTTTGTCCACTGTGGTTGTTAAATTAGTAACCCCGTTGTTAAGCGAATCCAGCTTTCCCATTGACTTTGCTCGTCAGGAGGGTCAAAAAATTGGGGGGGGAGGGAAAAAAACTTTCAGGTGAACCTGGGACCCACCAACCATCGTAAATGTGAATCAATTGCCAAATGCCTGAATTTTGATCACGTGACTGTGGGTATGCTACAACGGTCATTAAGTGTGAAAAATGGTCACGAGTCACTTTTTTTCAGTGCCGTTTTAACTTCGTGAACTGTTGTAAGTTGAGGAATACCTGTAAAAACCCTTGGTTCACTGAGGGCACTTGCTGGTACAGAGTGAGGGAGAAAAAAATGAGACAACACTGTAGTAGCTGTTGGATTAACATCTGCTGTAAAGCAGAGGTGTTCTAATTGAAGGATAAAAGAAAGAGACCTTTCTTTTGAATTCTTGCTGGCTTCATTGACCTTGCTAAGTAGTTAATTCAATAATAACAGGCAAGTAATTTGCTACCGATTCTTTATGGGATTTTTTTTTTTAAAAAAACTGCTAATTTCTTATGGCCTTTTGTTCATATTCCTGGGTCCTGGATTTTGGGTGCATTCTGTAAGTTAGTATATTTGAGATGTCGTGGTTCAAAAATTGTAGTCATAATAAACACAGTTAAAGATTACAGAATGAGAGCTTTAGTGGTAGATAAAAGATGTTTTATTAAGTTTGCCCAATTACAATTTCCATAGTATTTTTCCTATCAAGTCGTGAAAATCATGTTTTTAAATTATCAATTTAAGATTGAATAAATAAAAAAAAATGGTAACAAAATGAAAGACAGTTTATCTGGCCCAAACGAATTGAAGCATTGTTTCTAAAGGCAGACTATTTTCTACACATAAATGCATATTGCTTCTGGCATTTTGAATTATTTAGAGAAAAAAAAGAGCAATCCAATCAATCTCTTAAATAACCCTATCACTCAATCTCAATTACTGTAAGGTATGGCCCCCTAAACCTGTAGCTGTAATCCACAAATTTAAGATAACAAATTTAGGGGCTAAACTTTATTGATCACAGTTGGATTAACTTTCTGATACAGCAAGCAAACATAGCAATCTACTTTAATGAAGAAGGCAATATTTCCCATGGGGCATTTTGAGGATCAAAGTTAAGATTGTGAAATACTTCTAATAAGAATGGAACTTCAAAGACATTTCAAATTCAGTTCTACCTTACCATCTGGCAGCAGATTCTAAAATTTCACCAGGAAATTTATTCTACTTTTACAAACACCGTACACATTATGCATTTTTCTTCCACTTAAACTTTGTTTTTCCATTTACATTATCTTGATGATGGCCTTCAAAAAGTCCCCTTATTTAATATGTTGTAAATACCTAATAAGGTTTTTCTAAAACAAAAATTATATTTTGGCCCTTGTTTTCTCCACTTCATTTCTGCTTCAAAATTCCAAGTGATTATAAATTAAAATATACTGGGGAGTATCCAGTGGCACACAAACAGTGTGATGTTCACATAGCAAGGCTCTCTATCACTTCTATATTCCCAAAATCTGCACCCGAAAGACTTCTAACCCTCCAGAGGAGAAGAGGAAAGAATAACAGAAGAATTTTCCCAAGTGTTGGTGACCACATTCAAATATTTATTTATACATACATACTAAGCTTATATGATGATCTGATCTGAACTGAATGGCTTACAGACCTCCAGAACAGGAATAAGATGAAAGACTATAAACATAAACATAATGCAATAAATAATAGCCCAAGCATTACAATACAGTCATTTTCTAGGGGAAATTAAGATGATCCACAGGGCTCTCAAAGAAATAGCCAGTTCAAAGGTGCTTTGAAAGACAAGCAGGATTGTAGTCTGTCTGCTCTTAGGAGAGCATCATTCCAGAGATGGGAGGTAGTGACTGTACAAGCCTAACCTGGGATTCAAGCAGGTGACATTCCCTAAGGGACAGGATGCAGAAGGAACCTTCTAATTCGGATATGACAGTATTTTTATTGCCCAGCCTACTGGCATCTTGTGTTTGCATGGTGCAAATGAGGGGTGGTTTTTGAGCAGGCTTTCCAATATGGCTATTCAAAAAAGAAGTTTCATACTGCATATCATTTACCGAAGTCAGAAACCTCACTCTCACTTATTGCCTGTTTCAGAAACAATCATATGGTTAACACAAGCACTGTAACTACTGACATACCACAGCAGGTTCAAAACTGAAGCAATGCAGGTCTTGAACAAATAACATTCAGCATATTCCTAAAGATTAATACAAGAGCAAGATGAAGACTTCAAACTGCTCTTTAATACCTCAACTTTCTTACTAACAGATAAATAACTTTCAATTTCCTGAACATTTTAAGCAAGACCCATGAAACAAGTGGAGATAAACAGTTTAACTAGCAGTGTACATTCCAGTCTCACTATAAATGTAATGAATTATTTTTAAAAGATGTACTACGTTGGCTGGGGACTTGCTAGAGAATGCAGAACCCAGTTTTAAGAAACCCATGTTTCATTTCAAATAGATTCTTAAACTGCACGCAACAAGGACCAAAACAATATTTTTTTTGGATGCAGGGCAAATACGTATTTTCTGGACTGCCATGCAATTCAAGTCATGCCATGGATTTTCTGGAGGAGATACACCTGTTAAAACATCTCATAAATGTTACTGGCAAACTTGGAAACAGTGGGGGGTGGGGATGGTTGGTCCATAAGTGCCATTTCACGTGATAATCTTGTGTAAAAGAAAAGCTAAACGCAGTGGAAGACAGTAAGAATTATTGGCCAATCCCCCTGTGGAAAATTAGTCACAGATCCTATTTGCTCTCACAGCACACAGAAGAAACAAAAGTACAGAGAAACTTCAGACAAAGTTTAAGGATCCTTGTCTTACACATCTGACGATTCTAGAGCTTGGGCTATATCAAAATTATCCTGGTGTTTTTGGGGGGGAAAGTTGGACTACAAAACGTATTATCAGTCGCAGCATGTATTATGGCCCAAACATTTGGAAGGGGAGAAGTTTAAAGACAAAGATTAAAAAAAGAAACAACGGTATTTTCCCAGTGAACACAAACCACAGTAAAAACAAAATACGCATCTTCCAATCCCAAACTTTGTCGTGTAACTTTCTTTTTCTGTAGCCTTTTACGGAAATGACCCTCTCTCACCTCTGTCATCAAATGGCTTCACTAGATTTATTTTCTTTCCTTAACCAAGAAATGGTAACTAATGAATGAGCAACAATATAACCAACCAGGATTTGTAGCAAAAGAAAACAACTGAGCCATCAAACAACAATCCAGCGAAGAAGCTTTATGTAAGCTAGCCCATGGCAATCCATCCCTAAATATAGATCTCTTTTTTGGGGGGGGAGGGGGGGGAGAGGAGATCTACCAAGAATCTCATTTCTCGGTCCCCTGCTCTCCCAACCAAGTGCAACCGGATTACCCACGAATTTAATTTGGGGTGTCCTGCAGATGAGCCGCATCAACTCTGGCTTGATTAAGGCTGCTAATTAGCCGCTCCTTTGATCCTTTTTGTTTACTTCGAGGGGTGCAGTCGAAGGGACCAGCAACCACCCCCTTAATTAAAAAGGAAGGAAGGAAGGAAGGAAGAGAAAGAAAAATAGGAAAGGAAGGAAGGAGGGAGGGAGGAGGAGAAAAAGAAGGAAGGGGGGAGGGAGGAAGAGGAAGAAAAATAGGGAAGGAAGAAGGGAGGAAGGAAGGTGGGAGAAAGA
>NW_020769358.1:4511206-4534303 GCF_900518735.1 Pseudonaja textilis | reverse complement strand
CTCCTTCTCCTTCTCCTCTCAATAAACCCCACTCCCTTCTGCACTGCATTTTAAGATCACCCACAGAATTAGATTTCAAATACAGCTTTTCTTCCTTGTAAGAAACTCCACACATTTGTTCATGCTAGCACTGCTAAATAGAACAAGATCAGAGAGAAGACCTAATTGAACTGAAAACATCAGATAAGAAAGGGGTATTTAAGAAAGCATATAAATTCTAGTTTCAATGGCTGAGATTCCAAAGAAGATGTTTATTTGACAAAAGTATTTCTGGCTGTTGAACATTCTTTCTTTTCTCACATAAATTCAGGGGTGGGGGGTGGGAATCATACTTTTAAAAAATAGTTTATTAGTGTCGGCACCGATAATCCATGCAAGATATATCAAGTCACACTTCATGAATAAACACACTGTATGCTGAGCAACTGAAGAAAAAAAAATCACATGATGATCTGCTTCAAACCTTATTTAAAAGTAAGGTCACTTGTGGTATCATATCAATATTTCCGTACAGGTTTTTTAAAAAAAATCAAAGCAAAAGCTTAACAAGACTGCAGTAGAAAGCAAATCACTCAATCACAGAGGTTAATAACTTTGTTTAAAAAAATAGCATCTATTAGAGGGACATCTTATCTCACCTGAGTCCCAACATCATTTTTATTTTGTGTTTTAGCACTGAATACAAAGAAAGTTTTAAATAGAGTGTATTACCCAAGAAGGACCAAAGGAATTTCATGGATGGATAGAGTAATTGTAGATAGATAGATAGATAGATAGATAGATAGATAGATAGATAGATAGATAAATTTTTTGATTCCAGTGATTAATTGGTTGTGGTAGACTTCCTTTCAGAATTAGGATTTAAGCAAAATGCATCGTCCTAAGGCTAAATGGAAGATGGAAGGCAAGCCACAAATTAATCAGAGTTTTATCACAAAATTCAACAGAATCTGTGTTATGTCCCAAAAACTTTTCAACTGTTTTCTGCCCATTTCAGCTAGACCAAAAATATTAGCTACAATATGTAGGATCATGCTTCTGTGGGTCTCTTGATTTCAATGGATTTGCTTCTTCTTTAGGCGATTCAATATCTAATCGTCATTGACTTGGATGTCACTGATGTAACCTATCAAATTTTCCAAATCAGTTAATAGGCAAATTTTATTATTTGGTCATTCACAGGTACAGTATTAGGAAGAAAAAGGCAAAAGGTAGAAAAAAAAGCGGAACCAAAGGATAACAAGTTTAGTTTAGCATAAACAATGGTAATTGTTACATCTGTCATAAAGATAAATTTGGTATGTAGTCCTCCAGTGTTTCTCCTGCTGTAGAACAACAAATTTACTATGTGTCTAGGACTATTGTTCTATATAATTTAAAAAAATGTAAGGATACATGGCTGGATTCTACTCAAATAAAAATTGATCATAAGAAAATATACTAAGCAGCCCAATGTCAAAAATCAACAGTCTACTTGGAGTAAGAGACCTAATCTGGAGCAATTATTTTGCTGTAGCAACTTCTATTTATGTGTAACTTGGGTTGACAAAATCAGAAATGAGGAGGTAATAAGGTGCCTGGGGAAGCCAAGGGAAATCATCAAAACCATTAAAAAAATGAAAGTTAGAATATTTTGGACATGATCGCCAACATCTGATGATGGATATGGAAGAGGAAGAAGAAGGAGAAGGAGGAGAGGAAGAGGAAGAGGAAGAGGAAGAGGAAGAACAGGGAGAAGGAGAAGGAGAAGGAGGAGGAGGAGGAGGAGGAGGAGGAGGAGGAGAAGAAGAAGAAGAAGAAGAAGAAGAAGAAGAAGAAGAAGAAGAAGAAGAAGAAGAAGAAGAAGAAGAAGAAGAAGAAGAAACAACAACTTTTCTCATTTTGAGAATAAGAATTCAATTTTTTTTCATATTCTGGCAGGGAAAATATATCATATAAGATCTTTAAATCATTTATTCCTTTCTTTAGAACAGTGCTTCGAAACGGTCCAAAGTAAGAGAATACTGCTTTGGAGTGCTTGCCCCTTAAAGAGGATTGAGTGGTTACACAATTCCATATCTGCTTTCTCTTCTTCCAGGTTGGGTCTATCCGAAAGGAGATAGCAAACATCTACACCATCAGAATAATCCCTAAAATTTGTTGATGGACTAATCCAATGCTGGGCTATGCCACTGCTCTTTTACCATGGCTTAGTGAATAAATAAGAAAGGAATAGCCACAATGGTTCCCACCACGAGATGTATTAAACTAAAGCAAATCCCTTTTACGGCTGAATCCCATGCATGAATGTTTTCAATGAATAATGTTGTGCTATCTTTGTGCATGAAGCTCACCGTCCACAGCTGAATCTGACCATCCTTCTGCTGGATGCCATAAATGGAATTCCCTCTTGGAGCTACTGGTGGACTTAACCAGCTGAAGATAATTTGAATTAAAATCTATCTCTGTACTCCGTTGACTCCTTGGATTATAGGGAGCTATGCTACCACTGGCGATTACATTTTGCACTAAGTTACTAGCTTGGAAATGTAAGAACACGAAAGCTTGTCTTTCAGAAAAATTAAAAGGTTGGCCGAAATGCTGCAGAATCGTGTAAGAATAATTCTGAATGACTTCTGAATAATTCTGAATTTGTGCCTTCCTTGTTACATTCCTTCCTTGACAAGACAAGCAAGAGTTAAAGTGCTACAGACATGCATAAACAAGAGTTCAGATTTGCTTCACTATCCAACGCAGGGACTGAAAAAAATGTTATATGCAGAAAAATAAATATTGTACGGTGTGTGTTCCATTCTTTGCAGAACTCAAAAGAAGACTCAGTCCTGGTTAAGCATTTTTTAAAATCTAGTTAGTGCCAGTGCATCAAGAAAGCATATTTTATTCTTCCATGGGATACAAAAGGGATGTTAAAATAAAGCATAGAACTTTTGAGAAGAAGCCGTGGTTATAATGCAGCTTTTATTTTAGCTTTGAGCCTGAATGAGGTCGGGATTCCAGTCAAACAGCAAACATTATGAAAATCAAGCTGCTTTCTTTTTCCCTCTTGTTTTCCCGCCCCCCAAATGAATAATAAATATTGTACATGGTTTTCAATAAGAAATCATATTCTACTGGAGTAAACGGCTTTTATCTTTATGACAGTGTTGCCCATTCAAATGAGTGCCAAACAATGTTGACATAGAGCAAGTCTAAATTTAGGATGGTTATCTGAGCAGATATAAGCCAGTGGCTTCACCATATAAACAATTACCTGATGCTTAAAGGATTAAATACTCAAAATGCCAGCCAGAATAAATACAGGCTGCCCAACGCAAGAGGACAAAAGCTTCAAAAAGTAAATACTTGCAAAAATGCTAAATAGCATTTGTTCAAAAACTTTAAAAAAGAAAAGAAAGGAAAATTACTCAAGGTATCGCAGGCTTCTTTTTTTGTGTAGCAGCAAACACAAACACACTTTACAGCAGAAGTCTCCAAACTTGGCAATTTTAAGAATTTTAAGAACATCAACTCCCAGAATTCTGAGAATCGAAGTCCACCAGTCTTAAAGTTACCAACTTTGGAGACCTCTGCTTTTAGAGACACCATCTTTAAAGAATTGGAAGTCTCTCACTGAAGGTCTGTCTGGTGAATGGCACCAGATTTAACCAAACAAAATGTCACATTCTTGATATCAAGGAAATAATAATAATAATAAAAAATCTGGATATCCCCTCCCGTCTCTATATCTTCTTTTGCAATTGCAGCAGCTTTCCACAACCATCAACAAAAAGAAATAACTGCCTTCCCTATTACTGCTATTACGAGTAAGAGTGTTCAAGAACTCAAAGTAAGGGTTCCTGATGGACTATCCAGCCAAATCCTCGTCCATCAGTTGGCCAAGAGTCACAGATGGAAAGCAAAGGTTTGACTTCCAGATATCCAAAGATTACTGCTTCTACTACCCATTGCAAGTAATCTCAACCAAGTTGGAGGGTCTCACACTTGGGGAAATTTCTTACTAAGTGTTTCCCTCTTGGTTAGTTGGCTTGATAGTGAGGTGACAATGGCACAGTGAACATACAACTCAACACTTTTTCCTCCAGAGGTGGTATTCAGCCAGTTCTGACAGGTTCTGGTAGAGGAAATTTTGAATAGTTCAGAAAACCAACAAATAACACCTCTGACTGGCCCCGCCCCCATCTCTTCTCTGCCTCCCATTGAGTCACAGCTGATTGGCTGGATCTTCTTTTGTTGCCATGCATAGGAGAGCGGAGCTGGAAAGCAGGTTAGTGGGGTGGGTAGGGAAGGGAAGAGGGATTTTACAGTATCCTTCCCCTGCCACGCCCACAAAGCCACGCCCACAGAACCGGTAGTAAAAAAAAATTGAATACCACCACTGTTCTCCTGCCTTCCACAGTAGCAGATGAAGGACAACTGATACTCTTGAGTTAACTCTTCACTCTTCCATGCAATCCTTCTTATCATTTTGCCCAACCTATCTACCAACGATCAGAAGCTCAAGGTCCACACACATCCGGAGTCCTTTGAAAATCATTCTCTAACAGTTCTACTCTAGGGGGATGTAGTCAATCTAGGAATGAGACTTAGGAAGAGCCATTCACGATTATTGGGGAGTGTCTGATATTATCCCCAAAATTTACCAGCTTGGGGGAAAAAAGCACATTTTTTTTAAATCGAGGAAAACCACACCTATATACAAGAAAACCTGGTAATTAGGGAGAATTACCAGAGGGGTTTTTAGTTGTGTTTTGGATTCAAGCTTTGATTGGGTTCAGTCCATGGCGTGTTTTTAGTAAATTCTATCTGGCCTACAATTTTTTTTTAAAACCTAAAAGTTATGCCACATCTAAGTAAGTGTGAAGAAGAGTCACGACATGTAACAATGGAATATCTCTCTGTTGGCTTGGTAAGGAATACTTAATTGACTCATCACAATGGACTCTGACTCTACGTTACTTTGCGTAAATTGGCACTTTTGAGTTGTATTATAAGAAAGGATTCTATTTGTTTATTTTAACAGTAATGTTAATGTGTTCTACTAAGGTAAACCTTTCCTGGTCAATAAGTTTACACGGAAACTTCCCCGTTATTTTGTTCATTTTGCTCAAGCATTTGCAGCCCAAGTTGGCTGTCAAGCTATTCACTCTTTTGTACACCAAATCTCTGCACACACAAAAGCATAATTCAAAGTGTCCATAATTTGTGACCTCCCCTTCCCCTTCCCTATCTTCCAACATCCATAGGGATCTATATTTAATCTGTTGAATCAACCTCCGCGCTTTTTTACTTCGTTATTCCCTTCTGGATCTTTCTTTAGACGTTGATGGCGTGGGCATGTTTCTTGCACAGAGGTTTGTCTTTCTTCGAATAAAATGGTTGACCTTCCAAATTGACATGGCAGACCTACAAGTGAAAGACACAGGAAGTTGGAATTGCATCAAAGCAGGTGCGATTCTGAGACCCCAACATTTCAGCCCATTCTGTGAAATCAGCAAAGTTAGAGCAATCTAACATAAGACGTGCTGAGCAGGAGTGGGATTCAAAACCCCCAGCAACTGGTTCGCTGCCCAGTTGCTGGATGGGTGTGCCCATGGTGGGCATGGCCTACCAGAACTTCCTGTTTCCACTTCCGGTGGGCCTCCAGAGCCCAGGGAGGCCATTTTTGCAATCCCAAGGGTCCGGGGGCTTCCCCTGGGCCTGTGGGAGGGCGAAAACAGCCTTTTCTGGGCTCTGGAGACCCACCAGAAGCCAGAAAAAGGCCTGTTTGTGGATTTCCAGAAGTCCCATTTTCCCCCCTTCCAGAGCCTCCACGCAGACCCTGCACCTCCATCGAAAATGGGCTGAGTGAAGACTCCTGGGAGGGGAGGGATGGGATGTGTGGGGCCAGCCGGTCAGTTCAAATACTGGTTCCGCAAACCAGATGTAACTTTAACATCCGGTTCACCTGAACCAGTCCAAACCGGTAGAATCTCACCCCTGATACTGAGCCTCCATTACTGATTCAAGCAATGAGAGAAAGAGAGAGATTTGTGCACACGGATGATATGATTCCTTGATTCTGTTTCTTTAGAAAATCACTGACAATCAAGGAACATCCTTTAATGTGTTGACATGAAACACACAAAACAGTTTGGGTTTTGGTGCAGTCAGTCATTTCTTTCCAAGATGATCTACCAAACTGAGCACAGATGAACATGATCCAGATCTACTTCCAAGAATAGAACCAGAATATGGGTTCTTCTACATACATGTTTTGAAGAACATCTCATATGATCTCTCATCCCTAGCAGGTTGGCCATACCTACAAGGTGTTTGTTTCAGTATGAAACATTTAGAAGCCCCCCTGGACCTCTCGGGGTATCCAGAGATGGGCTGCTGCAGGTTCGGACTGGTTTGCCCAAACCCCTTGTTCCGATTCTGTGCAGTTCAGAGAACTGGCAAATTGGACCACCGACTGGCCCCACCCCTGCCTATTTTTCAGGCCATTTGGATGAAAAACAGCCCGAAAGAGGCCCCAAAACAGCTTGAAAAACAGGCCAGTTTTCGAGCTGTTTTCAGGCCGGTTTTCTAGCCAAAATCAGCCTGAAAACAGCCCCTCAAAAGGCCTGGAAATGGCTCAAGAACAGGCCGAAAATTGCATGGGGGCAGGGTCATCCAGTGATGGGATTAGCCCCAACCAGCTGAATCCTACCCCTTCCTTTGAAGCGAGTGGCCAGGAGGCAGGGCTGGGTGTGATGAGTGACGTCACCCACCCAGTTGGAATCAATTGGAGATTATGCTTGTCTCGGAGTGATTGATTACTATGGATAATTTCTGGATGCCTAACGCCAGTCACATGACCAACCAGCCACGCCCACCCAGCCAGAGAACTGGGTTGTTAAAAAAAATTGCAGCCCACCACTGGGGGGTATCTATCTTTGTTGTGACACCCCCGCCCGTCTTGGGAAGATACCTACAGCACAAATGAAGCATGTATCATGCCAGGTGTGACCAAGGGCTTCAATGAACTTGTCTCCAGCCTCAACGGGGAAGTCGCATCCATGGCATTTGGTGCTGAACAAGGCAACATAATCTAGAAGAAAACATACCAAAAATAAAAAAATTGAGGTTTTCAATATAAAGAGCACTAGGATAAATATATTAAGTCTTCTCTTGATTTTTTTTGTGATGTCATAGATACACACATGTAGTTTTGGGACAAAAAGACAACCACGGAGTTTGAACATCTTCTTTAACGGGTTGCAAAATTGTGGGTTTATTGTTGCTTGCCTTCCTCCTCAGCTTTGTGAAAGTTTCTGGAACGGGCTTTGAAATGGGTTGACTTGCCTGGTATGGCACAATATTTGGAGCATTAGACTAGGAGCAGGAAGAACTAGTTTCAAATCCTGCTGCCTTGCAAACGACAAGGTGGGGGTTTGGGTGGAGATCAGCCAGCTGATCTCTCTCTCTCTTAGCCTGACCAGCCTTAGAGTATTTCACAGTTATGAAAGCAAATAAGGGTGCATGGGGAACTCGTGGGAAGGAGGGCAAGACTAAACATGATCAGTGAGGCATTCTGACATGAAGCAATGCCAGAGTCTAAGCTGCAAATGCAACCATTTATAGAATGAATATTGTATATTATATGCTTCTTCTTCTGCACCAAATATTAGTGATGCTTCAGCAATCATTAACTTTTTAAAAATCTCTAGATTTGGCACACTTTGATTTTTAAATGAAGGATTTGTTTTCCTTACCTAAATGTGCTTATTCCCCCCCCCCTTTTTTTTTTCTTTTTATCTTAGGCATGCTCAACCAGATAGAAGCCAATCGGCTGTTTGCAAAAATGAAAACAAATAAACAAGAAAAGCCAAACAAGATTGAGTCTTGGGAGGAAATGTCAGGACTGAATCTGCAGAAGTTGAAAAAAAAAAAAAACAATTGCAGGAGTAAGAGAACGACATATCACCGTCGAGAAAATTGTACGACTGTGTCAAAGTAGTTTCTGGGAATCAAATTTTTCTCTACTTCACGCTGTCTTCCTGGAAAGTATCTACGTTAGGACTGTGAACTCAAAGTAGCAGTTGCTTTTCAAAGTCATTGCGAACAAAAGAAGACCTCAAAAAGCCCAAAGCCCTACAAATTTGGGAAAGGGGAAAAGCAAAAAGAGGAAAGTTGCCTTTTTGAAGCCATCCCTACGAGAACATGGCTGAACATGAAAACTGACTGGCAAAGACTTGCAAGAAGCATGAATGAAAGCGGTAGAGAAGGAGGGGATTTCCAAGCTGAGGGTGTTTTTGTTGGAAAGATCCAAGACTATCAACTGATGGAGGAACTTCGCAGCACCTTTCTCACAGTAGGGTTCTCCATCCTCCATGTGGAAGAGGCTGTTTCCAAACGGCTTCCGACAGGCAGCGCAGACAAAGCAAGTGGTGTGCCAAGTTTGCCTCAAAGCATGCATCACTTCCTGGAAGAGAAAGGAGAAGTGGGTGATTTTTCCAGAAATGTTCTCCTTTTGGTGGGGGAAAGGAACATGGGGGAGGCCAGCTCTTATCCCAGCTAAATAATTCAACGATTGATTATTATTTCCTCTTGTCAAGGAGAGGTAATGTCTGAGCAACTCAGGTGGAACTCCCGCAGGTCATTGTGGGGTTATCCCAAGATGTTCTTCAGATGTGGTGAACCTCAACTTCTATCATGCCCAGTGAAGCAGCTGAGTTGTCTACGGTTCATGGAGTTTTCAGGTAGTCCTCGAATTATAACCATAACTGAACCCCATATTTTTGTTGAGAAGCGAGACAATAGTCAAGTGAGTTTTGCCCATTGGATGACCTTTCTTGCCACCACTGTTAAGTGAATCACTGCATTTGTTAAGTGAATCTGACTTCCCCGTTGACTTTGTCTGTCTGAAGGTCACAAAAGGGAATCACACGACCCAGGAATGCTGCAACCATCATAAGTATGAACCAGTTGCCAAGCATTTGAATTTAGACCACATGATTACAGGGATACTGTTATGGTTGTAAGTGTGAAAAACAGTCATAAATCACTTTTTTAGTGCCATTGTCATGTCCCAGCATATAACTTTTATATACTGTTGTTATATACTTTCTAGTGGCCAGAAAGACAAATACCAAGTATATTGTTTGATGCTGATCCAACCCCTTTCCCCATCAGCCCACACTCTCAAAACAAGTGCACGATGGGAAGCCAGACTCCATTTAAGAGGTCCTTAAAGGGGGCGTGCATAAGCATACCAGCGTGCCTACCATCCCTGTCCTACTGTCTCCATTTATCTGTATTTACTTCCTTCATTCTTGTTTATGTTCATACTTATACTTGATATCCTGTACATTTTTGACAAATAAAATAAAATAATAAAATTTCTTTTAGCATTTGGAGAAGGTGGAAGCAGAAAGAAGAATCCATCTTAATCTGTGGCATATGGTCATTCAAGGACAAACCCACATCCCACACAAAGAGTATCATTGGTGAGATTTAAATTGCTTGTATTTATTCATTGCTATGTTCAGCAGTAACCCAATACTGCCTATCTTGTATTTGGTTCTCATTGAATGTATCCCTATTTTCCCCAGTTTCACCATATCCTGTTCTTTCAATAAAGCATTCAGACCTATGCACATGATGCAGAACCGCCGTTGTAACTTTAAATGGTCACTAAACAAATGGTTCAGAGGTGGGTATTCAGCAGGTTCTGACCAGTTCTGGAGAACTGGTAGCAGAAAGTTTGAGTAGTTCGGAGAACTGGCAAATCCCACACGACTAGCCCCTCCCCATCTATTCTCTGCCTCCCGAGTCCCAGCCGATTGCCTGAGCTTTCTTTTGTTGCCCTGCACAGGAGAACGGAGCTGGAAAGCAGGTTAGTGGGGTGGGGAGGGAATGGGGATTTTGCAGTAACCTTCCCTTGCCACACCCACCAGGCCACGCCCACAGAACTGGTAGTAAACTTTTTTGAATCCCACCACTGAAATGCTTATAAGTGGAGAACTACCTCTACAGTCAAACGCCCCAGGAAAGCATTAGGAAGAGGAAGGTGGTGTGACTTTACTTCAACCTTTAAAGAGTGTTGCTGGATGCCTTTATCTAAAGGGTATTGGGGATTCAGATCCCCAAGGGGGGAACCTTGGACTGGAAATGCAGTATTGTGTTAGGCATTTCCAATCATCCCATAAATATCTGCTTAAAACACAAAAATGTCAGCTGTGGAAGTTTAAGTCATTCCAACACATCACTTTGAAGTAGCCCAACTCAAATGACCAGGGAAAAAAACCAGGACTGGGATAATTGGTGTACAGGACTTTGCCGACCACTGCTCATTATCTGTTGAGCCATTTGTTCATGAGGTCTCTTCTCTCTATAATTTTTTTTTTTGAATTCCTAGTTTCCAAGGTGTTAGCTAATTTAATCTGACGTTCCCTTCTTCTCACCTACTCTTGACAAAACCCAATGATCATTCTATGTTAACGAGCTGCCTCACTGGTGAGTCACTGTTAATAAATCTAATTAACCTGAATGAGTGTTTGCATAGCAACCTAGATGATCAGTTTAAGTTAAGTTTGCAGGTCATCCTGCTTAGTTTATGGGGAAGTCAATACAGGAAAAGGGAGCTCACGATCTCACAGCCAATGGAAGCTAAGGTCTGATTGGAATCTCAATTAATACACGGCAGAGCTTCTTCATTTCCAAGCCACAGTCTACTCTTCTGTCTTTTCTAACAGGTATGGCCAGTGGTGGGATTCAAATAATTTAGCAACCGGTTCACCCAGTTGGCTGCTGGGGAAGGCGTGGCCGATCCCCATCCTCCAGCTCTGCTGTACATGTGGGATGAGTCTCCTGCAATGGCCACCCTGACCCTGGGTGAACCGGTTGTAAATTACCCACTCTCCCCGCTATCAGCATGGATCCTGGGTGCTGCGCTGCAACGGACCAATGGAAAAATTCGGCACAAGGGGAGGAGGAGGAGGAGGAACAGCTTCCCTTTTCCTCACGCTGACTGCTTCGTGGTCCATTTCTCCATTACAGCACAGTGCCCAGGGTCCACTTTGATAGTAGGGGTGGGGGTGGGGGGGTATGTAAGAACTGGTTCGCCTGAACCAGTACAAACCGGCTGTCAGCTTTGGAAGCCATATTAGCACCAGATGCTTCCAAGCTGCCACATTCCTGAGCCTGGGAAAATGGAAGGAAGAGATTTCTCGGAGCGTATGTGGTTAGACACAACAACATTCTTCTTCTAAGTCAAGGTCATGTTATTTCTGCACCTGGTGGAGAGGACGTCTCAGGTTGGGACGGATGGTGATTGGGGCATGTGATGCAATGATGGGTGCAGGGGGTGGATTTGTAATGTTTTACTTATTGCAAGGAAACCCGGAGCGTTCAGATTCGGGATTTCCCAGATGTGCCAGTTTACTATTCTAATGAAAAGAACCTTTCAGACGATGTCTGTCTTGGATTTATTTGTTGGACTGGAGGTTTTCTGGAACACTGACACTGGCTGAATCCCACCACTGGATACGGTTCATGTTTATCAACTGATATAGAGATGATGAGACTTCAGAGACATTCTGTGCCCACTGTAACCGAAATTTTACATCTGGGCTTCAAAAGGATAGGTGACCATTACAACTGGAGCAGAGAGCTAGAGTTTTCTTTGTCTCTTCAGTGCTCCCCGAGGGTCATTCAAATTCTTGCAGCCCATATCTGGTAGTTGGGCTCTCCCCCATAGACATGATTTGGCCAGGATTCCTCCCAGTAGGCTGGTGGACTTACCCCCATGATCTTGGCATGGCATCTGGCACAGGTCGGGGCAAAGAACTGTTCATAGCAATGCTCACAGTAGACGCTGTTCTGTTCTTCAACAAACCCCACATCAGCCAGAGAGGTCTTGCAATAAGCACAGTAGAATTCCTCAGGGTGCCAAGAGCGACCCATGGCTACCAAGAACGGCCCTCTGTAAGAATGAATCAAACACATTCAGAAAGATATTGCTCTTCTATCCCTTGCTTTTCTATCTCTTGCACATATGGATCTGTTCCAATGACTCCTAGGAATTAGCTTAATAAAACCCAGAAAAACCTCTTTAAAGACTTAACAATTCAAAGCTTATTGAACTATTATTCTGAATCTCCCCATTACCAGCCCACACGGAGAATTAATAAATTTTCTTCCGAGGGGATCTGAACACAATGTCAAATCCAGCCAGCGACCAAGAAGCCCTGGGAGCAACTGGAGGACAAATTTCTCTGCTGCAAGAGGAAGCAGCAGAAGCCGACTTGTTAGCAGAACTAAATCTTGGGGAAAAACCAGCTGTAAAACCCAAATGGTCCCTGGGAGTCGGATGGAAGGATCCTGAGGAAAAGCCTCCTCCAGGAGTGACCACTACCCGTCGGCGTGGAAGAGAGGAGCCATGGCAGGAGAAGGAAAGAAAGAATTTTCTACTCACTCAAGCCATGCATCTTCTAAATGAAGCTACCGGAGAACCTCAAACTGATCAAAGGTATGAGGGAGAGGAGGGGGAGGCAGCCCCAGCCAGAAGAATTAGAGCAGCCACCCCCATAAATCAACCTAGCACAACAGGCAGCAGCAGCCCAGGGCCCCCCAGCAGGAGGAGTAATTGCCAGAAGACATAGAACTCCAAAGGTGCCCCCATTGGAAGTAAAATATGGAGCGGGTCCCAAGGAATAGGATTCTTCCTGGCACAAGTCTGGAGCCATATGGAGGAAAACGGAGGGGATTTTTCCTCAGAAGCAGCCAAAGTCAGATGTGTTACCAGGGCTCTGGAGGGAACCGCTGCAGAGTGGATGGTG
This sequence comes from Pseudonaja textilis, assembly GCF_900518735.1. The sequence goes on along the minus strand of NW_020769358.1, from coordinate 4,521,500 downwards.
ACTTTGCATAATGATAATGCCCCTCAGCTGATGAATTAAGACCTGTTCATGACTGCACTGTGGGCCAGGTTTGAAGACCCACTTGCTGAACGTAAGGCCAGAGTTAGGATGAAGACCATAAATCAGGGGTGGAGATAAGGGGCCGACTACACCCAGGAATTTAGAGAGCTGGCGTGTCATGTTCGAGGCTGGTCCCAGGGAGCCCTGATAGAAGCTTTTAAAGATGGATTGAATGAAGATGTATATCGAAGCTGTATTACCAAAAGAGACCCCAGTGAGCTGCAGCTATGGTACGTGCTGGTGGCAGAGGTGGAAACTGATCTGACCTGAAACAGACGCGGGGGGGGGGGGGGGGGGTGTTGATTGGAGCAAGTCCTCCCCCACCAGCCCTCGAGAAGCCTTAAAACCTCAAAAGGGAGGAATGGCGGCAAAACCCAAGACCACTGCATGCTTCCGATGTGGGAAGGAAGGTCACCGGGCTGCAGATTGCCGTACCAAGCTAGAACCAAAGGGGTCGCCAGGAGGAGGAAGAAAACCTGAAAACCCCCCAGCAAAGCTTCGCAAAGTGGTGCTTAAAGCAGAGGAGGTTGTAGAGATCGTCCCTCTGAAAGGAGAGGAGCTGGGAACTCCAACCTCTTCTGAAGAGAGTGAATCTGAATCGGAAGACGACTCACTGGTAAGTCCAAACAAGGGCTCTATGACCATTCCAGTGAGATTAAGGGTACCCACGTTGGGAGCCAAAGGGGAAATGCCGGCCTTGTTAGACTCTGGGTGCACAGTCTTTGCTGATTTAAAACATAAGTAATGTCTGATAACATTCTCTTTACAGCCAAGAACAGAAATCACTGTTGTCTTTGGAAATTATATACAGCCCATCCTCAAGGTATGAATCATTCTAATAACTTCCATTCTTCTAGGAACCTCTTAATTCATTTATATAGAATAGAATAGAATAGAACAGAATAGAATAGAATAGAATAACAAGAGTTGGAAGGGACCTTGGAGGTCTTCTTATCCAACCCCCTACTTAGACAGGAAACCCTACACCACTTCAGACAAATGGATATCCAACATCTTTTTAAATGCTTCCAGTGGTGAAGCTCTCACAAGTTCTGGAGGCAAGTTGTTCCACTGATTAATTGCTCTCACTGTCAGGAAATTCCTCCTTAGTTCTAAGTTGCTTCTCTCCTTGATTTAGTTTCCATCTGTTGCTTCTTGTCCTGCCTTCAGGTGCTTTGGAGAATAGCTTGACTCCCTCTTCTTTGGGGCAGCCCCTGAGATATTGGAACAGTGCTATCATGTCTCCCCTTCTTTTCATTAGACTAGACATACCCAGTTCCTGCAACCGTTCTTCATATGTTTTAGCCTCCAGTTCCCTAATCATCTTTGTTGCTCTTCTCTGCACTTTTTCTAGAGTCTCAACATCTTTTTTTAAATCGTGGTGACCAAAACTGAATCAAGTGTGGTCTCACCAAGGCCTTATAAAGCGGTATTAATACTTCACGTGATCTTGATTCTGTCCTTCTGTTTATGCAGCCTAGGGCTGTGTTGGCTTTTTTGGCAGCCGCTGCACACGCCTGTCTCATATTGAAATGGTTGTCCACTAGGACACCGATTTCCCCCTACCTGAAAGAGAATGTATTTACAAAGAACTCTATGCTAGTTTGGGATGGCCACTAGTGAAGTTTCTGTTTCTCCAAACTGGATCCCACCCGCTGTGTTGGACGTCATCAGCCCTACTGGTTGGGGATAATGGAATTTGTAGGTCACCAGCTTAGGAGTGATCAGATTTGGGGGGGAAGATGTGTTAGCCATTTGCAGTATCCATCCTGAATCTAGGATGTGACTCGAATGGAATTTCTGCTTTCCAAGGACTGAATGGTGAAGATAGACACTGTACACAAAAGACAAGCTTTTCTCTCTAGGAAAGCTAATGTTAGGTGAAAAAAACATCAGGATCATAGGTTAAGAGGCAGTGCAGAAAGATTTACTGCTCAATCCTATGCACAAGATGAAGAATGAGTCCACAGAAATCTTTACTCCTTTAAGAGGTGTTTATATAAGGCTGACATTATAGAGGGTGTGTTCTCTCTCCTTGTGTCCAGTATTCATTGCAGAGTACTCCATGTAGAGTTAAGAAGAAGATGGATTGCTTGTAAAGTATTTTGCCTACCACATATATTTCTGTATGTGTCTTGTATATAAACCACTGTTCAATGTCTCTCTGTGTTGTGATTTGCTTCTGGGTTGTTTCACAATAATAGTCATGCTGCAAATGCTGTAACACAACTAATGGCTAAAATTGGTGCTCGAGAAGGGCCAATGGAATCCAAGGAAGCTGGACTTGGATCTCTTATGGCAGTGATGGCTAATCTTTTCCTTGTCGCGTGCTGAAAGAGCACATGCATGCCTGCACCCATAATGCAGTGTGCACATGACCCTCTGTGCATGCACGTGTAACCCCCCCCCGGACATGCATCTCCCACATGCGTGTTTCCCCCCCCCACATGCCCGACAATTGGCTGGCTGGGGGCGTGTGCACATGCGCTGTGGATCTGTTCTGGGTGACCTCTTGCATGCCAGCAGAAATGGCTCTGTGTGCCACTTCCGGCATGCATGCCATAGGCTCGCCATCACAGTCTTATGGCAATGCAAGGACTCTAAACTGATGATGCACTTAACTCCACCTTCCCACCTCTGCCTGCCTTTCTCCTACACATCCACCATCTTCAGTCTCTGGCATAAATGTAAATGCACTCCACTAGAAGTCCTTTCCACAGAAGGATACAATGGACATACCTGATGATGCTGTTACAATGTCCACAGAGCGGAGTTCGGCTACCGGCGGGGCAGCGCTCTGCTCTTTGGATGGTTCCCCGTGCGATGGCAGGAGCCTGGATGGACGCGGGAATTGAGGGAGGTGGAGCAGAAGATGGAGGCACCGGAGCACCCTTTGGCAGAATGTGCTTGGTGACGGTGGTTGTACTTTTCCCAGGAGCAAACTTTTGGGAGAAGGAATCATCTGTCACCCAGGGGGGACGACTTGCAGGCTCAGGTTGGCTTGGAATATAGGTATGTGTGGACACCGACGGTGGGGCGGGTGCTGGAGCTGCTGTAAATGAGAAATTTGCACATAACAATCCTCATTTTTTCCCCTGCAAACCAGAAGTGGGATTCAAAATTTTTAACAACCAATTCTGTGGGCCTGGCTTAGTTGGTGGGCATGGCTTGGTGGCCATGTTATTGGCTGGATGTGGCCAATTCAATATCACTCACATTGAGGCACGCATCTCCCCGCCTGGCCTCTCATGACTGTGGGGATGCTGCAAGAATCATGTGAAAAATGGTCATAAATCACTTTTCAGTGCCATTGTAACTTTGAACAAGCAAAGTACCAGCAAAGGAGGGGGAAAAAACCTCCAGAGACATTCCCGAGACAGGAGGGCTAGTCCTGCCAAGAATGTAATAAGAGTTAATGGAGAGGCAGTTTCTGTAAGCAACACCAGAATGTTTCCTTCCTTACAGGATTAGGCCAGTAATTTCTTCTAACAACCGGTTCTCCGAACTGCTTAGAATGTTAACAACTGGTTCTAACAAATAGGTGCGAACTGGTAGAATCCCACCCCTGCTGCAAACTACAATATTTATCAGGACATTCATACCAGAGCAGCCTCAGATAATCTTAATGCTGCTTTCGAAGCCTGCTTTCAAAATCCGATGCTGCAACAGAGCTAAAATATTGGATAAGCCTTGGTCTTTAGAGTCAAATAAATTGCAAGAATCATTATTTAGTTTGTTTTGGTAGGTTGTCTATATCAACCCTGTAGTCCAGGATAGCAGTCAACAATTGCATAATGTTAACAATCCAGGGTGCAATTCAACCGGTATAACAACCAGTTTGGTGAGCGCGTATGTGCACCAAATGTGCACTGTGCACGTGTCCCCACCCCTGGCTGACACCCTTCCATTATCAGCTGGAAGTTGGATATAACATAGCCCTGTACATGGAGGGTCCATTTGGATGCTAGTTAAGGGGACCCAGGCTTTATGGAAATGTCTAATTTTGCAGATCCCAGAATTTAATGGCCTTCCTTTCCCTGGTGGAATGAAGTAGAGTTTGCGTGGCAAATTCAGTAGTAAGCAGAAAGCTAAACTCAAAAATCTTCTAAGATGTTTTTCAGGCCTAACTTTCAAGACTTCATCGGCTCCAAAAGACAGAGAATTTGCAAACTAATCCTGAACCGCATGTTATAGTTTTTAATAATAAATTTCAGAACATCATTCTTCTCTATTCTTCCTTCTGTTCTATGTTTAAAAGAAAGTTTTATTTTAATTTCCTGTTTAGCTTTGTTTCATTCCTTCATACCAGCTCCCGTGCCTCATTCCATTCCCACCTTAGCCCAAGGCCTCGTTCTTTCATACAAATGTATATTTTTTAAAAACTTAAAAATCTATAAACTGAGGCCTTTCCTTGTTCTCAACCTCCTGATGTCTTATGATATTAAATCACTCACAGTTTTGGAGGCAAATATCTTGCCGCTTAATCAGAACGCTAGCTTAAATGTTCAAGCTGCTTTGGCATCATTTTCTTGGTGAAAACTGTATAGAAATAAATAATCTTGAGCATCTCACGAAGAAAGGTTTGCAGGTGTACCTTCCTTTGCTAAGCGAGTTGCTGATTTTCAGACGGGGGAAAAACAGTGGACAACTCAAAGAATACAGTATTCCAAAAAAGTAACCTCCTATTTCTGAAGTGAAATACGATAGACTCGAGACCGGAGTTGAGTTCAGCTCTTTATTTAACTGTCAGTAACTTCAACTAAACTCGAGCCGTGGCAGCCTCTTTTATAGCGGCTGCTCGCGGCTCGCAACCAATGGCATCATTTTAAACCTCCCGCCGTTTAGGTGGCCAATCATAATCAGTTGTTAACCACCAATCGCTAGGCGGTAGTGATTGTCCAATCGGACCGTAGTTTTATGAGTATGCAAATGTCTATATACAACACCCCTCCCCTCTTGGCACGGTCCAACTTTACGTGTTGTATATAGACATTTGCATACTCGTAATACTACATTCCGATTGGACAATCACTACCGCCTAGCGCTTGGTGGTAGTGATTGTCCAATCGGAACGTAGTATTACGAGTATGCAAACGTCTATATACAACACATCCCATCTGGATTCTGCTGCTTTATTCTGTGGAGGGCTTCGATAAAACATGGAAAGGCTTAAGTCTTCTTCTGGGATGCTACCATAAGGAAAAGAGTGTACCACACAGAGGCCTGTAGACATCTGAATTGGCTCCTCTGCTTACTAGGAACAGAAGGAGCTTATTCTCAAGATGCAGAGGTAATCGTGGAGGGAGGGGGGGAACCTAGAATGTCATGCCATCTGCTGACAGTTTTGGGGAACTGGCATCCCGTGAACAAGGACTATATTTCTGGTTTCTGAAAATGTGATTTATCTCCAGACAAAGAAGGACCGTGAAGTTGTTTTCAGCAAGTGCTAAGCAGTGTCCTTCAACAGCGGAATGCAGAATTTTCCTAACCGTGTTTATACATCAAGGCAGCTTGTTAGGCTACTGGGAAATGAATGAGTGTCTATGGCTGTTGTTTTATAAAGACCTGTTCTCTTCAGAGGTTTCAATCAATCAGAATAGAGCTGGAAGGAAGGGACTTTGAAGGTCTTCTAGTCCAGCCCCCTGTGCAGAGTCCTTCGGGGGGGGGGCAGGAAATGCTGGCAAACGGAGCTGTGCGCTTGTCACATTTTCCCTCATTCCAGAATAAGGTTGTACCTAATTCCAGAATCTTTTTCTGTTTTGAACCCCCAGCTGAATTTCAGTGATAAATCAGGTCTTGGCTGACTGAAGAAAAAGCTAGCATGCTACCACCAGAAAATCTGAGATATGTGTACCCAACTGGGACATTAAAAAGACTTTTTTGAGGATGGCAAGAGCAAAAATTCCTGCATTGTTCCCATGGAAACTACAAGCACGTTCACGAAGTTATCAAAAGTGGATCTTAACTCTAAGGAAACTTTAATGTTATAATATGCATAAAAGTGTATCTAAAAATCTTTCTGCGGTTTATTCGAAAAAGCAATGAAAAGACCCACCATCCATCCAACCGAAGGGGAGAAAAACTAACATACAGGTAGACCTGGACTTACAACTACAATAAGGACTGGACACTTCATTGATAAGTGGCCCGGTTGTTAAGTGAAACACCGCATGACCACACCCAATTTTATGACCTGTTTGTCATGGTTGTTAACTAAGTCTCCTGTGGTTACTAAGTGAGACATCACATGATGGCAACTTGTGATTTCCTGATGGCTTCACAAATGACATTTGCTCATTAGAAGCTGGCTGGGAAGATGGCGGATTGCGAATCAGATGATACAGCATTGTAAACGAGCAATGGTTGCCAATGATTGCATGGTAGCGGGCAGAGGTGGTATGCTGCCGGTTCGCACTGGTTCTAGCGATCCGGTAGCATCAGCCAGCAGTTGGCCTCACCCACCCCACCCCTTTCCTGTCCTATATTTCCTTTGTTTGTAGCTCAGCTGATACGTGCGCCAGAGTGGATTCCCATGCCTCAGCTCTTTTACTCACCAGCACAGACAGTAAGTTTTCATGCTTAAAATTGCCCGTTTTAAAATACTCCACAAGCGCTCCCATAAAACCGGTAGTAAAATATTTTGAATTCCACCACTGGTAGGGACATGTTGCAATGGTTGTAAATTCAAGGACAGTTCAGAAGTCCTTGATAAGCAAGGACTACCTGTGCTTTCTTCTTCCTAAAGAAGTAGTAGTAGTTGTTGTTAATGAGCATTATGGGATGCAGTGAAGGATACCTTCAAATTCACCTTACCTGGCTGATAGACCGAGGGCCTTATGCTTGCAGTGGTCACAACTCTTGGCTTCGGAGCAGGTGCTGGGGCTTCACTGTAGCCAGTGTAAGGAGCTGGTCCATGGGGAGCTGGTCCATGGGAAGCTGGTCCATGGGGAGCTGGCCCATGGGGAGCTGGCCCATGGGGAGCTGGCCCATGGGGAGCTGGCCCATGGGGAGCTGGGGCTGAGGTGTAGGTTCTAAAAACAAAGCAGATCATGCATTTGTCAGAAGGCAGAGCAAACAGCTGGAGAAAGATGGTTCCCCTACAAGATGACAACTCTTCCTTGGAAGCTCCAGAGGAAAGCATGGAGATGCTACCACCCAGAAGTCTCACACAGTTAATACACACTTTCCATATTTATATCGGAAAGAAGAGGGAAACCTTTCGTAAAAAGAGGAATCAAATGCTTAGGCACTGTTAGCACCTTTGTAGAGTGTACGTCCGAAAGCCAGCCCCATGGCTATTTGGTTAAGATGGTGAGATGGTTCAGATACCAGAGAAGACAATCCTGGTGGTCTTATCCTGGCTTTGATTCCAATGGAAAGAAATCTGGCGTGCATGGGATAGGGAGATATGGTTGATACACCAAGAGGAATCTCCTAAAAATGTCCTTCGACAGAATGACCAGTGGAGGCAGAAGATTTTACATCTAATCCCAAAGGTACTTTTTCAAGAAGCAACTGGACTTTCTGGTTTTTCTTTGAAGATGGTTCACTTCTCGTCCAAGAAACTCCTTCAGCTTCTTGGATGAGAAGCAAAATGTCTTCAAAGAAAAACAAAGTCCAGTTGCCTCTTGAAAAAGCACCTTTGGGACAACCATGACCTGGAGGACTGAGAGTCTCCATAGATGTTCTAGATCTAGCAGCATTTTCTTCTTAATGGGACATCCCAACTGCTCCAGCTTCTTGTTGAAGGCCGATGCCCCCGTTTTTACCAAGGCTGAAGATATTACTGTTTTCCATCCAGGAAAAAAAAAAAAAAGAGGACATGGTCTCAGAGTCATCCTCTTCTTTGGAAGTTGCTTTTCTTCCATGGTAGAGGAAGCTCATTGGCTGAAGGCCAGGAGAGCTACCCCAAAGCCTGAAGCATCAAGGGATGGTTTGGGCCTAGCCTGGAAGACCCCAGGTTTAGGTCTTTCTAGAATTCTTTCTAGAATCTCAGGCCAAGGATTTAGTTGAAAATACCAGGGTGCTTTAGAAACAAACAGTACTTTCTACCCTTATTTATTTATTAGATTTTTTAAAAAAATATTTGCACTGCTGTTCCGATTTCCTAACAATCTGTCCAAGATTATTCCTGCAGCACACCTGCAAACGAATCATTTTTTCCCCAGAAACTGCCTGTTTTACTTCCCCATTAGACTCACGAGGGGAGCACTTTGCGATGCGTGACTCCATTAAGAAGCTAGCGGTATGTCTGGGCTTCAAAAATTTCAGCAATAGGTTCTCTGCCCGGTTTCTGGGTGAGAGTGGCCATGGTGGGAGTGGCCTAGTCAGCCTCCTGCACCATAGGGTGGTGGTGTTTTCACCTTCCCCAGGCTCCTAAGGCTTTCCTCGAGCCTCTGGGAGGGTGAAAACAGCATCCCCGGGGCTCCGGAGTCCCTCCGGAAATGGTTCCAGCCTTCCAGAACTTCCCCAGTCTCCGGAGGCTTTCCTTGAGCCTCTGAAGGCCTTCTGGAGGGCCTCCACACGGGCCCTACACTTAGCTCGCATTCAAAGGGGGCCATGTAGAGATTCCTGGGAGGGGAGGGGTGAGAGTGACGGGGTGGGGCAGGCAGGGCCAGCCAGGGGTGGGATTTGGCAGTTCACCGGCCTCTGGGAGGGCTGAAATGGCTTCCCCTGGGCTCTGGAGGGCCTCCACGTGGGCCCTGCATTTAGCTCGCATTCAAAGGGAGCCATGTAGAGACTCCTGGGAGGGGAGGGGTGAGAGAGACGGGGTGGGGCAGGCAGGGCCAGCCAGGGGTGGGATTTGGCGGTTCACCAAACCATGCAGAATCTTAGATAGAGGATCGCCTGAACCCATAGCAGCCCACTCCTGCTCTGAGCATACATCGAGTGTTTGTTTCCTTTACCAAAAGCTAGAGGTGTGTCACATCTGACTATTTTTGGGGAACCATTTTCTGTTTCTTGCAAGGTCTTATGACCCCAGAAATGCAGCAACTGTCATGAATATGAACCAGTTGCTACGTGTCTGAATTTTGATCAGTGGGGGATGCTTCAATGGTCGGAAGTGTGAAAAAGGGTCAGAAGTCACTTTTTCCAGTGTCATCGTGACTTCAAATGGTCACTAAACGAGGACTGCCTTGATTGATATAAAAGGTCACCTTGGATTTTAAATGGGGTTCATTTCCTGTACATCTCCAAGATGCAAACATCTTCTTTTTGAAAAGCCTGGTGTTTTCCTAAAGTTGTATTATATATATGTGTGCATTATAATGATATCAAAGAGAAGCAAATGCTAGCCACAAGTACTAGGATAAAGACAGATGGATATATTTATGTATTATTTCTTTCTTGACTAGCTTCCAGGAAAGGACCCTTTCAAGGTGATGTATATGACAAAAATAGATGAATAATGTATGCAGGTTTATTTATATATACGTATATATGTACCTGTGTGTACGCATGTACCGTGTTTCTCATATAATAAGGCCGGGTCTTTTTTTTTTTTGAGCCCTGAAAAAATGGCTAGGCTGTCTTTTCGGGGTTGACTTAATTCCCCCCCCCTTGCATCTTTTTCGGCGGGTGGGCGGCAATGGCTTGGATGTTGACCTCGGCATTGGTGGGGCACTTTGTATTGGGGTCAACGCAGGCAGCACCATATCTGGGTGTGCAACAAAAGTACTTCCTAATGGCAAGCCCCCCCCCCCGCACCATTCCCCCCCATTTCGCATGTTTTAATATAGGCCTTAATTGGGGGGGAGGGGCTTAATTTCATTTCATGCCTATAAAACATGCTGGGACTTCCTATTGGGGGAGGCCATATTGTTGGAGAAACAGGGTATGTACACACACACATATTTGTATGTATGTATACACACACTTATAATATAATAATATAATATAATATAATATAATATAATATAATATAATATAATATAATATAATATAATAATATAATATAATATAATATAATATAATATAATATAATATAATATAATATAATATAATATAATATAATATATATGCATGCGTTATTCATCTATTTTTGTCATATACATCACATTGCAACCATCCTTTCCTGGAAGCTATATATGCTCTGTGTGTGTGTGTGCATGTGTGTGTGTATGTGTGTGTGTAAATAATAAATTGCTTTACAATATGCTGTTATCAGGAATGGGATTCAAATTTTTTAACAACCGGTTCTATGGGCATGGCTGGGTAGGCATGGCTAGGTGGG
>NW_020769358.1:4480833-4511196 GCF_900518735.1 Pseudonaja textilis | reverse complement strand
ATTTGCTGGCTCTCTGAACTGCGCAGAATCATAACAACCGGTTCTATAGAACCGGTCCGAACCAGTAGAATTCCATCCCTGGCTATTATTCTAAGGGAGAACAATCTAAAGGAAATCTCATTTGGGACCAGGCAAATTAATACAAAAGGCAAACACCTTCCATGCAATCTTTGCATGAATGAAAACAAGAACTTTGAGGAGCAGAACTAAAACAGGAAGGGCAGATAACACTTTCTCGCAGTGAAAATGCAGGGGCCTCCTGAAAGAGAGAAAACAAGCACAGCCCTCCATTAATAAAAGATCTGAGCCAAGCTGTAAAAAGAGATCCGTCTAAATTTGAACGGGAGAAAAATGAAAGTTTTGGAAGGAGCTGACGGCGGTTTGCCAGAACAGCTTGGAAAGACTGTAAGCCAGGCGACGTGTCTGCAGGGCAAGCAAGAATTAAGTTTGGAAACTTAAGAGGAACGAAGCCACTGCAGATAAGGAGCGCATTAATGCTCTACTAACGATCAGCTGTCAAACGAAAAACAAGAAGCTTTGAGTGGGATACCTCTTTTGGGACTGGTAGGAGGTGGAAGTCGCAGCTTGATGGTGGAAGCTAAAAAAGAAAAAGAAAAAAGACAGTGTATTTTTTAACTACAGAAGAATAAAACAGGTGTGATGGAGGCATAACATTTCCAACAACAACAAAAATAAGCAAGATTTGTGAAGAGGGGAACACACACAGAAGATCTGAAATTCATTATTTTTGTTACAGCAAAGGGACACGTAACATGTGCTCCATAAAAAGTAGAGTTAGTAACAGTAACAGAGTTAGAGGGGGTCTTGGAGGTCATCTAGTCCAGCCCCTTGCTCAAACAGGAGACAGTTTCAGACAAATGGCTGCCCAGCCTCTTCTTTAAAAGCCTCCAGTGATGTAGCACCCACAATTTCTGGTGGCAAGCTGTTCCGCTGTGTAATTGTTTTCACTGTCAGGAATTTTCTCCTTAATTCTAGGTTGCTTTTTTTCCTCAATGAGTCTCCATCCCTTGTTTCTTGTCTTGTCTTCTGGTGCTTTGGAAAATAAATTGGCCTCCTCTTCTCTGTGGCAGCCCTTCAGGTAATGGAAGACTGTTAGCCTTCTTTTCATTAGACTAGACATACCCAGTTCCTGCAATGATTAGGCCCCTAAGCAACTTTGTTGCTCTTCTCTGAATTCTTTCCAGTGTGCCAACATCTTTTTTTGTAATGTGGTGACCAAAACTGGATGCACTATTCCAAGTGTGGTCTTACTAAGGCTTTATAAAGTGGCACCATTACTTTGCGTGATCTTGATTCTATCCATCTGTTAATACAACCCAGTGTTACATTTGCTTTTCTTTTTACTGTTGCCGCACATTGTTGGCTCACGGTTAGATGGTTGCCGCTAGGACACCAAGATCCCTCTCCTCGTCCTTGGCTTATAACAACAACAGGGACTGGAATTTCCCTGGCTAAGCAAAATCGTTGTTCAGTGGCTCGTGCCCAATTTTACAACCTCTCTAAGCTACTGGCCATGAATAAATGAACCACAAGGCCGTTAAGCAAATCCAGCTTCTCCTGTTGACTTTGCTGGTTGGAAACCACTGGGATTGTCAGCCTTGGAAGCCATATTTTACTTGGAAGCTTCGAGGTTGCCACATTTAGTGCCTGGGAATTTGGGAAGGGGATTTCTTAGAGAGTGGAAGATTAGACTCAACAACATTCTTTTCTCAGAGAGTCAAGGACATGTTACCCTGCACCTGGATGGGAGTTTCTGGAGGAAGGTCTCCAGTTAGGACGATGGTTTGATTGGACCATTGTGATGGCTTGGTGAGTGCAGGGAATTTCTTTTGGGAGGGGAAAACCTGGAACTCTCAGATTTGGGTTTTCCCAGATGTGCCAAAATGACAACTCAAGTAAAAATGGAACTTTGAGGAAATGCCTGTCTCAGAGTTTATTGGTTTGGAGTTTGTTAGTTGGAACACTGACAGTGATCCCATCATCCCAGATGCTGCAACTCTTCTAAATACGTGTCACTCGCCAAGCACCCCAAATTGGGATGCTGTAGGGAGTCTTGAATGTGACGAGCCACAAGTCTCTTTTTTCAGTGCCGTTGTCATTTCCGACATTAGCTAAATGAATAGTTGTTATGCTGAAGACTGTACATTCTTAAGGGATAGAATAGAATAACAGAGTTGGAAGGGATCTTGGAGGTCTTCTAGTCCAACCCCCTGCCTAGGCAGGAAACCCTATACCATTTCATGCAAATGGTTCTCCAATCTCTACTTTAAAAGCTTCCAGTGTTGGAGAACTTATGAGTTGTGGAGGCAAGTTGTTCCACTCATTAATTGTTCTAACTGTCAGGAAATTTCTCCTTAGTTCTAAGTTGCTTCTCTTCTTGATAAGTTTCCACCCATTGCTGCTTGTCCTACCCTCAGGTGGTTTGGGAGAATAGCTTGACTCCCTCTGCTTTGTGGCAGCCCCTGAGAGCACTGCATTTGTAGCAGAGGGCTATTACCACCAAACAACCATCTACCGGGTTTTTCCTGGTGTTTCTATCTCTCAGAGAGGCAGAGGTTTAGCTGGTGCCTGCTCTTCCAATTAACCATGGGGACTGGAATGAATTTGCTCTGTTTCTTATAATTTCTACCCGTTTTCTCCTCTTTTGACTGTCTGCAAGAAGCTCTAATCGTTTTCCTTTGGGGGTCAGTCAGACCTTGTTTAAGATATCTACCAAATCTTAAAAGGCAGTCTTACACTCTGTTAAATTGGTTTGAAGAAACTTTAACTTAAAATGTTGTTCTAACAAAACTTAGCTCTGGGTTTGTCAAAAACTCTTGAGGATTGAGATGGGGAGGGTACTGAAATTCGACAGATAAATAAATAAACAGCTTTGTAACCCATGAACTGACTGATAGCAAACATACTACAGTTAAAACAGTGGCCCTTTGTTGCACCTCAGCAATCAAATTCATTCATTCATTCATTCATTCATTCATTCATTCATTCATTCATTCATTCATGACATTTATATAGTCATCCATCTTATACCCATCTCTGGGTAGGTATAGAAATAATTTGCAGATAAAATACAGGAAAGGAATTCTTCCAAATTCTCATGGCTGTGTTGGATGAGAAGAAGAAGGGATAGAAAAGTTCCTTTTAGGCTATAATTCAGAAAAATATAACAACATCTTCATGATTGTAAATGTGGCTGAACAGATAATAAGGAATTAAGAGTTGCAGCTTAACCATTAGATGTAGGATGGATGTGAGACACCAAGAAGTCTCCAGACCAAATCTGTGTTTCCTTGTGTAGCTCTTAAGCAATTTTACAAAACTTCTTACAACTCAAAATATGAGATCAGCTCCATACTTGTAGGTTAGAAGGAGAAATCATGTTTAGAAAAGTTAAAGACAACCAGCTATTTACAAAGTCATCGACACAACATCAAATATCAGAAACAACATAAGAACAACAACAAAAGAATTAAAAACTACTCAAACAAGGGAAAAAAAAACAAAATTTGGGAGAATAACTTGTATAAATACAATTATAATCTTTAGGAGAAATGTAAAATGTTAAACATCCCAATATAACACTTTCAGCTGGCACGTATTTGGATAGCTAGATCAAAGCAATATATTGGCAATTTTTCTGTTGACGCATTTAGTGAAGGCTAAATGTCAGTAAAACAATTTGTATTTAAATGACACTGCATGGAAAGATCCGTGGAAGATTGTTTTTATATAGGATTACTGTTGTGAGGATTCCGAAACATCCACAATGGAAGGATGCCTTTTGAAGTTGACAGAGCTAGCAGAAATGTCAAATTAACCTGTTTGATTAGAGAAAGATTAACAACGGAAACCTTATGGACTTTTTGCTGAAAAAGGAAAAAAAAAAACAAGAAAAATGAGTTTATGAATTATGGATTTGAAGATTAGAAAAGATCATTTATTTTGGAACATTGTAACTTTAGAGAGCAACATATAAATGAACTGCTGTCAAGAAGATTAGAAGCTGTTTTTATAATTTCCCTTTTCTTTTTCCTCCCATTTCTATTTTCTTTTTGCTCTATTTTCTATTCTTTGTTAACATTATTTTCTCTTATGGTTTTTACTTTGTTAAGAATTTCCTTAATAAAAATGGTATGTGTGTGTGTTTCTCTCTCTCTCTCTCTCTCTCTCTGTGTGTGTCTGTGTGTGTATAAAATGATACTCTAAGCTACTTTGCTATTGCATTAAATTTTTGAGCTAATGAGGTTTCCCATTCTTGTCTAAATACCACCGATTTTTAAAAGCTGCACTCTAGTTTTTTGATGCTCTGCCTTAATAAATCTGGCAGCTAACAAGTGAATTAAATTTCTCCTGGTGCACCATTTTACATCTCCTTGGGAGCAATCAAGCCGCACTAGTGTTATTTATGAAGGACTGTTGTGCAATCTTTCTAATTTCCCGAAAAGTTTCAGTCAGAGGGAGTAGCTGAAATGGCATTGCTCCAGAGATGGTAATATACATCAGTACGAGTACAAACACAGTCTAGACATGGGAAGTTTAAGGTTACCGTGTCTGGAAAGCAACAAGCCTGAGATAAGGCTGCCATCAAAATAGGTGGTCACCTTCAGGGGTGGGTTTCAAAAATTTGAGCAAAGGGTTCTCTGCCTGGTGGTTGGGTGGGCGTGGCCATGGTGGGCATAGCCTAGTTGGCCTCCTGCACCAGAGCAGGGGGTTCGTTTTTGTCCTCCCCAGGCTCCGGAGGCTTTCCTTGAGCCTCTGGGAGGATGAAAATGGCCTCCCTGGGCTCTGGAGACTTTCTGGTCCATTTATGGCCTTCCAAACTTCTGGGAGGCCCATTTTTCGCCCTCCCTGAGCCTCTGTGCATGCCCTGCATGTACCTGCATCCAAAACAGGCCGCATGGAGACGCCTGGGAGGGGTGGGGCAGGATGGGCGGGGCCAGCGAGGAATGGGATTTGGGGTTCTTCAAACTGTGCAGAATCTTAGCTAGAGGCTCTCCTGAACCCCCAGCAGCTCCCCCCTGGTCACCACATCCAAGATCAATAAATGAACAGCAATTTGGTGGTCACCATGTATAGACAGGGGAATGGCACCTAGACTTAAATCCTGAGGAGTCTCTTAACAAAGGAGGATTGAATTGTGTGCATCTGCACTAGCTAGCTTTCTTCCTGGACTAGAAGACTTCTAAGATCCCTTCCAGCCCTACAATTCCACATTCTTCATGACTAGGTCTTCTTGGACCTGCCATAAAAACAGCTGGCCTATCCATATCCAAGCCATGTCCTCGCCTCTCCGCTGCTAGCTCCCAGCTTGTGGGGTTTTTTAGAGAACACTGGATGAAGCTCACAGAAGAGAGAGTTGGATGGATATAATGTGGTTTTAAGGAGATATAGCTAGGAGTTGAAAGGTAACAAAATTATCTTCAGTATCAGTGTCTAAATTTTAATCAGGAGGCTGTGAGTTCGATACTAGGTCGAGGTAGATATTTTTCTCTCTGGACACACTGAGGATATATCTGCTGAAAAAAAACTCCGTATTGGCAACAGGGAGGGCATCTGGCCAGTAAACACTCAGCTCCATTCAGTTGCTCAGATTGCCCGCAAGGGATTTATGGGATCGTTAAAAGAGGATGATCAGTATCGGAATCTTAAGGGGATGTTGCATATTATTATTGTCTCTGAATTATTTCAGTCCACAGTTCTTGAGAGAGAATTAAAAAAAAAAAAAGATTGGAATATTCTGACCTTGGCATGTCCATTTCAACATTTATCCCAGCTCTAGCCCTGGTCTTGAACTTTGGACAAGGACCCATTTTCTAGTGCTGAAATTGGTCTTCCAAACTCTGTACCAATGTGACCATTGTCTCTTTCAGGAGAAATCACTTCTGATACACGGATCCTACTTGAGTGTCAGTATGCCATTCCACTTTTGGAATGTGCCAGGAAGAGGGAAAAATGCTTTGCACACTTCGAACTCCTCATGATTTATTGAAACCGATTTTAAAAGCAAACTGATACCACCAGAATTCTACATTACAGTTGTCAGTTGGATACCGTTGCATATAATATAAAAGTTTATGTAGTACCACAGAGACTTCTTTCATTTCAAATTACAAGAATAAATAGTATTCTGATGAGCTTAATTCCTCTTCCTGTCTCTGATAAGAATAGCTGATACTGGGAACCATTGCTTAAATGCTGAATCCAAGAACTTGGAGAAGATCCAAGATCTCAAGAATCTGAGAGTCTTGGAAAGATGAACATATTACCAACTTTCCTGATTCTTCAAGATCTGGAATCAACTGAAACAGGGGTAAGATTTGATACCTCTGAATGTAGGCTCCATAAAAATATGATTTCAGCTACAGTATTTTGAGGGTTAAAATTCTTTGTGGTCGGAGCTCCTGTTTTCAATTGTCTTTGAATTCCTGTGACCAATTCAGCTTTAGATTTCGGGAATGTTTCCAAACTCCTTTAATGATAAATGTTTGAATTTAAGACTTTTCAAGTTCTTTGGTCTGACTAACAATTCCTGACTCAAGCTACCACCACTTCTTCCTCATTTCAAGCAGCATGACTTCTGGCCCAAAGCCAGATTTTGTAATTAATTTCTGAACACCTCCGAGTAAAAGTCTTGCCATTTCTTTTGAAACCGAGTTGGAACTTGTGACTCATTTTCTTGCGGAATAGATTTAGCAGAAAACATTTTCCCATCGATTAATAAATATCTAATTGAATAAAGTGCTTTCTCTTCCCACTCCCTGAAAACTTCTTATTTATTTGGCTGCTTCAAATGTGCCTGATAATGAAATTGAAGATGATGTAAAGGAACAAGACCAGAATTTATTTTTACTTTGTGCATGTATCTATGTTGAATTTTAAATATGAATTGATCATAGTTAGATCTCTTTCTGAGTTACAGTTTTCATTTGCCTCAAAAGATCAACAAATCTGTTAGAAAAGGCTTTCCTGTCCAGTGAGATACATCTACCATTCTCCATCCTTAGTACATTGCAACTGAGTCCTGATTAATATTGCAAGAAAGAACTATTGGTGGATAAGCAAAGTAGAAGACTGGCACATATCCACAAAGCTTGTGATAAAATGGGGTGCTATGAATACCCCTTTAACAGACTGGAACTGCTTATGTCTCCAAGTTCTTTGGGACAATCAAGGTTCCTTCTCAAGTTGTATGAAATGCAAAGTGCTTCAAATGCACTGTGCCTCATTTAATAAGAAGGAATGGAAAGGCCTAACCATGTTCATCATTCCCACAAGACCTGCTGTGGTCCACCTCTGCCGACAGTGAGGAGGAACATGGGCCAGTCCTGGAATCTGGGAGAGCTCGGATGTGGGATCTGGCTCTGACACAGAGATGGGGCCAGGGCCATCTGGGAGTAATGTGCTGACTCTGGAGCCTCCAGAATCCAGACATCAGCAAGGCAGAGGACCAGGGGGAGCCTGTTCCCAATGCACGCTTGTACAGAGCTGCCAGAAGGCAAGAACAGTTAAGACAAAAGGGGAAAATCAGGAGTAAGGGCTTGGAGATAATTAGCTCCTCCCATAAGACATAAAGGAGGAGCAAAGGGATATGAGCCTTTGCAGGAAGCAACTTTGTTCGTTCTGGTCAGTTTTAAATCTGAAGCTCCATGTTGACTTTGTGCTCCATTTGGCTTTGTACAGTTAATTGGCAATTTAGTTGTTAGCAGCATTTCAAGGGAGATAAAGGTGGGTGCTTATCAGCCTTATCCTGAAGGATTGCGGCAGGCTTCTGTTGGACTATTCACAAACTGTTTGGGACTCATTGTGGGCTGTGAATGCATATAGTACACAGCCGTTGAAATAAAACAAAACGTTTTTGGGAACAACGTGTGATTGTTACTGTCTCAGGAAGCCTTGGTCAGAACAAGACCTCAGAAAAGTTTTTGGACTTTTATTCCATGGTTTAACTCAAGTGAGATTTTAAAACGAGGTTGATGATTTAGACCCTTCAAGCAGGGGTGGGATTCTACCGGTATGGCCCAGTTCAGGCGAACCGGTAGCTCTGAAGATTAGCTGGGAGCAAACTGGTTCGGTTTGCTCTGATGATCAGCTGTTGGGCCCACCTGCCCGCCCGGCTCTAGGCTGTGCTTTATATCCTGTTTTTCAAGGTCAGCTGATCTGCACGTCAAAGCAGATTGCCTCACACCAGCTGTTTAACGCACAGGGATTGCTGGAGATCAGGTCAGTAGCAAAAGCTCTGTGCACGTGCGAACTGTGCCTTTGGCACGCATCCATGCACAAAGCGTGCGCTCACCTAACTGGTTGAATGGCACCCCTGCCTTCAAGGACGGCTTTTGAATTATATGACCAGCAAATGCTTATTTGGAAACAAGGTTCTGTCTTCCTCTCTCTCTCTTCCCCTCCTCTTTCATCTCTCTTATGAATCAGCCTGTCCTTTTCCAGATCTCAAATGAATCGAACACGGGGATTGCAAGTATCACAAAAGTCGCTTACAAAGCAATGGCCACAGCTATTTAATGGCCCAAGAAGGAAGCTTTGCTTTGCGGGGAAAAACTCCATAGATGTGAGTCAACATTGAACTACTCCGTTTTCAGAGTTCTGCCAACTATTTTTTTTGGCAGCCTATCTTAAGCCAACAACAATAATAATAAAATGCTTGACTTTTAAGTAATGATCTACACACATGATTTCTAGAGTTTAAACCGCAGCTCACGAGGCTATTCTCTTCTGCAGGTAAAAACAGGGGAAAGAGTTTATTTTCCTAAAGCTGCCTGGAGAATTTTTGGACTGAGATGGGATCACAGACACTCAGCACATGGCTAGCAGAATTCTTTATTAATATTGATTAATATTTCATGTGGTAGCAAAGTACTACCAACTGCCTAGAATATTCCAAGAAACTTTTTTAAAAGAATCAATTAATTACGTACAATTTAATGTCTTTTTCTGGGAAAAGATCCAGCTGTTGTAACAGGGGATTTAGTGTACCCTGAAAGAATGAAAAGAACATAGGTGGATTTTTCTGGCTTTCTGTGAATCTAGAAATGAAGCTTTGATTTGCACGGGTGACCGATCACACTGGCATCCTCCCAAGGAAATGTGATCCATTGGAATTCATTGTCCTAGTTTAGATAATTCCAGTGAAGGTTTACAGATTATGAGCAGAAAAAAAAACCCACCTCTGGACTAACCAGGTATGTACAAAGATGGGCCCTGATATGAGATCATCATTATTTTATGACCCCATAATCCTTTGTGGAGTGGAGTCTGGGAAACTGAATCGAACTGGCAGAGCGTTTAATGGCCAGATGCCCTCCCTGTTGCCAATGCGGAGTTTTGTTCAGCAGATAGATTCTCAGTGTGCCCAGAGAGAACTCTACCTAAGATCGAACCTGACTGTGAGGCGAGAGTTCCACCTCTAGGCCACCGCACCACTTGCCCTGATACGAGATGATCAGAGTGATAATATTAATCATACAGTGATGCAATTTTGCGAGTGATTTGTGCGTTGTGAGTTTGCAGACTGGTCTTCTCCAAACTAAGCTTTTCCGAAAACTGAGATCAATTTTTTGGGGGGTAAGCACAGTTTCAGTTGCTAAACTGAAGCAATTATTCAGTAGAAGACAATGCAATGACAGAGGTTTTAAAACAGCCCTAACAAAAATGCATGGATTACCCTGATATTCTTTTTTTTTTTTTACAGGAATTTGTATTCCTGGTTATTGCCTGCATCTCTTCAAGGGACCCCCTAGAAGATGGCTAACCTTGTGGAGAACAACTTATCGTACAGTACTAAAGGTTCCAAGATACGTGGAACGTGGTTTTTTGTTTTTGTTTTGCCCTTCCCACTTCCCCTTAAATTGAATTAATTCCTTGTCCTAGTGGAGGGCACACACCAAAGCAACTGGATGGAGCAAACAAGCACAAAATTTTACCTTTGGCAGGAGGATGAGATGGAGTCATAAGCCCCAGATGAAGCAGAAGCTGGCAGCAGCGTCATCCGATGGACACCACTGTGAGAAGAAGTAGAAGCAGCAGCAGCAGCAGCAGCAGAAGACGGACTGGCCGAAGCAGCAGGCATAGCAGGAGGAGCGCAGCTGATAGACACAGGCTCATGCTCAACAGGGGTACTAAAGTTAAAGTTAAATTGGATAAAACAAGATGTATCTTTAAATGCTGGGCCTCGACTGGTCCACCAAGGTGGTAGGTCAACAAAGATACATACAAAGAGGCAGGTGAACTTGCTTCAGGGTTTTGGAAGCACAGCTCAAAAGGACCATGGAGATCAGGGGTGGAGGACATTGGATAGGGCTTGGGTACACTTGGGGTGGTGGTGGTAAGAGACTAAGAGAGTCCGCTCACCAGCTCTCTGCATCCCCACTGTGGGAAGATGCATCAGTTGGCCAATCCAGGGAGGAGATGTGATAGGATCTAGATCATGGGTAGCATCATGTTGTCGTCACGTGACTTCAACCCTGAAGCTGGCCTAACCAACGCCATTTTGGCCGCTTCAGTGTTGCCACACGGGACCTGAGGGATAGGGAGTGGGTAGTTGAAATAGAGGGGATTTTGTAGCCAAAATAAAACACTTTCTCTTGGGAACCGAGGACTTTCTCACACCTGGTTGGAGGAAAGCGGAGCGATGCTACCTGGCTGTCAGACCGCATGGTGACTGGACCTTGTGACTGATTGTTTTGAGAAGTAGAAAATCTTTCACTTTTAATTAGGTGAAAACCGTGGGAGTTTTCAGAGTCGGTTTGTACCAGTTATGTGCCAATATGATTATCCCAATAAAAGTATTCTTTGAGGAAATCAGTTGGCTTGGAGTCTTGCTTGCCATGGATTTATTACTTGGAATCCTGACAGTGACGAATCGTGACTTTTTCCCCTTCACTAAACTGGGGGTGGGCGTGGCCAGCGCATGACGCATCTGGCCCACAGGCCACGACTTTAACACCCCTGATCTAGATCATACAGGTGGGGAAAGGATTGGCCTTTTTCATTATTGTTGGATCCGCAAATTTTCAGCATCCTCTGAGCTGTTGATTTAAAAAAAATGGGGTGCATGTGATAACAAACAGGGTATCAAAAGGAAAGGTGGAAGGAAAGAATGGTAATGTTTGGAGGCCTCTTCATACTGACAACGAATTATTGCTTGAGCATATTTCTTAGCATTTTCTTCTTTTACCCAACTTGGCTGCTTTTAGAACACCTCTCTCTCTCTCTTTCTTTCTCTCTCTCTCCCTCCCTCCCTCCCTCTCTCTCTTTCTCACACACACATGTGCTAAGTAGAAGGCTGGTTCTGTCAATTTTTGACCTGGTCATCAGTTCTCAGATTATTACTAGTTTAATTCATGTCTCATCTCGTTCACCCTCTTCTTTCTCTATTGACCTGTATAATTCCTTCAAGGAAAGTACTTCTGGGATCCAGCCTTGGCCAAATGAACCTGACATCTTAATTCTCCATTGTACATCTTTATAACCTGAACATGTCCTCTTTTAGGGGTTACAGTTCCTCAAAACCAAATGTTTGCACATCTTATTTAGATATAGAGCCTCAGTGGTTAAAGTGCAGTACTGCAGGCTACCTCTGCTGACTGCCGGCTGCTTGAACTTCGGCAGATTGAATCTCACCAGGCTCAAGGTTGATTCAGATTTCCATCATTCCAAGGTGGGTAAAATAAGGACCCAAATTGTTAGGGGCAAGAAGCTGACTCTTTAATCCATTTAGGGAGGGCTGGAAAGCACTATAAAGTGGTATATAAGTCTAAGTACTATTGCTATTATTTCTATAACCATAGGGAACACTTCATCTCTTTGGGGATCCTCTTCTGATGGGAACAAAGCCTAGCTTTCCACATGCAGGTGAGATTTAGTTATCAGGGAGACCATTCAAATGTGATCCACTTATTCGTTGGATTTGTACCAGATATGTACAAATATTCCAAAGGGTTGGGCTGATCATCTACTACATCTATATGATGCTACTACATCTACTGCATGGAGGCCTAAAACTAGAACAGCTGGGCCTTGTCAAGAACATTATACCATCACAACATGGCATAGCAAATTGGGTTATGAGACTCATCAAGAGCAAACTACCCACTTCCCTGCCCTTCAGGAGAAAATTAGAGGAATAGGAAGACTCGAGAAATGGCAGTCAGCATCCTACAGCAGAGATCTCCAACCTTGGTAATTTTAAGACTTGTGGATTTCAGCTCCCAGAATTCCCCAATCAGCCATGCTATGAGATTCTGGGAGTTGAAGTCCACAAATCTTAAAGTTGCCAGGGTTGGAGACCCCTGCCCTACAGCATTCTCCAGCACCATCCCAAGGACACACTCAAGAGATCATTAATGACTGGAACAAAATACAGGTAGCCACAACAATTTGGCCTTATGGTTTCTTCGGGAGCATTTTAAGTGACTTAGCTGCCAAGAATTGTGAGACCCTTCAAACATCATTACCATCATTTATATGAGCACCAGACACACAATTGATCTCATTTAATACCTCAGTGGATTTTGCCTTTATTAACTATTACCTCAGTGACAATACCGTCTGATTTTCCAGTTATCAGTTAAAGGGAAGGAAGAGTGGCAAGTGGAATTAGACAGTGACATGAATTGGACAGTGATAGGAAGTGGATCACTGCCAGGTTCTTTCACTAGTCCATTAGTATAAAATCCTTACCAAATTTGATATCCTGCAGAATAGATCTGTTATTTTCTAACTTTTATTTATGAGTTACCCTACTAGGTGTAAATCTAGAGTCCAGCTGTTTCAGGAAAGCGTTTTCCGTAGACACTGTTCTCCACAGACCCAGACATGACATCTCCTGCTGATATGATAGAGAGTATTTAGGGTGTGTTTGGGGTCAATTTTGAGGCGTTTGGGCTGATAATTTTGGACTTCATTGCATTGGTTGATCTCAGAGCTGGATCTAGTCCAGACATAATTTTGTAGAGTTTGTGCTTCACAGTGGAATGCAAGATCAGTGATACTGGGAAAGCTACCTTTCCGGCTCTTCTTTGAATATTTTAGCTCTTGAAAATTATGTTATTACATTTTCTGTAGCAAAATTTTTTTTGATCTGAATCCTCAGAATGTGCTTAGGTTTCTTTCCAAATATTTCAAGTCGATAGTTAGTTATCCCACTAAAAAAGGAACATGTTGAACATTCCATGTATCTTATTTTTAGTTCCAATATTCACTGGAAAAATATAAAACCTTTTTTCATCCTTGTGCACAAAAACACACACACATTCTCCAGGTGGGTCTTGAGCAATTCAAAAAAGATTGCAATTCCTTTTTTTAAAAAAAGATCAGGCAAGATGGAAGTGTTTTATCTGGGCAAACTCACTCCAGGTTTGCTACTATCATCTACTACTCTACCTGCTAGAAATTGACTTTGTTAAAGCCCTCTGTGGACAACTGTGATCATGCCAAAGTCTGAGAATCTCTAAAGTAGTACAGTTTCATTCAAAGCATTAAGTACTCCACAGTTATCCATTTTCCTTTTTTCCCCTTCTCTGGATTTTGTTCAAGTCCACTGTGGAGAACTGTGATCCTGCAAATTTCGAGAATTTCTAATGTTGTATAGTTACATACAAACCATTTATCTTTAAGTACACTACGGTCTTCCAATACGTATAATTTCCTTTTTTCCCCCGTCTCTGTTTTGTACTTTGTGTTCTGAAGCTCTCTGTAAGAGTCCTAAACAACCTCAAGCTTGTGGAAATTAAAAGAAGACCAACAAATGATGTATAACAGTAAGCCACAAACAGTTGTATGATCACAACGATATGATAGCAACCAGGATGAGTATCAAATTAGTTAATAAAAATCAGGAAGGAAATCACAAGTGATGAAGTGGAGAAAAAAGAAAAGGGAAGGGAAAAGAACCAAAATTCTAAAAGTATCAAGGTAATCATCTAAGCAACTACAGGTAGTCCTTGACTTACAACAGTTCATTTAGTGACCATACAAAGTTACAATGGCATGGAAATGAGAGACTTATGACCGTTTTTCATACATGACCAGGGCTCTCCAAACTTGGCAACTTTAAGACTTGTGGACTTCAACTCTTAGAATTCTTGGAGTTGAAGTCCACAAGCCTTAAAATTGCCAAGTTTGGGGTCCCCTGCTTGAGACCATTGGTCATAGTCACATGACCAAAATTCAGATGCTTGCCAACCGGTTCATACTTACAACCATTGCTGGGTCCCAAGGTCACGTGATCTCAACTTTTGCGACCTCCTGACGAATCAATGGGGAAGCCAGATTTACCTAACTACCATATTACTAACTTAGCAACTGCGGTGATTCACCGAACACCTGTGGCAAGAATGGTCGGAAAATGGGACAAAATTCACTTGACACCTGTATAGCCTAGCAACAGAAATCTTGAGCTCAATTGTAGATGTAAATCGAGGACTAGCTATATAACCCTTCAAGCAAGCAGCCGGTGACTCAATTTGCTATAGCCGTGAGCTTCAATTCTCGATTTATTGAAATAATAATTTGATTTACATATGAAATAGATATTTTCTGTACACACACACACATAACACAGACAAATACATGTGTGCTATTTGTTAATTCTCCTCACCTGGTTTGGGAGGAAAAAAAAATAGCAAAAACAAAACAAAAAAAAGAAACAGGCAAAAAACATCCAGTTTTTTACAAGTGACATAATAACACACCCAACATACAAGGAAAAAAATGTGAATTAACCCAGAATACAGGTAGTCCACAACTTGCAACAATTCATTTAGTGACTGTTCAAAGTTACTACAGCACTGAAAAAAATATGACAGTTTTTCACACATACGACTATTTTGCAACGCCCCCAGGGCCTTGTGATCAAAATTCGGATGCTTGGCAACTGATTCATAGTTATGAGGGGAGGTTTCTGCCAGGGGTGGGCTTCAAAAATTTTAGCAACGGGTTCTCTGCCTGGTTGCTGGGTGGGTGTGGCCATGGTGGGTGTGGCCTAGTCAGCCTCCTGCACCGTGGCGGTGTGTGTATGTTTTTGCCCTCCCCGGGCTCCGGAGGCTTTCCTCCAGGGTGAAAATGGCCTCCCCAGACTCCGGAGGCTCTCTGGAAGCCAGAAATGGACCCATTTCCGGCTTTCCCAAACTTCCGGGAGGCCCATTTTTCACCTTCCCTGAGCTTCTACGTGGGCCCTGCACTTACCTGCATCCAAAATGGATCGTGTGGGGATGCCTGAGAGGGGTGGGACAGGGTGAGCAGGACCAGCCGGGAGTGGGATTTCGGCATTCCCTGAACTGCACAGAATCTTAGCTAGGGGCTCTCCCGAACCCCCCGAACCCGCAGAACCCAACCCCTGGTTTCTGCCCCTTCACACTCTTCCCCTAGTGAAGAAAAAGGGGTGCAAATATTTCACCCTGTGATGTTCACCCCTTCAGCCCCCATGCAAGGAAGAATCAGGAAGCCCAGTCAACAGTGCAAAGAAGCCCCTTTGTGAGGTCGTAAGTGCTCAAAACGTCTATTTTTTTTAAAAAAACCGCATACATACTTAAAATAGGAAAGATGTACTATATCTCAAGTTGGTTTATATTCAAAACTTAATCCCCACCTTGACTGAAATGGAACTCAATCTCAAGGGAAGGCTTCACACACTTACAAAGATAAAACCAACTGTTGAATGAATTAAAGAGATGTCATAGTGGAAATGCGTAGTCTACCCAAGGACCTCATCGACCCAATAGCCACAAATCCAGGATTACGTTAGGAGGGTTTAAAAACCCATTATTAGTGAGGTCCGCGTAAAAGTTTGCTGACTATGACTGTTATGTGCTGGACCTGAGACTGGGAGGAAACACGGAAACAAACAGAAATACACATTACCTGTTTTCAGTCGCCACAGCAACATGTTTCTTGCCACTGCGGAAGGAGGGGAATAGTATGAATAAATTTAGTGGACAAGCCCCCAGTGAGGGAGGAGGGTGTTAATTGAAAATAGGCGGA
Source organism: Pseudonaja textilis (assembly GCF_900518735.1). Next base: position 4,495,182 of record NW_020769358.1, on the reverse strand, counting down.
AGGCATTTCCGGCGTGCTTGGTTACAGACAACCAGTAGGAAAGTCACTTGAATATTAAGGGAAGCAAGTTGATCACAACATTTGACACAAAAAGACAGAGCTTTAGTTCTTGCTGGGATATGATGCACCTCTTTCTGTGCATTCGAGTCATGGCCCTATGTCTCCCCTTTCCATTCCATCCATCCATCCATCCATCCATCCATGCATCCATCCATCCATGCATCCATCCATCCGTTCAGGAAATCAACTTGGTTTTCCTGATTTCTAGATATCTGTCCTGGAGAATTAAGTCTTGTTTTCACTAAGAAAAGGTAAGAGAATCAATCAATTCATACATTTAGAAAGTTAACTTGCCTAGATGTCTTCTTTGACATCTAGGTTTATAACAAGGAGAGTTTTAAGTCCTATATTTAGTACAAAAAGGCAATTAGGCTTGACTGTCCCTATCCTCAGACTTGAGTGAGGATACTGGAGAACAATTATGCATTATTTCAGGGCACCCACATCCAAACAACTGATGGATTTTCTCTAACCAGAACTCAAGGTGTCTTGAAATAGAGTTGCAGATGTAATTTTATGTCTCTCGGAAGAATAAGAATGAAAGGCCCTTGTGTTTCACACAGCTTCCTCCCCAGAAGATCTACACGAGACTGGAATACCAATAAATGATTATGTTGGGAATTACATAATATTGGAAATTGCACCCTATGAGCCCTTAGACCAGTTGAGCAAAGAATAGATAAGGGGAAGGCTCTTCAAACTTTGCTACTACACATTTCTTTCCCTTGGCCAATATCTCCCTCTCTCCTTTGTCAGATTAATGAGACCACCCATCTCACTCACAGAGCAACTCTGGGCAGCATATAATTAGAAGCATAAAAATCATATAAATAGCATATTTGCACTGGAGGCAGATTAAAAACATGGAATAGAACAATTAAAGTTGATTTTTTTTTTACTTTAACAACTTTGTGTTTATGAGACAAGAGGACTTCATTTTCCTCTTTCTTGTTATTCTCCCTTGAAGATATAAATTAGGCGGAGCTTCCAAAAAATAATTAATTACATTATTTTTCTTTAATGTGTCTTATTTGGGACGTGTATAAAATCATTGCAATACAAATGACTAATACGTTTTCAGAGAGAACTTTTTTTAAAAAAGAAACACCCTGAACTTTTTGACATACATATGTGTCATCCAAACACAATCCAGCTTTTCCCCCTGTCAGCTCAATCATTCCATTTATATGCAAATCCATTTTAATTGAGGAATCGTAGGAACGTTAACTGATGAATGACTGCAATTTCTGTAATCTGTAGACAGCTGCATGTAAGAATATCTCTCGGTGATCCAGACAGAGTTATATTTCCCCCTAGCAGATGTGTGAGGACTGAACGAACCATCAAGCATCAACGCTAGTCTGTCAATTAATAAAATGTTGGAACACAAAGGCACTTTCATCACTAGTTCTTCTGTTCTTGTGAAAGAGAAGTGTCTGTTACTAGGCCCTTCCCTTAGCATATGGTTTATTTTCTGTTCTCTCTCTTTGAATTAGACCCTTGGCTTCAGCATGGGTTTTTTTTTTGAATCAATAGAATCAAAGAATTCATTTCTTTTTAAAATTTCACAAACTCTAGGCCAGCGTTTCCTAACCTTGGCTATTTGACGATGTGTGGACTTTAATTTTCAGAATAATGGAATAACTAGGGTTGGAAGGGGCCTTAGAAGGCTTCTAGTCCAGCCCCCAGGGTTGAAACACTGTGCCATTTCAGACAAATGGTTGTCCAATCGCTTCTTAAAGAACTTCCAATGACGGAGCACCCACAACTTTTGAAGGCAAGTCGTTCCACTGATCAATTGTTCTAAACTGTCAGGAAATTTCTCCTTAGTTCTAAGTTGCTTTTCTCCTTGATTAGTTTCCACCCATTCCTTCTTGTCCTGCCTTCTGGTGATCTGCAAAATAGGTTGACCTCCTCTTCTTTGTGGCAGCCCCTGAAATATCGGAACGCGACTATCATATCACCCCTAGTCCTTCTTTTAATTAAACTAGACATGCCCAATTCCTGCAACTGTTCTTTATTATGTTTTCACCTCCAGTCGCCTAATCTTCTCTGTTGCTCTTCCCCAGAATTCCGCACCCTGCAAGGAAGGCATACAGATATTCTCAAATGTGGTTTTTTCTTCTTCAAAAGGCAACTGGACTTTCTTTGTTTTTCCTTGAAGACATTTCACCTCTCATCCAAGAGGTTTCTTCAATCAACTGAAGGACTGAAGAAGCTTCTTGGATGAGAAGCAAAATCAGTGATGGTGGGATTCAAATTTTTTACTACCGGTTCTGTGGGCATAGCTTGGTGGGCGTGGCAGGGGAAGGATACTGTAAAATCTCCTGTCAGAGGTGGTATTTGCCAGTTCTCTGAACTGCTCAAAATTTCTGCTACCGGTTCTCCAGAACTGGCCAGAACCTGCTGAATACCCACCTCTGAGAGAAATGCCTTCAAGGCAAAACAAAGAAAGTCCAGTGGCCTTTTGGAAAAAAAAAAAAAAAGGACCTTTGCGACAACTGTAACCTGGATGACTGAAGGTGCACAGGTATTGTTTCTAAACGGGAAATAGTTCAATTGCCAGGTTTCTGGTAATGCTTTGCCTCTGATTTCAACAAATCTTGCTAAAGAAGGCTCTGTTTAAAGCACGCTGGGTAAAAGTCACTAGGCCAAGGTCCAACTGCTTGACCTGCATGCTTGACTGAATTCTCTTTAGCAAAATGAAATAATTGAGCAGATTACCAATTGCAATTTACTGTTTTGCTGTACACTTCTACCAGTTCACAGCAGGCACAAAAGGGCTTCATAAATCTTACCTATTTTATATTTTATTTGAACACCTATGTCGAAAGACCTCCATAGTGGTGACAGGGTGACAGTTGTGAAATAAAGAAATGAAATAGAAGGATATGAGAGAATGAAATAAGATAATTTCCTTTCTAGCAGAAAGGAAGCCAATTCAAAGGAAATAGAAAGTACAAATCTCAATAAGCCCAGCTTTGTTTTAAATTAGCTAATACTTTTGATGTCAGCTATTATGATTCAAATAATTCTTCTCACTGCCCCCCAAAGTTATATTGTATGATATAATGGCTGACGGAGAAGAATCACACGACTGATTACTCTGTTTTTTCACCAAAATCGAATGCAATTCTGGAGTACATGCCTCAGGCCAATTCCCACATGCCTGTTTATTATCTGATGATTTAAATACCAAGTAACAACTTGTGTGGGCAAGCTAATCACAATCGCACAAGGCCAAACTTCTGCAGGAGCAACACCATTCAAGGGAATTGGCTCTGACATGAAACAGGAAGAGACGAAATTTCAATGATGTGCAATCAAAAAAATATAAAAAGTATGTGCCAAGGTGAACTTTTGAGGGTGCAATATCTAACTGTTGATAATGCTGATAGTCTCTTTTCTGTTTTAGTCCACATTGACTGTCCCACGGGTGCTTTTTCTGAAGGCAACTGGACTTTGGTTTTCCTAGGAAAAACGAAGCCCAGTTGCCTTTTTTGAAAAAAAGCATCATTGGAATAACCATGACCTGGATGACTGCCAAGACAAAATGGCTGACAAAGCCAACTGCCAAGACAAAATGGCTGACAAAGCCAAGACAAAATGGCTTCAGAAACTCACTTTCAATGTCCCATGGAACTTGTCTTTTCAGTCAGCCAACCTCCCTCACAGGAGCATGTCCTAGATTGCCTGGCCCGCAGTCTCTGGAGGGATGGTGAGAGGATAAGAATCACGCCAGTGCGGAGGACCAAAAGACTAATCTCTGGCTGCCTCAGCTAGGGGGTGTTGATGAGGAAACAGATGTCCATGGGGACAGGCCTTCTGGAATCAATTAACGAGACGTTCTCACACCAGGGCGAAAAGACTGTGCAGATTTATTCCTCAGGAGGGGAACACTTTTTAGTGCAAAAACTAGTGTGAGAGATGGCCAGGACAAAATGCAATGCAGTGTTTTGCATGTTTCACTTCAGTGTAACCCTGTAAGCAGTGAAGAGTTGAGGTTGTGCCAAGCAGAGATTGGCAGAGGAAAAGAAAGAGGGGTACTGTATAAAACTATTTTATAACTCTGATTACCACCCCTGATTTCAGCAATACACACCTATTTGTGCGTGCGTTCCCTCAAACAATGACTGGCCAGAAAGCAAAGGAAGGCCACCAACAGAACAAATGGACTGGAGTTTGCATAAACCCCCAAGGCTTTCGTTTCAACTAAATAAATCTCTCTGCTTAAACTGAGTATTAACCCAAGTAAGTATTTTCTGCCTGTCTTGATTTCTCTTGCACTCAAATCTTTAAGTTCAGAGTATGCAATTAAAAGAAGCAACAGATTTTCCATTCCAAATCAAGGAGATCAATAAATTAAGGGATTTGGGGTAAAAAGGCAAATACGATAATCTGTTTTTGAGATTCTTTATTTCACATAAAACCACACTGCTATATACAAGAAAAGGATCTTTCAAAGCAACTGTGATACATGAAAAGCAAAATGTTGTCTAAAAGTTACACCATGCTGTCAACAACTCAGTGTATAAATTATCTTATATATATTTCTTTCAGGCCAACTTGCTTTTTGCTTCTGAACTTCTGAACTATCTGCTTCCAACGCTGTGATTCACAGTGACGTGACGTAATTAATTAATCCTGCCTCTTCCACACGCCCAACTTACAAGGAAAATTGTGTTCAATTGTGGTTGTTTTAAGTTGAGGACTATCTGTACCAAGTGTCTTTATCAATATGACCTAAACGAACTCTGCAACTAAGAGATCTAGAGGGTTGACCAAAGTCCTAGATACAATACATTTCTCTTCCAACTTCTGAATTCCAATATACCAATATATATCTATAGCAAGGGTCTTCAAATTTGGCAAGTTTAAGACTTGTGGACTTCAACTCCCAGAATTCCTGAACTAACATGACTGGAGGAGGAATTCTGGGAATTGAAGTCCACAAGTCTTAAAGCTGTCGAGTTTGAAGACCCTTGATCTATAGCAATAGAGATTTAATCTCTATTAATATAATATATATACCCACTTCCCCATTCAATATACATCGGTTAAAAGCCAGAAATTGTAACAGCCAAGCCACACGTGTCTCGTAAATGACTCAGAATCTACCAATTGGCCAACCAAATCAAGCCAATTTTACAGTTAAGGGAACTTACAGGCTGGATGAAAGAAACCATAATAACAAAGGCAAGCGCTTAGAGGGAAATAATAATAATAATTCCGAAAACAAATAACAGTCTTTTTTTTTTTAGCTTCTCAAGGTTTTTTGAGGCGGCTCCTATGCTAAACTCAGGAAAGGTTTATATTATATTCCTCTTCCAGCTGGGCTCCTTAGCCACAGGACAATTAACCCTTGACATTAAGGATTTGCGCGGAGAGGCCATGATGCCAGTTGCGCAGTTTGGCAAAACGTGGGCCGTTACGCTCCGTTTCAAACCTCTCCCTGTGGCATGGAAAGACAAAGGGATGGGGAGGAGGGAGAGAGAGAAAGAGAAAGAGAGAGACAGACAGAGAGAGAGAGAGAGAGAGAGAGGGAGAGAGATAAAGGATGGAGAGATAGGGTTTAAGTTGCCTCCAAATGCTGTGTTAAAAATAAAATAAAAATAAAAAGGACAAAGCAAAACCTCTTTTTTTAGGGTGTGGGGAGGGGCAAAAATCAGAATTTTTGGAAAAAAATTTGGAAGCACCCAATTCTCCTTTCCTGGCCACATTTGGCTGGGCTTAACAGGGCTGCTTTTGCTAGAAATCCATCTTTTGGCCAGCAAATTTCCATTTGCTCCAGCAAACAAAACAGTGCACACAAAACAAATGCGAAGGCATTCTGCATCTAGGTTAGCTTCTCGTTGTCCAGCAAGTATTGGTTTGAGTAGCAGTAGAGAGGTTTCCTTTCTGTTGTTAGGGAATAATGGATACTCCCTGGAAGCGATGTCATAGGTTTGGGCATAAATAATGTCCATCTAGTTGGGATTTCAAATGATAAAATGTGAGTGGCATCAGTGTTGCGGTAAGAAAGAGGGTACTTCCTTAAGTAACTATCTGACACCTGCAATTCATCCAAATTCATTGAATTTGGGCAAACACAAATCTCTTTTTTTAAAAAAAGCCTTTTTGAGTGTGTGTGTGTATACATATATATGTATATGTATATGTATGTGTGTGAGTGTGTGTGTGTGTGTGTGTGTATGGCATTCAGCTTCGTTTGGGTATTTTCCCACGTCATTGTAGTTGTGCTTTTAACTACAATGACGTGGGAAAATACCCGAACGAAGCTGAATGCCATACATGTAAGTACCCGTGAAAACTTAAGAAAACATACACACATACACACACACACACACGTGTGTGTGTGTGTGTGTGTGTGTGTGTAAAGATAAAAAGTTTGTTGAAAAAAATTAATTTCTGTTTGGAGGGTTTGTTAGGCTAGTAACCAGGGGTGGTATTCTACCGGTTTGGTACGGTTCAGTCGAACCGGTAGCTTCAAGGATCATCTGTGAGCAAATAGGTTTGCTCCGACGATCAGCTGCTGGGCCCGCCCACCGGCCCTGGCTCTATTCTGACCTTTATTTCCTGGTTTTCAAGCTCAGCTGCTTCACGCGCCAGCTGTTGAACACACAGGGAGAGTGCAGGATTAGGCCAGTAGCAAACCCTCTGCCTGCGCGCAAAGTGTGCGCTCACCAAACCGGTTGTTACACCGGTTGAATCACACCCCTGTTAGTAACACACACCCTTTTTTGTGGGTGGGGGAGCACACGACTTCAGAAATTTAAATTTGTTTAGATGCAGTTCTGGAGAACAAATCAAGTCAGATGAAAAAGAAAGTATTGCATTCTAATCCACATAATTCTGTTTTTCTCCTACACAGCCCCACCTCAAACCAACTTGTGAAATTCATTTGGAGATGGATTTGTTTTCCCCTGAAAAGGTCTACAGCAGGGGTGTGTCAAACTCCATTTCCTCGAGGGCTGCATCAGGGTTGTTTTTGACCTTGAGGGGCCGGGGTGGGCGTGACCTGGGTGGGCGTGGACAGGGTGGGTGTGGCCAGCTTGACAACACTCATTTTGGGGGGGCACCTATGGCTCCGAAGCTCCATTTTCGGCTGCGACAGCCTCCTGTAACCCTCTGCTAGTGAAAGTGGAGCTTGGGACAGCGGCGGGCAGCTCTCTGTTTTCACTAGCAGAGGCACCGTAGGCCAGTGCTTTGTTGTTCCTGGGGCGGCCCCATGGGCTAGATCTAAGCACCCCCTGGGGCAGATCTGGCCCCCAGGCCCTGAGTTTGACACCCCTGCTCTACAGGAAGTCTAATTGCCTTGACTAAGTCCCACAGTGAACATGCAGTGGTGCATGGAAGGAAGATGCTGTACTACTGAGAAGGCAGTGAACTATTCCTGTTTTTCTCAGAAAGGCTCAGGTCAAATCAGACCTCTGGGTGGAGTTTTCAACACAGTTCCTATGCATGCTTGTCCAAACAAGAGGGTGACCTTTCTGAATTACTATAGCAACCCAAGGAGTTCAGGAAGATGGTCTGGTGTCCATGCTGGGTGCTCTGCTGTATCAGTTGCATGGATGAAATTAGAAACAGAAGCATCTCGCAGCTCCAGGAAGGGAGGGAGAGTAAAATTCTCCTTCCTCCTCTACTGAAAGATCATTTCAGCCCAATGAGACAAGGAACAGAAGGACTGCCTTCCTGCCGTCTGCAGTTCCAGTTCTCCATGGAATCCTTCTTAGGTGCAAATTGCATTTTTTTTTTAAAAAAAGGAGGGGGGGGTCTTAATTTAAATCACATCATCATTAAAATCTCATTAATTTTGGGCTTCACCCTGTTTTTCTGGAACTTTTGTTAGCATAATGACTTCAAGAACATCTCTACTGCTTCACAAACTTGATTGGGGTTGAGAGAAAGATAAATTAGATTACAGACAGAAGCTTTTCCAGGGCATGTTACTTTTTGCGTTACAGGTATGCTTGACTTTGATTTAATATGGTTTCCTTCCTTCCTTCCTTCCTTCCTTCCTTCCTTCCTTCCTTCCTTCCTTCCTTCCTTCCTTCCCTTTCCTTCCTTCCTCCCTCCCTCCCTCCTTCCCTTCCTCCTTCCTCTCCCCAGGTATGCTTGACTTTGATTTAATATGGTTTGTTTCCTTCCTTCCTTCCTTCCTTCCTTCCTTTCCTTTCCTTTCCTTTCCTTTCCTTTCCTTTCCTTTCCTTTCCTTTCCTTTCCTTTCCCTTTCCTTCCTTCCTTCCCTCCCTCCTTCCTTCCCTCCCTCCTTCCTTCCCTCCCTCCTTCCTTCCAAGAGCTAACCAAGAGCTGTACCAGTGGTAGTGCAGCAGAGCCTAGAGATGCTACCACATTTGTTAGCAAGTGAGATCCAACAATCTTATGAATTACAGCTCGTTCACTCATCCTTTCTTTTGTTTTCTCATTCATAGATATGAAGAGGCCCTTAGTTACCATCAAAAGGAGAGAAGCGCATCCGACATACCATTAAAGCACGTAAAGGACACCTCTGGCAGTACAAAAGGGCACAGCACCTGGTCTTAGAGCAGATGGCTTCCAGGGCAGAATTCAAGAGATCTAAGGGATCTAATCTCCCCTTAGCTTCTTCATTTTCTTTTAATAAGTTTGGTGAAATGCTTGCTAAGGGCTGGTGTTATGCTGTTCATTCATCAACTGAATCAGTTCGCAGGTGTGACTTTGGGTGTAGAACCCAAGATAGGTGGTGCTGAATAGGGAGGTCCATATAAGCGTCTCCCTTGATGCTGATAATTTGAGGTTCTGCTCTTTGATAATGCTAAGATTTCTAGCTTCAACTCTGTGGCTGTGTCCACCATCAGTCATCTCCTAATTGACTTATGTACCCACAACCCAAATTTCCCTTTTTTGTGGATTTTAGAGAAACCTCTCAGTCTGACCCTGACTGCTGAACACTGAGAGTGCATTCTGAGGTAGGAATGAGACAAAAAAATAATCCTATAATCCCTAGACCAAAACCACTTTCCCCAACACCTTTCTAAGCCATGATTGCTGTGTTCACAAAGCATGGTAAGCCAAAACAAGCAGCTCATGCTACAACTTAATGGAATAACACCATCAGAGTTGAAGAATCTTTTCAGATGAGAAGTGAAATGTCTTCACAGAAAAACCAGAAAGTCCAGTTGGCTCTTGGAAAAGCTCCTTTGGGACCACCAAGACCTGGATGATCGAGACTCTCCATAGACATTCAGCTGATCTGATTCTTACTAAATTCTTTAAAAAAGAAAGAAAGAAAGAAATCCCCTATATCAAGGGTTTTCAAACTTAGACTTGTGGACTTCAACTCCCAGAATTCCTGAGCTAACATGACTGGCGGAGAAATTCTGGGAGATGAAGTCCACAAGTCTTAAAGCTGTTTGAAGACCCCTGCCCTATATGGTCCTTAACTGATCATAGTGAAGACCATGGGCCATGCTAACTATTTGCAAAGTCTGTACTACTATTACTATTCATCTTCTCATCACTCCTTATCACCCATCCCCGCCCACTTGTGACTGTCGGACTGTAACTGTCGCTTGTATCCTTATGATTTATATTGACTGTTTATTGAATATTGCTTATTGTACCCTATGACTATCATTAAGTGTTGTACCTTATGATTCTTGACTCTTGATGAATGTATCTTTTCTTTTATGTACACTGAGAGCATTTGCACCAAGACAAATTCCTTGTGTGTCCAATCACACTTGGCCAATAAAGAATTCTATTCTATTCTGTTCTGTTCTATTCTATTCTATTCTATTCTATTCTATTCTATTCTATTCTATTCTAATTTGAGTCAACTAAAGGTGTAACCTCTATATAGTTTATATGGGAAGAAGTCACAGTTTTTGCCAGTTGCCTCACTCGCTGTCCCCTGCTGTGGAAAGCTTTCGAGGCCCCAAACTCAAGGAGGACTCCAATTTTGGCCTAATTTCGGCAAATAAAAAAGAAGTCCCATATATAAAAGTAAGATAGATGTCTTCATCAGGAAGACATGTGACAGAGAACAGAATATAACTGTTGCTGGCTTATTAATCATAGCAGCTACTTTCATAGCTATATCACAGACTGAGATATTTTAGCAAATAGGTCAGAATCAGTTGGTCTAATGATTAAAGCCTTAGGCTAGCTAGAATATGGAAAACTGTGACTTTTAGCCCTACCTTAGGCACAAAATCAGTTGGGTGACAAGGGTAAACCACTTCTAAAAATGTTGCCCATCACAACCCTTGGGAGATCCTTCAACCAAAACTTCTCATCAAGTGCTCCCTGGAATTACAATAAAATGTTGCCAAGAAAATTTCAGGGTTGAGTCTATGCAGTTAGCAACTCTGACTAAAAAGTCATCTCTCTCTCTCTCTCTCTCTCTCTCTCTCACACACACACACACACACACACACACGCACAAATCAATCCTTAAAGACAGTTCCACCCCGGTTCCTCAAAAGCCTAAAGCTACCTCTGTTCCCTGAATAGCATCCAATTCCTTTGAATTTTGCTAGTGAGAAATGTTTCTAGCCACCGCTCGCGATTGGAGTAACCCAGCTACTGTTGGTAGCCAACTCTACCGTCAGCAGTGACAGTTTTTCTAAAGCAGAGATATGAAAATAAAATATCTATGGTTGGTTCTGCCAGCTGCTATAATTACTCAGATGTTTCTCATCACCCAGAAGCTTAATTTAAATCTCAAAATAGGATTGGAGTAATAGCAGCTATTACCAGACTCTTATAAAATCTCTAAGAGATGGTTACATTTTCCTGAGATGGTTCAGTACATATACAGCAGGTGTATATGTAATTAAAACTTCATCCAGGACAACAGAGATGCTGATATCACATCACAATTCTTACACAGAAATGTCTTCTAGGTAAAAATTTGGTACCCTGTGCAATTTAGATTTCTGTTCCATAAGAATTCTGCTACATGGAATGAAGACCTCGGTCTGTGGGCCTTCTAAGGCCGAAGAGAGAAGGAGAATTCCAGCTAGATCAACCACTGTCATCCATCACAGAAAGCATGTGCAGCCAATTGTACTTTCAAATATATTTCAACAATTACAGACAGCAGGGGACTTTGGCACCAGAATCTCAGGGTTCAAAACTCAACGAAAGCCAACCTGTGTTAGCACAATGGAAATTTTGGCAAGACAAATAAGCCAGATCACAAACCAAAGTTCTGATTCTAAGAAGACATTGGGGAAGGCGGGGATATGACAACAAGAGAAGAGGTTCCTCTTCTCCAGACCATCGCAAACTGAGAGCAAATCAAAAGTGAAGCCAGTAGCCAAATCCAAGAACGCAATCGCAACCGCCTTAAGATAGGTTAAAAAAAAAAAAGAGCTTCTATATATTTGCAAATGGACAAACATTTCACTCTAGTAGCAAAAGCAGTCCTGTGTGCTCACACTGCCGTATTTTGAGAAGATCAATCCAAATAAATTTGTTGGGAATGGATAAAACTTCCCCCTTTGATTTAGTTTTGGCAAGGACACTCTTTGGTTGTCTTGTTCATAACATTGGAACAACAACATTTGTGCACCTCCATTGAAACAAATGCTAATCCCAGCATCATCCTAGTTAAATGCTTGTTAAAACTGCAATCCAAGAGTAGGCCAAAGCACATGCAGGCTGGTCCATTGAGTTTCTTTCTGGAAAAGTTAGCCCATCACAACCCTTGGTGAACAAAACTTCTCATCAAGTGCCCCCTGGAATTACAATACATTCTCATGTGATTTACTTTGGACGTCTGGTTAAACCAAAAGCGTGTTGGTATTTTAGTGATTTGAGTAGAAGTAGTAGGTTTTTTTTTTTAAGGGGTCAAAAAATCTAATGGGCATAAAAAATCCAATTAATGCTAGTTCTTGTTATTGGTAAACAGAAGGCCAGAAGGTGGCTAATTGCCTACCTTGATCTTCTCAAGGCATCTTCATCTGGATCTTGCACTGCAGATGAAAAATTGGTAATGTTAGAAGGAGAAGCATCAGGCAAGACGTTTGAATGGGGAATGAAACCTTACTATGGTTTGTGGGGGAAGAACTACATCTTACTCTCACAACGACAGGCTCATTCTATAGAGGAAATCTCCTGGAATCTCTCAACATCATTTATTTTATCTACCGGTAGAAAGTATCTGTATCTTTCAGTTTAGATCATGGTCATATTTTCCAACAGAACTTATTTGAAGAATGGGGGACAAAACAGGTGTCCTATCTACTCTGTACCTAAAGGCAGCGTATCACAGTTTTCAAACAGAAGTTTGAATTTGAATCCTTTCTCAAATTCCGATCTGCTTTGTCAATCTCAAAAGCCTCTCCCCCAAATAAGCTTTTAGGAAAATGGATTTATAACTGGCATTATTGACAGATTACCTGACATCTGATCTAGTTAAATCCCAAAGCAGGGAGTGTTTCATAATTGTGAAAAATCAGAATAAACTGAATGGCAGAAGGGTTGTTTTGCTTTTCACTAATGAGAGTTGGTGATAGATTCGTTCTTTACCAACAGATGGTTGATTGACAGCGCTGTTCATTTGGTAGGCAAAGCAATGTTTAATCCAGATAGCCCTACAGGAAGTGGATTATTTGAGGGGCTTGGCTGTGAGGTTTCAGACCAGAGTCCAGCATGGATATTACATTGGTCTTAAAAACTTCTGCAACTTATTGTACCCGCCACTAATATCGTGACTTAGTTTGAAATTTGGAATCTTGTGGTTGGAGTAGAACATGCTTTGGACCAGGGATCTCCAACCTTGGCAACTTTAAGCCTGACACGCTTCAACTCCCAGAATTCCCCAGCCAGGGAGTTGAAGTCTGCCAGGCTTAAAGTTGCCAAGGTTGGAGACCCCTGCTTTAGACTGTATGAACTGCTATTGCTTTGATTTGGAAGACTGTCCTCCCTTGACTCTTTTCTGATCTAGTTTCAGCATAGACTCCCCCCCCCCCCCCGCCCTGCACAGTATAGACACAAAGGTCAAAACCACACTGCCTAACTCTTCTTAGTTGGGTTGAGAAGTAGCCTTCAGCCTGAAGAGTTCTCCTGAACTCTTCACAATGTTAGGTCATGATCTTCTGAAATGTTATGTATTTGGCCCAGGAGGAGCTATAAAGCCTTCAGTCATTTTTCAATAGATTTCAGGGTCAGAAGAAGGCAGAGGGACCAGTTATCTACACTTCTGAAAATGTTTTATCAAATACAGGTACAATCCTGCAATTTTAAGAAGCTCAAAATCTTCCTATCTGGTCTTCTTCACCCACTCCCAAGCCTCTTCCAAGTTAACAGGTGACTTGTTAAGCAAGGAGAATCACAACAAATTTGGTAGATGACTTCTTGGTTTTGAGGCAATTTCCTTATCTTACAAGACTTTTCGATATCTGCCCCAGGAATCTGCAATGGTTTAGGGGGACTATTCAAGTGAGAACACGGAAAGTTGTAGAGAAGAGGCAGGAAAGAGAAACCCAATTTTTGTAAACTTCCTTCATATGTGCCTTGACTTAGGAGGTAGCGCTAACTCATCAATTCAGGTGCTCTGGCTCTGCTTGTGTGAAAGCAAACTTCTCAATTTCCATGAATTCATTTGGTGAACTTCCTTCTGAGTGCAGGTAGTTCTCGACTTACAATCACAATTCAGCCCCAAATTTATGTTGCTAAGTGAGAAATTGGTCAACTGAGCTTTGCCCCATTTTACGACTTTTTTTTTTTTTTGCCACAATTGTTAAGTGAAATCGCTGCAGTTGTTAAATTAGTAACACGGTTGTTAAACAAATCTGGCTTCCCCGTTGATTTTGCTTGTCACTGACCTGGGACACTGCAACTGTCATAAATATGAAGCACCTGATTTTTAATCACATGACCGTAGGGATATTGCAATGGTCGCAATGTGAAAACTATTAATCTTCTCATCACTCCTTATCAGCCATCCCCTCCCACTTGTGACTGTCGGACTGTAACTTTGTTGCCTGTATCCTTACGATCTATATTGACTGTTTCCTAGTAGGATTTGATTGCTTATTGTACCCTAGGGCTATCATTAAGTGTTGTACCTTATGATTCTTGACTCTTGATGAATGTACGAATCATATCTTTTCTTTTATATACACTGAGAGCATTTTCATCAAGACAAATTCCTTGTGTGTCCAATCACACTTGGCCAATAAAGAATTCTATCCTATCCTATCCTATCCTATCCTATCCTATCCTGTCCTGTCCTGTCCTGTCCTATCCTATCCTATCCTATTCTAATTCTATTCTATTCTATTCTATTCTATTCTATTC
>NW_020769358.1:4442038-4480823 GCF_900518735.1 Pseudonaja textilis | reverse complement strand
ATTCTATTCTATTCTATTCTATTCTATTCTATTCTATTCTATTCTATTCTTTTTAAAAAATGGTCATAAGTCGCTTTTTTCAATGCCATTGTAACTTTGAATTGTCACCACATGAACTGTTGTAAGTCGAGAATTACCTGTAGTGTATTAACCCTAATCTCTGTCTTGGGAGACTATACCTAAGTTGAACAGCTCCGAAGGTTATTGAGATAGGCCAAAAGTGTCTTTGATGGGGGCTTCCGGTTTGAGCTTCTTCGGCGACAGACCAAAACCTTGTCTCTCTGAGGCTTCGAACTGTGCTCGCTGCTGGAGCGCCCCGAGCCGGCTGGTTTTGGGGCTAAACCACCCCATAGAGGTGGCGAAGAGGGGGGAGATTGCCTGCAGGGTTGAGGAGACCCGCATCTCTCCTCCCCAGCTGGCCATTACTCCCTTTCCCGAAGGCGGTTGTAGCGGTAGTCAGAAATGGCCACCACAAAGAACAACTCGACCGGAAATGAATGTGCAGGAGGAAGATAAGAAGAGAAAGTTTTGGTTGACTGGGTCAAACAGCAAAAGCAACAAATAAGGTATCCTGGAATTTAAACTTAACAACATTGTTCCCAAAGAAGATTTTGAAGCTGAGAAGGAGAGAGAGAAGGGAAAGGATTAGTTTTTTTTCTTCCCTTCCTTATACTGAGAGCTAAGAGACTTAAGCAAGAAACTGAAAAAAAATCCACTTTGACATTAATAGGCATCTAAGCTAAAATAAAAGTCAAAGGGATAAATAAAGATTTCTGGACATTTAAAAGTTTTTAAAAGCTGGAAAGGAGAAAAAAAAAGAATAGAAGGGCAGGATCTGGAAAAATGAAGGAGACTGCCTGGAATTAAGGAATGGAACTGTAATTAAAAGGAACTTACAGTGAAATTTTAACAAGATTCCTCAAAGATACATTTTAATGGAAACTTGGTAACAAAATAATAGAACCCCAGAAAGAAAAAGTGGAAAAAAGAAGCAAGTAGAAACAGCCTTGGATTATTTGGATGACTTGGTGATTTTTGGTTTTTGCATTTAGATGACTAAAATTAACTGGGTGGTTGTTTAAAAGTTTTTAAAATGGTATCACTCTTAGAAGAACTGAAAACGGAACTTAAAAAATGGAAAGAAGATACACAAGAAGGGAGAAGTTCTTTTGGCTTCGTGTTTCAATTCTTAGAAATGGAGATCTGGAACTATGAGAAGCAACAAGAAATGCTTGCAGAACAAGAAGATTGGGACAAAGAAGAAGCCATCTTTAATGATCAAATAATTTTAAGTGGGGGGAAAAAAGAAAAGGGGGGAAAGAGAGTGAGAGGTTTAAGATTAGAAAAAACAACCAAAAAGAAGAACAATTTGAAAGATAAGTAGAAAGCAACAGAAAGCAACAGAAAGAGAAAGCAACAGAAGAGGGGATTACAGATGAGAGAGTTAGAAGTAGAAAGACGAGGGGGTAAAAAGGGGAGGGAGAAGAAGAGGGGGAATAAGGCAAGGAAAAGAAGTTGTAAAAGACAGAAACAAGAAATGGAGAAACAGGGAAAAGATATAAGGATTGTAACCATAAGTTTGTTTAGAGATAATGGGTGAAAATTTAATTGTTAAAAGGGATTCTGCAAAGGTACATAAGATAGCTTTGTTATATTACAAATAGAAATAACTTTAGAAAATATGATGATGGATAAAATATTTATTGTAATGCAGTGGGATGTTTGTTAATAAATAAATGAATTAAAATGATTGAGAGAATTAAAAGGGAACATTTTTAATTATTAATAATGATTTATAAAAATATAAGTGAGAAATATGGGGGAAAAAAGAATTAACTATGGAAAGTTTATAAGTGTTCCCAAGGAAGTATGATATTCAATTGAAAAGAAATGTTAAAGATGTTAAGATTTTAATGCATATTAATGATAGAATTGAATAGGAATGGAATGTGTTTTATTTACATATATATATAATTTTTTCTTTTTAAGAATATAGTGTCTATTTTAAGAATGTACCAAGCCGAATTTGATTGGAAGTTATGTATTATATTGAATGCTATAATCTTAAAGCTATACACTGAAGCTTAAATAAGAGCTTGAATGGATAAAATTAAAGGATATAAAGGTGTCATACTCTAATTGGTAACTATAGGGAAAAATTTGCTTAATAAGAAAAGATAATGTGAAATTGTAACAGGACAGACAAAAGTATAAATATAATGATTTGAATTGAGATAATTAAAACAAAGTTGAGAAAATTAGAAGAGGGGAAAAACTTATGTAGAAAATATAAAATGGTAATAAGATATGGAATAGAATATAAAAATGAGCATGAAATTGAGTTTTGTGTCTGTATGAAGAAGTGATAACCTGGGACCATGCTATTTTCAAAAAAGATGTTTTATTTGTATTTTGTTTTTTGTGAAAACCCAAATAAAATTTTCAAAAAAAAAAAAAGTGTCTTTGATGGAAATTCATTGTGATCAGGTAGACAAGAAATCGACTGCTGAGAATCAACAGGGTTGTTTTCCCATTCACATGAGACCAAAGCCTCATTCTGAATCTTGTTTTGCTGTGTTTGGCATGATCTATATAGTAGATCAATGTCAATTCAAATCATATCAAATGTTTAACATGGCCATAGAGCAGCACAGTTCTATAGGTAAGTTTTCTGCCCAAATTATGGCGTGTTGTTGTGTACCATCTTGCAGAACATAGATGTTGCTGTTCCGATAGTCACTGCTATAAAATCTAGGCTGGATATTGTGATATTTTCAAGGACCTGCACTTGAAACTTCTTGTTATCTGAATGTCACAAAACATAATGCAAAAATGTTTTAAAACAAATGTTGTAAAACCTTGGGTTTACAGTTCCCCATTTAAAGGCAAGCAACCAATTTTTAATTAGGACTTTTCATCCTCAAATAACAACATGTATTGTATCCAATGGAGTCTGGACAATTGACTTAATTTACATCACTTGCCTCAGTCGATGCAAATGATACAAATTGATGTAAATAACATAATTACATCAATTATGACACTCCATGGTGACAATGTAGCTAAATTATGTAATTATGCAAATGCTGTAAACTACCTCGAAAATAGCTGATTTATCTTGAAAATTTTCTATCTCAACCTCCTAAAATCTGCTTATTTCTATCTAACCTCCACTGTCATCTCTTCATGCACGTATAGCATTTTCATGGCCATAACCACATTCTTACAAAATATTTCCAGCATTCCACTACTAATTCAATCAAAATTCCTTGATAGTTTTGTTGCAATCACAATAATTGTTTCTAAGCTGTCTTTGGGTGTCAAAGATCACTGCTTTCTCTCCAACTTTTTTCTTGGAGGAATAGGACAAGATGGATTTTGACATTTCTACAACACAGTTTATGATGCAAAGTTGGTTGTAGTCTGGGCAAAACCCGAACATTTTTGAACTAATTCTAACCCTCTGGGTGAGTTAAATGATCAATGCTACTTTTGATATTTTCACAATATTCTAATCAGGGGTGGGCTTCAAATTTTTTAGTGAGGGGCTCTCTGTCCTAATGATTGGCTGGGTGGGCATGGGTGTGACTGGGTGGGTGTGGTCAACTCTACATTGCTTCTTTGCCCTAATCACCTAAAAGAAGATATATACCAAAAAGTTGTTTATTATTTCGTGCATTTAATACTTGAATAAAAGACTGGGTGAAACCAGGCTTAATAGCAGTGACTGTGAGAGGGATCTTGGAGTCTTAGATGAGTTACATGATTCTTATTATTTGGGAATTAATCCCCTCAGAGGCTAGTGGCTATGTTATCTGATGTTTTTTCAATGGCTCTCCCTCCTCAAGCGCTGAGTGGATTGTTTATCTAGCTTGCAACACTTTTATGAGGTGTGAAATGCTGTTGGCTGAATGCCCTGAAGTTCAATTAAGCCTATTAAGAGCTTTCCCTTGCTGCTTGTCTTTCTGAGGTTATTGGGGGTTCTCTGAGCCCTGCAGAGTCTTAGCTAGGGGCTCTCCTGAGCACCTGCAAGCCCCCAGCAGCCCACCCCTGATTCTAATGTTCCACTGACCCAATTAAGTATATTGTGTGAACTACTGCCTGCAATTTCATCAAGACTCAGAAGTATTGCAGAGACAGTAAGATGGCGGTATGGGGTTCTTGGTGGTCTGTGAGCTTGGTTGGTTTCTTGCAGATGTTTCATTACCAGACTAAGTAACTTCATCGGTGCTAGAAGGGAGTTAATACTGAAGATGTTACCTACACTGCTAATGAAATGTCTGCAAGGAATGAACCAAACTCAGAGAGCACAAGGGACGCCACAGTTCAACACTGAGCTACACATATTGTCTTCTATAAGATGGTGGTAATTCAACAGGTCTTGTTTCCCCTCAGTCTGGATTCTTCTCTACCTTCTTGCATTGACTCCGGCCTGCCTTTGCTTCTCTACCTGAGGCTGGCATTTGCCTTCTGTGGGAGGACAAACAAAGTGGCTGATGGTGCCAATGAAAGGCAACCCCAAAAATGCCCTTTCAAATCTGATGGTGATTTTCAGTGAATTACAAACAAAAGTGGCCGTTCCTTAAAAAACTGTAACTCAGCTTTTCTTTGAAACTGAGGATTTGCCTTCTTCCTCCCTTTCTTTATGACAACGTACCCTTCCCCCCTCCCCACAGTGGGGCTATAATAGCACTTCTGACTGATATCTTTCAGGGACTTCTTAAAATGTTGTATTGTCTTCGTATTCTGTGATAGTGCTCCATTTCTCTTGCAACACTTGTGGTAGTGTTCTCATGTCTGTTGTAAAGTAGTTCTGAATCACTAAATAAATACCTGGTTGTGAGACAAGAGGTAAGTATTACAGGGTACAGCCTGAAACAGTGTAATAAATTGTAAGGACAAACAGGCTCCCCTAAGATTATTGGCCCCTTTGAGTTTAAGGATTCAGTCAAAGGATTTTTATTTTATAGCCTATAACTTGGAGGCCTAACCTAGAGAAGATGTCTGTCTGCTTGCCTGCCTCTCTCTCTCTCTCATCTATCTCTCATCTATCTCTCATCTGTCATCTATCTATCTATCTATCTATCTATCTATCTATCATCCATCCATCCATCCATCCACCCATCCATCCATCCATCCATCCATCCATCTACTGGTATCTATCTATCTACCGGTATCTATCTACCGGTATCTATCTATCTATCTATCTATCTATCTATCTATCTATCTATCTATCTTCCTTCCTTCCTTCCTTCCTTCCTTCCTTCCTTCCTTCCTTCCTTCCTTCCTTCCTTCCTTCCTTCCTTTCTTTCTTTCTTTCTTTCTTTCTTTCTTTCTTTCTTTCTTTCTTTCTTTCTTTCATCTATCTATCATCTATCTATCATCTATTATCTATCATTATCACCTATTTATCATCAATTTATATCTCTCTCTCTTTGTGTTTATCTATTTGTCTGTCCGTCTGTCTATCTTTCTGTGTGTGTGTGTGTGTGTGTGTGTGTGTGTGTGTGTGTGTCTGTATAAGCAAGCACCAACAACTGATACCCAACGGAGTAAGGAGAAAGGAAAGTTTCCACGAAAGAGGTGAACTGGGCATCCCAGCTGGACTTACTGTACTCAGTTCCTGTCATCTGAGCAAGGACCCGGAAGGACTTTGACTGCAAGTTTGAAGACCGGCGGCTCCAATCATCCAGATCTTCTTCAGACTTGTTCTGAGTTTTAAGCACAGCCTGATAGACTGGAGATGCACTGTCTACATGAGGATCTTTAACAGGAAGGTTACTGCAATGCAGAAAGTAACATGCACTGTAACATGGCTCATGAGATCCAGCCCGCCCTTCCCAACGTCCTCGCTGACGTTTAGCCTCAGATCCACAATTTCTTCTTCTTAGCCATGGAAATAAAATTGTTACTTGTGAAGCAAGCAGATACAAGGAAGCCATGATGCAAAGTTGCCTTTCTCTTCACAGGAAGCATGGAGACTATTGTTATCTAGGACACACATTACACCAGGGGTCCCCAAACTTGGTAACTTTAAGCTGTCTGGAGAATTCTGGGAGTTGAAGTCCACACATCATAAAGTTGCCAAGTTTGGAGACCTCTGCATCACACAACGACAAGTAATCTGGACAGGACATGTCTTCATCACACCGGATAGGTAAAATTTACCATTTGCCTGGCTTGCAACTTTCTGAAATATCTCAATCGTCATAGCAGTTCAGAGAACAGCATAGGATTATCCATATTTCCAGGAAGCTGCTGATCTGTTTCCACTACTTGAGACAATGATTGCGTTAAAAATGGAAACGCTGGGAATACGGAATCCACACCCATGTTTTCCAGGAAACAGCTGGTCTTCCCAAAGCCTTTTCACTAAGAGAATGCTATCAAGACTATACAACCTCATCAATTCCCTCCTCGTTGGCATGGCTTGGAGTAGGAAGTATAATTTGAATACCGCATCTGATTGGCGTTTGGGAAGACTTGACAGTAAGTTCTATAATGAAAAGGCTTTCCGTATTGGATTAGGACTATGGTCTTCTTCTTCTGATTGGTTTGCGATGTCCCTATAACATGCTTGCCCCATCATTGATCCAATTTAAGTGTGTTGTGTAGATAGGACTTTCCATGGGACCGTTCCTGATGTCTCAGGATTTGCAGACCCGCTGAGATCACAGTGTGAAGCCACATCTATGTGAAACTATCACTAGCATGTGGTGAATGGAGCTGAATGGAGTTATATTGAGTGGACTTTCTAGGGCTACATCTTTGTGGTGGCTTCGTGGACTGGGTCTGGAGATTGAGATTCCATGCCGCATTTCATTTCATAAGTCTCATTGTCCTTCATAATCTTTATTCTCCATGCACAGTAACACACTTGTTCTGCCACCTCTCCCCGATATGTAGTAGTCTCTCCCATTACAACTGAACAACTGATCAGACGTACACCAAAACTCAGTCAGCTACTTCTGAAGCTCGTAGCAAAGACCAAAGGCAGCTGGTCAATATCCATATTGGCTAGAAATTATAGCACCTTAAACATAATACTTAGAAATCACAAAGGTGGGGGAACAATTCGAAAAACTGTTTTCAATAGTCGTATTTGCCTCAAGAAAGCATCATCAACCCACCCAGAACAGTCTCAGGAGGACACGCTGAATGACTTGAAGGAAAGAACGATTTTCGATTTGCGTAATGGAAACAGTGCAACTTTCACAAGAAAAGGATTAAATGAATGGGGGGAAAATGCCATCAAGCAAACCTGGTGGAATAAGAATGTCCGTGAAGTCTACAGATGTTGGTGAAGCCCCATCAACTGCGGTCAAGTTAGTTGTTTGGTTGATGGGAATCATATCATAGGTCAACAGTATCTGGAGAGTCAGATGTCTTCTTATCACATGCTTTGCTGGACCTATCGTACGTATCTCATCTAGCATTGTTTCTACTGGTGGCCAAGCCAAACATCAGTTAGAAGCTCCCAAACAGATAAGGATTATGACAGAATTCACCATATCATTTGTAAGCATCACAGAATCTTGCAAAATATTGGCTCTGAACAATGATCATTCTTTGCATTTGTCTAATCTACCTTTAAACATCTCCTCACCTTGTGTTAATAAATATCTCAGTTGTGTTCTCCTCGAGAAAAGTTTGCTTCGTTTATTGTTGGCTGTTATTTTCTTAGGAGAATAACAGTCAACAATAGAAATCAGATAGTTCCCCATATTAATTGTATTACTGACAATTGATTGCTTACACTACAGAGTTAATCATATCAGAACTTACATGGGGGAGGGAGTCCATATACTTGATGCAAATAATAGAATATATTTTAGAATTCTGGTCTGAGTACTGACTTTGTGCTAGCACCAGAAACTAGCTTAACTTATTCCATTAAAGCAAAAACCTATTAAGATTTACAGAAAGCCACAAAAGCCTGAATGGAATTGGAATCAACTGAATCTATGAACATCAACCTTTCATACGAGACATGGACACTACGTTGTCCAAACAGGCCCGCAAGGGAAGCTGTGGATTTAGAAGATAAAAAAGGGGTGGTGGTGCATTTCTTGTGAAGTACAATGGGAAAAGAGAAGACGCTAACAAAAACAGCCAGCTCAACAAATGAAAACAAGAAAAATTGAAAGCACAGAAAAGAAAGTCAAACTGTGACAGTGGTTGGAGTGAAGGACAGCATATGTTTAGTAATATCCATTAAAATTCACACAAATGTTGTATTTGCCCAGAGAGAGATATCTCTGGTTAAATTCTTGGGAAACTCATGGGACAAAAAAGGAATTTTTGAAGACAATCCAAGGTGCAAGAAAACACAATGAATCTGTGTGCGTATCTCTAAGAACTGATGTGTATCAAAACACCTCCTAAACACAAATAAGATTTGGTCCAGAGATGACATTAAAGAAGTCTGATGTGGAAATTGCCCTTGGAATTGTGAATTTTTATTTTTCCTTTCTCCATTAACTCCCTTTTGCTTCTTTTGATCAGGATTAAATGCAGACTAGATCCTATTTAAAATAGATCCACTGAAATTAGTGCGGGACAAGGTGATGCATCGGTACATTTAAGTTTTGTGGATTTCAGAGAATCCTTTCTGAAGCAGCTTTGGTTCTACTACATGGATTTTACTTCTGTTACTAATATGTCATTCTACACAGATCTGCAAAATACATTTTTTGACTTACTCCAGATTATATGCTATGCCAGTCCAAATACTGGGAATAGCTTTCGGCCACATGCAAAGTATGAAGAAATACAGTAAGAACCTAGAACAGAAATAATTAAAACCATAACAGTTATATAACTGCAGGATTAATTTCCAGGATCTACAAAATATATCATGTCTGGCCACCAAGCGAGAATCAGTTGGCTAACGCTACCTAAGAGGACAATTTTTGTACCCCAGGACCTCAAATCTTTCTGTCAAGAGAGGATCTTATCAAATGGCAGAACGTTTTTGTCTACATCAGGTCTAAAGAGACATTTCTCAGAAAGCTGCTCTATATGATTCTACCACTTGTGCAAATATGAGGTGGCTTCCAACAACCACATGCAAATAAATTCTTTCATAATACACAAGAAGAGGGACACAATACACCAGCAAACCAACTCTCCATGCCTGTTGGGTGGAATTTCACTGAAGCTAGTGGAGTTTTGTGGAATATGTGTTCCTTCTTGGGATCCATTTCCTCAGTGAGCCGATATTTTAAGCTAGTGTGATATTAACTCCTTGACAAATCTCTCTGAAGCATCTCCACCAAATCTGGGCCCATTCAGATGTATATAAACGACTGAAGACTGAGTTACAACAACCTCAGAAAAGGCGCTTTATCACTTGTAAAACACTTGCAGGCATCTAAAATCTCTCTCTCTCTCTCTCTCTTTCTCTGTCTCTCTCTCTCTCTCTCTCACACACACACACACACACAGAGATACACAGAGAGCTACAGAGAGAGAGACAGAAGAGAGACACAGAGAGAGAGACACACACACACAGAGACACAGAGAGGCAGAGAGACAGAAAGGTACACAGAAAGTGAGAGAGAGAGAGACAGATAGACACAGACACAGAGAGAGAGACACAGAGAGAGACACATTCATATCATTGCATTGTAGGCACTTGACAATCTGCTCACATTTACAACTGGTTGCAGCATCCTTTGGTCTTGTGACCATGAATTGCATCTTTTTAGCCAGTTTCTGGTGGTTTTTTGGATTGGGGGGGGCAATTTTTTTGGGGGGGGAATGCCCATTCTGGAGAAAGGATTTGGACTTGCAATCCTGTAATTTACTTAATGATCACTGTAAAAATGGTCCCAAAATTGGATCCAAACATGTGAGTACCTTGACCTTATGACGTTTATGACTTAGAGTGAAATTCTGGTCTCAACTGCAGTTGTAAATTGTAGATTATTTGTAGTCCCTCTTCTCCCCAGTTTAGAGTGGATTAACCCAGAATGTACAGATGCTAAATTTATATAATACTTTCCCCACCAAAGATGGAAAATGGGCAGGTTGGACTTTGTTATTATTAGTTGGATTTAATCCAGGGGGGCAGTTGCAGTCTTATCCAAACACTGAAGGAGCGAGACTATTTCCTCAAAACCAAAGTGACAAAAACAGGATGTGATGTTGCTTTAAACTGATGGAATTATTTTGAAAGTTTAGGTTAGTGTTGCATGCTTGATACCTCTAAAATAAACAAGTATTGAGAGAAGTGAATGATAAACAACAAGAGGAGAAAATAACCTTGCGTTTTTCAGTTTTTCTCATTCTACAGAGATGGGAAAATGCATCTATTTATGCCAGTGGAAATTCACGGTGAGTCATGTGTTCCAAACCCAAGAGAAAAGCGGTGAGTGATTTGGATCCATAATTACATGATGTTGGGAGAAGCAATACGAATTAGTATGAGAAATCAATGAAAACTCAAAGGAATGTGTCAGAAAGGAGAAAAAAGAAGAAAAGACATGGTTACCAGTGAAAAAAAGAATAAGGGAGTAGATTAACACTTTGCAACTGAAATAAGCTGGTTTGGCATATTATTATAAGTACAAGAGCCAAGTTGATTCTGGAGTCTCCAAAGTTTTCTAATGTATGCATAAAATAAAGGCAAGAAAGGTTCTTCAGCAGAACTGAAGAAGCTTCTTGGATGAGAAGCAAAATGTCTTCAAGGAAAAACAAAGTCCAGTTGCCTCTTGAAAAAGCACCTTTGGAACAACCATGACCTGGATCAGGGGTCGCCAACCTTTTGGACCCCAGGGACCACCAAACTCATAATTTTAAATCCTGCAAACCAGAGACCCTGGGAAAATCCCCCAAAAAGTCTGCAGGAAAATTCCCCACCCCGTCTTCCTACCGATTGATCATTCTTTATTTGGGATTGCAGGATACTGTTTCCAACTCCCTTCTCGGGGGCGGGGGGGGAGAGAGAGAGAGAGAGACTTTTGGCTTCATGCAAGGAAAACAACAGAAGCAGCAGAAATCTTTCTCTCTCTCCCTGAAACTCCACCAGAAATGAGTCTTTGTGAGACTTGTTGCACTGATGCAGCCTCTTGGAGCAGGAGGCCTTGTAGGGTCCCATGCAGCCAAAGGCAGAAGAAAAAAGCAGAAA
The DNA here is from genome assembly GCF_900518735.1 of Pseudonaja textilis. Next base: position 4,469,692 of record NW_020769358.1, on the reverse strand, counting down.
GAAGCAGCCGGTGGCCAGGTAAGGTACATGAGGTGAGTGGGGCAAGTTCCCCCCCCTCCCTTTCCCCCTTCTCCTCACTACCTCATGTTGTTCGCAATGCAAGTGATACAAGCCTCGTGTTCCCACGCAGCCTGGATTAATTGCTTTGGGGGGTACTTTGGGGGTGACATTTCTCTGTGGACCACTACAATTTTCTCACGGATCACCACTGGTCCCTGGCACACTGGTTGGCAACCACTTACCTGGATGACTAAGAATCTCCATAGCTATTCATTCATACTAATTAGGACTTTGCTTTCAGTAGCAGAATTATACAGTTGAGAACAATAACCCCAACCCATTCAAACAACTGTTCAATTTTCTTTTGCAAAAACCACCAATGATGTCACATATTAACCTAGGATTAATTCATATTACCGTAGCAATATTAATATTGATATTAACAATATCGTGGGTATGAAGCCATGAATGAGAGAGGCACTGCCATCTGATCTTTGTTCTCATGGTTTGCCTTGGGTTGCACTCCAGTTCTGAGATACAAATGGTCCCATCCCTGATTTGAATAATTTTGCTATCTAGGACAACAGAAAATCTGCTGGTAGCTTTTTTGCATGCAAATGTTGTGTGTGAGGAATACATGGTGGGAATCTGACGCAGAGTTCATTTCATCACTTAGAAAGATGTTCCTTTCCATGCAAGTTGAGAGACAAATTGACTTTGTACTACAAAGGGGAGGAACCCTGGAGAATAAGCATCTAAATTCATGCACAGCCAATGTGCATTTACATTTCTACAGACAGGCAGATATCTTTCTTTGACTCAAGCCTTGTGAAATCTTGAGCAAAACTAATTACAATGTTCTGCTTGGAATAAAGCACTAAATATATACATATCCTCTCTCCCAAATTACTGCAATTGCTACAGTTTCCCCCTCCCCCCCCCCCAAAAAAAAACCCTCACTTGGAGAAATATTCATGCGTCTGATTGTCCTTGAAATAAAAACATTTACAGAAGCAACATTAGCATTTGATACTAAAACAGTTTCCCAAGGGCTGCATAATATCAACATTTTTGCTAAAACAGGACAAAAGGAACTAGAGACTAGGAAGATTCTTGCCCTCAAAGGCATCAGAGACAGCTCTTCCTATTCCACATTGGTTGCAAGATGCACACATTTTTAAAATTGAAAGGAATAGTAAAGTTACACCATTGCATAGTCATTGTTAAAAGGGAGAAAGGAGTCACATGAAAGGGATGCTATGAAAGGGAAACCAGTCAAAGATACACAAAGTAGCTGCAGAGAAGAATGTATGGGTGTGTGGGTGGGTGGATGGATGGATGGATGGATGGATGAGTGGGTGGAAGAAAGGATGGATGGAAGAATGGATTGAAGGATGAATGGACAGAAGGAAGAATGAATGGATAGATGGCATGATAGGTGAATGGAGAGATGGATGAATGGATAGATGAAAGCATGGGTGAATGGATGGATGGATAGAATGGAAGGATGGATGAATGGATAGTTGGAAGGATGGATGGATGGGTGGGAAGATAAATGGATAGTTGGAAGGATGGATGGATGGGTGGGAAGATAAATGGATGGATGGAAGAATGGATGGATGAAATGATGGGTGAGTGCTAGGATGGATGAATGGATGGATGGATGGAAGGAAGGAAGAATGGATAAATGAAAGGATGGATAAATAAAAGGATGGATGAATGGGTGGAGATATCCAGAAATGCAGTGAAGAGAAATGAGATTTCCATGGATAACCATCCCAAACAGAGAATAAATCTCAAGATAATCTGCTAAGAAAGCTACCAAGGGAAAGCACATGTGCACAATGGGTCTAAAATGTAAAATAAGCAGATCTGTTCATTTCAGCGGAATACCACAAAAACATTCTTTGCTTTCCCATAAAGCTTATAATGTTATCTTTTATCTACCTTTAAGCTTTACATGCGCGTAAATGTTGGTTTAATGTCTAAGTTTGTTAATAGACTGAGAAAATAAACAAATGGATATGATAGTCTTGGCCGTTGTAATCTACAAAAGGATTGTTTTTTTTTTTTTTTAAAAAAAGCTTTTAGTATAACAGTTGTATTAGAATGCTAGAGGAGATTTTATGGTTGTTTCTCGGCTGTTTTACTCTTACCTTACTTATGGGGACATTTTTATTGTTTTATATATTAGGTTGCATAGCAGATGCGTATGTTTATATTACCCTGGAGAAATTTTAAGTGTTCCCACAATTCTGCTCAGATTTGGCTGTGTACAAATCCAATAAATGAAAGAACATGTTACCAGAAAATGGGAGGGAGGACCAATTTGTAACAGGGAAAGACAAAAGAGGCAGAACATCATTTTCATGGGCGTGGCTCAGTCCCACCTTTTTAACTATTTCTCCAACTCCATGGAACATAGAATAATATGGGTCGGAAGGGTCCTTGGATGCCATCTAGTCCAGCCTCTCCCCATGGCAGGAGACTTTATACCATTCTGGACAAATGGTTTCCCAATCTTATGATACTTGACCCTTGACCCTCAATATCTTTTCTTTTTATGTACACAGAGAGCATTTGCATCAAGACAAATTCCTTTTGTGTTCAATCACACTTGGCCAATAAAGAATTATATCCGTCTATTTCTTCTTGAAAGCCTCCATTGAGAGAACACCTTCAATTCGGGAAGGCAAGCCATTCCACTGGTTAATTGTTCTCACTCTCATGAAATTTCTCCTTAGAACTAAGTTGCTTCTCTCTTTGGTAAGTTGGAAACTTATCCATCTGTTACTTCTAGTCCATCCCTGAAGTGCTTTGTGGAATAGTTCAACACCACCCCCACCCCCGCAATCTTCTCTATGATAGCCCTTCCAATATTGTCAAACTGTTCTCATTCACCCTTGGTCCTTCTCTGTTCCACAGTTTTAGAAACAATGAGTGATGGGCCACTGCCCTGTTGGTGTGGTTTTAGCAGAATATTTCAGAACGTTGGGATTAGAGAAAGGAGCGGAATTAATAGGACATCTTGCAAAACATCAAAGGGTTTCCTGCCCCATGATGGTAGTAGCCAACTTGCTCCATCAAATCATCCCACCTCTGTCGTTTGGAATAACAGGAAGGTAGACTTGTAACACATACAGCATGTACATGCAGAAAGAAAGGGGTCTTACCCAGCAAATTCACCACCCTGGGCCTGAGCTTGGCCTGCAATGGCGTCCATGATAGCATCTTGAGAGTACATGCTGATGGGTGTGTTATATTGGGCATGAATGATGGTGGCTTTGCCCCCAGGGCCTTTCACCTCTATGGGTTTATGCGTGGACAGTGCAGAATCCTTCAGGACATTGGGGTTGAAACGTTCCACGTACTCCGTGCTGGGATGGAGGAGGAAGTGAGGAATCAGGAAGTGTGGGGAGGAAAAAAAAAAGAAGGAATGATGAAAAGATTAAGGAGGGGGAAGGAAAAGATTTAGGAGCACAGTGGAATATTCACACACACACACACACACACAGAGCTTTGCGTTTGATCCCAGACAAGAAGAGTAGCATTCCACAAGCAGCAAAGAGTAAGAAGACAACTTTTCCTGAAAATGCATCTGATAACTTCTAACTGAAAGATTAAAAAAAAAAAAAAAAGAGCGACTGACGTAGCCAGTAAACACCTTTGTGAATTATCTGCTTCAATTTAATTCATGTTAGAAGGCATGTCTCCCCTTTGAGGCAGGCTAATTTAGGAAACAAACACCGCATAAACAGTGCTAGAACCTACTTTATGGATCTAGGTTACAAGAAAATCTTGTGTTTTTTAATTTTCTTCACTCTTACACCTAAGAGCGCCGAGTGAGTCGATTTGGAATTTCTTCTGCAAGCTTTTTCTTGGATGCAGTGGATATTTTTGTAGCACCTGCTTATTTTCTTCAAAGGCTATCTCAGGACTCCTATAAAGCCAGCACGCGACCTTTAAATGGCCCTCTATATAATGCATTTGGCCTAAGATTCAGTTAGATGGCAGCAGAGAGAAGCAGAAAACTCTTTATGGCCAACTAGTGATCATTAGAGACGCGGTGGCTCAGTGACTAAGACGCTGAGCTTGTTGATCAGAAAGGTTGGCAGTTCAGCGGTTCAAATCCTTAGCGCCATGTAACGGAGTGAGCTCCCGTTACTTGTCCCAGCTTCTGCCAAGCTAGCAGTTCGAAAGCATGTAAAAAATGCAAGTAGAAAAATAGGGACCACTTTGGTGGGAAGGTAACAGCATTCCGTGCCCCTTCGGTGTTTAGACATGCGAGCCACATGTCCAAGGAGATGTCTTTGGACAGCTCTGGCTCTTCGGCTTTTTAACGGAGATGAACACTGCCCCCTAGAGCCAGGAACAAATAGCACATATGTGCGAGGGGAACCTTTACCTTTAGTGATCATTGGGTGTGTGTGTGTGTGTTGCATCTTAATTCTGATATTCCTACTTAGGGACGATCGTGGATTGGCTTTTCTTCATGCGAAATTTCAAACAATTAGAAGTTTTTTTCTTTATTAGATTGGCATTTATCAGAACCCTCTGAGGCCTGCCGTTCAGGAATATTCAAATACAAATTGCAGCAATGTGCATAAAGAAAGCCTCTGGGTTTTTATGGATTTAGAGCCAAATGATCAGAGAAAAAGCACCAAATGTTTGCCATCTTCAGAGCTGCCAAAGGGTGGGAAGTCTTTAGGGATACAGCAGAATGAGGTCTTTGTAAGGGGAGCACCATGACTCCCAAAACAATACTGTACATGCACTTCAGGAGAATGACACCCAAGACAAGGACCTCAACATGCATTGAAGTCTAAAGCAACACATTTGCAGAAACACCTTGATTGGAGCCAAAGCAGGTCAGCCTCCTCACAACACAACTCACAAACTGAAGCACCACACTCTTTGCAAGGACACTGATTTTTGCAGCCATTACAAGCTCCATTGATTAGTTGCCCCGCCTTTCTTCCTGCCCAGATGTATGGGAGGAATGGAAGCCATCGACTCCTACAGAGGTAGGATGGCAACCAATGACCACCCAGCTCTGATTTTTGTAGTCTTCTGAGTCCCTTCTGCTAAATAAATTGATCACAGAGCTTGCCTCCCTTTTAGGGAGAAAGTTCTGGTGTCCTCAGTGAAGTCAGAGGTTGGTATTCAGCCAGTTCTGACCCGTTCTGGAGAACCGGTAGCAGAGATTTTGAGTAGTTTAGAGAACCGGCAAATCCCACCTCTGACTGGAGATTTTACAGTATCCTTCCCCAGCCATGCCCACAGAACCGGTAGTAAAAAAAAAAATTGAATCCCACCACTGCTCTTGGTATGAAAGATTCACAGGAGTTGCATAGGAAGATTTCATCTATAGATTATTTTTTTTCATAGATCATCAAACCTTGGAGACTTGCAAGGATCTTCCAGAAGAATGTTCTGGAAACATGCTTTGGAGGAAAAAAGGCCCTTCCAGATAAAGGAATACATTGGCAATGAATTCTGGCCAAAATATTAGGTTAGGTTTATCCTTGGAACAGACCCTGGGGAAATGCCCTTTCGATATGATACCAGACACCCCAATAAGGTGTTAAAGAACATTCCATTTGCAAGCAGATGGAACAGGGGCACAAGGGAGCAGAACATGCTGTTCCGAGAAAATGGACATCGCCATTTAACACTGACACACTCTTGGATACTAACTTGGTCATAGGATTGGTTACGACCTAGAGGAAAGAAAGAAAAGAAAAGATCAGAGTTCCACTTATTTCTTTAACAGGAAGATATAAAGAGGTATTAAGCAGGCATCTAAGTCTTTTGGAAAGAAAGAAAGAAAGAAAGAAAGAAAGAAAGAAAGAAAGAAAGAAAGAAAGAAAGAAAGAAAGAAAGAAAGAAGGAAGGAAGGAAGGAAGGAAGGAAGGAAGGAAGGAAGGAAACAGAAACAAAGAGAAAGAAAAAGAAAAAGGAAAAACAGAGAGAGAGAGAGAGGAGGGAAGGGAAAAAAGAAACAGAAAGAGAAAGAAAGAAAAATTGAATGAGAAAGAAAGAGAAACAGGAAGGAAGGAAGGAAGGAAGGAAGGAAGGAAGGAAGGAAGGAAGGAAGGAAGGAAGGAAGGAAGGAAAAGAAACAAAGAAAGAATAGAGAGAGAAAAGAGGAAAGGAAGGAAAAAAAGAGAAAGAGAGAAAGAAAGAGAGATCGAAAGAGAAAGAAAGAAAAAAGAAAGAAAGAAAATACAATGTAATGAAGAGAAGGAAATATAGGGACCAGAATTTATCCACTTGAATTTATAGAGTTACAATAGTGTTTGGCCAAACCTATGCATTGCTGAACCACAACAAGCTGAACATACAACTTGGTTGTTCAAGAGCAGCACAAAGCGCCAGAGATCTGCCCCCAATATAGCAAATCCAGGAGGAAGTTATGGAGTTAGGAGAGACCCAAGTCTTCTATTGATCTCCATCAGAGGCCCCCAAACTTGGCAACTGGCTGGAGAATTTTGGGAGTTGAAGTCCACAAGTCTTAAAGTTGCCAAGTTTGGGGACCTCGATCTCCATGGTTGAAATGAATGGAATACAGCTGGGGGGGGGGGGGAGTGAAATTTGTTCTTCCTTCCAGATACCAGATTTGCTTGATATAGAAGTCTCAGTTGTACCCCCCGATCTCTCCCTTGTAAATAAAGAACAGACTCCAACCCTATAGGGGGGAGTATAGATATGTGCTGTCAAGTGCAAAGAATCAGAACCACCTGTTAGATTGCAGCCCAGATTTATTCTATACACAAGAATTTGTTCAATTAAAGTTCAATACTCAACTGGTACCAGATAAAGGTCAACGGAATTCAGGAGGGGTTGGGCTTGGACCATTTGTGGCAATGTAACGACTCTAAGCTTATAACATGCTTAACTCACCCCCCACTAGTTCTGCCTGCTCTTCTTTTTTGTGCCTCTTCCTATTCCGTATTTCAAAATGGAAACTAGGTGTGCCCTTCTCTCCTTGAGAGTGGGAGAGTTGAAAGAAGAGTCGAAAGCTCTCCTGGAGTCAAGATCAACTTCTAGTGACTTCATGGAGACATGTAACCTCGAACAACGGCATACAAGTTGGTTTGCTGCGGCTTCCTTCCAAATTTATATTTTTAGCTTCCCGATACAATCCTAGATTTCCCATCCAAGTGCTGATCAAGGCTGACCCTGCTTAGCTTCACCAAGCTCAACCGAGGCTGACGGGGTGCTGCATTCCCTGTGACAGATGCATATGGCAGGGGTGGGCTTCAAAAAATTTAGCAACCGGTTCTCTGCCTGGTTGCTGGGTGGGTGTGGCCATGGTGAGTGTGGCCTAGTCGGCCTCCTGCATCATGGGGGGGTCGTTTTCACCCTCCCCGGGCTCTGGAGGCCCCCTGGAGGCTGGAAATGGGCCCGTGAGCTGCGTGGAGATTCCAGGGTGGGAAGGGGCAGACTGGGTGAGGCCAGCCAGGCATTGCAACTACTGGTTCACTGAACCAGATGTAAAACTAACATCCGATTCACCTGAACCAGTGTGAACCAGTAGCAGCCCACCCTGGCTGCAGGAACATGGAAATGAAGAGAGACCATTGCTGTTCTCCAAACATCTCTCCCTTACAACTCTACCGGTACCATTTTGGTGGGGGATGGGTGGGTGGAAATATAAAAACTCTCCATTGCTGAAAAATTTCAAACCTCTGGTTTAATCTTCTGTTTCTTGAAACCCCAAGATACGTTCAACCCTTAAATAATCATTTCATTTTAATATACAGCATTTAGAACAGTGGTCCCTAACCTTCTGGGCACCAGGGACAGATTCCATGGAGAAAGGTTGTTTTTTTCGTGGAACAGAGGGAGAAATGGTTTTGCATGCCACCAACCAGGCTGCGGAAGGGGCTTCGCTTGTTTGCGTAGCCTGGTTAGTGGCATGCCAGGGACTAGTGCCAGTCCATGGATTAGGGGTTTGGGGACCGTTGATTTAATGCTGAGTCAATACAACTAGAAAATGAATTGGTGTAAAACAACCATCGGTATAAGAACAGTTATAAAATCAAATGCATGATTTTGCAAGTTATTGAAATAAACTTTGACAGTTCTTCTATCTTCTAGCTTTATGAGCCGCCGTGGCACGGTGGTCAGAGTGCAGTACTGCAGGCTACTTCTGCTGCCTGCCGGCTGCCTGCAATTTGGCAGTTCAACTCTCACCAGGCTCAAGGTTGACTCAGCCTTCCGTCCTTCCGAAGTGGGTCAAATGAGGGCCCAAATCGTTGGGGGCAAGAAGCTGACTCTGTAAACTGTTTAGAAAGGGCTGTAAAGCACCGTGAAGTGGTATATAAGTCTAAGTGCTATTGCTAGCTAGCTTAATGAAATCAAGAGCAAGATCATCTTGGAGCTTTACAAGATGAGACAGGTTCTTCAAACTGAACCTTGAAATGAATATGCAGCCAAGTCAATGGAAACAAGATCAGAGCTGACCACCGTTTGCTAATCTAAAGTATCTTCAACTATGTCAGGGTTTATGAATTATTTTTAATTGCTGGCCTACAAGGGAACATTGGGAGAAATTCTGTCTCATTTGTGTTTGCTCTATCTTCTTTAAGCTACAGGATCTTAAGGACAGGGATGGGTTAAAAGAAATATTAATATATGCAAAAGAATAACACACATTCAAAGAGACACTTAGCTCTTTGGTTCTTCATGTCAAATGCGCAGATCCACAATCCATATCAAGTTAAGTAGCAGTAGTAGTGCCATAAGATTAAATATCACCTCACCCTGATTTCTTGTGGCTTAATTTCTGCAAGTGGCTCTTTCTTTACATGCACAGGGGCGTCTATTCTATTTTATCTGTAGAGATTAAAGATCCGCCATGGATGAATGATGTATAAATTAATTAACCTTCAGAGGTGATAAATGTGCAAATCCAGTAGAAGATTATGTAACAAAAAAAAAATACTTCTGGAAATTTTCTGATTCTACTTTGGATTCTACATTATGTGAAGACTTGGTATTCCGAAAAAGAGGCTAATGCTAGGAAAGGTAGAAGCAAAGAATTTAGAGTAACAAGAATAGAATTCTTTATTGGCCAAGTGTGATCGGACACACAAGGAATTTGTCTTGGTGCAAATGCTCCCAGTGTACAAAAAAGAAAAGAGACATTCATCAAGAGTCAAGAATCATCAGGTACAACACTTAATAATAGTCATGGGATACAATAAGCAATCAAATCATACTATTATGAGGAAATAGATTCATCTTTAACTAGAAATCGATGATAGATTAGATGATAGAAAGAGATGGATGGATGGATGAATGGATGGATAGATGATAGATAGATAGATAGATAGATAGATTAGATTAGATTAGATTAGAGTAGAATAGAGTAGGATAGGATAGGATAGGATAGGATAGGATAGGATAGGATAGGATAGAATTCTTTATTGGCCAAGTGTGATTGAACACACTAGGAATTTGTCTTGGTGCAAATGCTCTCAGTGTACATAAAAGAAAAGAGACATTCATCAAGAGTCAAGAATCATCAGGTACAACACTTAATGATAGTCATAGAGTACAATGAGCAATCAAATCATATTAGGAAACAGTCAATAAAAATAATTAGTATACAAGCAACAAAGTTACAGTCATACAGTCATAAGTGGGAAGAGTTGGGTGAAAGGAAGGTTGAGAGGATTATTAAGAGAGGAAGAGGATGATGAACGTAGTGGTTATTGGGACGACGATTGAACCATTGGGCGTCCTGACAGAACAGCTTAGGGAGAAAAACCTATCTGATTGCTAGGAATTTAGAATAACTTGACGGTGCCTAATCAGTTAATATGAAAACTGTCACCACTTGGCTTCCAGGAGAACCCCAAGGTCTACAACCATTCTTCAGAGTGCCTGTAATCGTCCCACCTACAATATGCTATATGGACAGATCTTCTCTATCCTGGCCTGGTTCAGGTTTAATTTGTTCCTTTCTGAGCTGCACTTGATACTGGTCTTAAGATCCATGCCTTCTCCTGCATCCAGTGAGAAGCAGGGGCTGGATCTGATCCACGAATCAATGGCATCTCTCTGCAAACCTCCCGGTGACCTTTCCCGGCAAGTTTTATTTAGCAGCTGAATGCGCGCGAGAGAAGGTGGTGCCCCTTGGATCGAGAGCCTGTGCAGATACCCAGGGCCACCTTTTCATATCAACTGACTGAAAGAGGATCCTGGAGACCTGATCCTATACCCCAGCCCTGCCAGGTGTAGCAGAAGGATGCCCTGGTTAATGGATCAAGCAACACTGAGAAGTTCAGGTGACACAAGAATCCATGTCCCTCTTGCGACGTAGACATGTCTGAGAAAACATGACGGATAATTCCGTTTCCACACTTGGCTGAAAAACCACAATGAGAATCCCTCTAATTATTAATGACCACATCTTGAAACTTGATCACCGCTGATCAAGGGATTTGGATGATCGATTACTAAAGCTCAATAAGCTGTTTGCTCTCCAGTCCCGTGGAACAGCCTTAGGTGAGCACCCAAAATGAATGTAAATAATGTTAAATTGGTGATCCCTTGAAACACTTCTGAGGAGCATTTCACACCTCGAATGAATTTTTCCACCAAGTCACAACCAGCTCTCTGATGAGATATTCTACTAGTATGGGCGTGACCAATTTATATTAATCACAGTTTATTTTTTTTAATTTATTTTTTAATTTTAATTATGAGAATACAACTCAATACATCCAACTTCACCTTGTTATACATACATACATTTTACTTCTTCATTTGTAACCTCCTTATTTAATATATTAATTACTAATTAATCTAATCATAACTACTAATATTTCGACCTTCTCTTCTGCTATATAACCATTGATAAAATTTATTCCATGTTTTGTAATATTTAGACTCTCCTGTGTCTTTTATTTCTAAAGTTAAGCTATCTGACTCTGCACATGCCATAATTTTTCTTATTATTTCTGTTTCTGGAGGTATGATTTTATTTTTCCAGTATTGGGCATATATTATTCTAGCTGCTGTCAATACATGTACTATTAGATACATTATTTCCTCCTTAAATTTTTCTGATGTTATACCTAGGAGAAAAAATTCCAGTTTAAATGCAATACCCTCTTCTATCCATGTTTGAATCAGTCTTCAATATTTTTTGCAGTTATTATTATTATTATATAATATAATATATTATATTATTATTAGTCACAGTTTTAAGGTACCTACATTTCAAAGATGTTGATGCTTATATCATGGGCCAAGTAGCCTTAAATAAAACCTGAATTAGTAGAAATCAGCCATAGCTTTATTTTCAGCCAGTCATCTCTGCTGCAAGGAACAGCAGAGGCTGGACTCAAAGTTATCTTATCAACCCACAGGGAACAGGACATTCTGCTAGAGAGAGGCGCAAATATCTCCAGACTAATGTTATGCACAATTTATTTAAGAGTTCTTATGTAAGCCCGTCTTGACCCACAAGATATGACAGAACAATACACCAAAATACTGCTTCCTCTGAACTTTGTTGCCCTTCCCTCGCTCTAATGGGAAAACCAGGATTGGGGCATTGGGGGTGTGTGGATGTGTGTGTGGATGGGACTTGTAATGCATCAAGCCAGGTTTTCCTGCAACTTGGTCAGCAAAGCAACTCGCTTTGCATCCAAATATATCTCCCCGTTACAGAAATTCAGAACGATATATTAGGAACAAGTTGTACAGTAGTCAGTAAGCAGATGAGCCGGTTCTATATCCATATTTAGGAAGGCAGAGGACAGCTGGGTGTCCGCTTACTGAGAAAAAGTCCACGCAACAGTATCGTTTTCTGTAGCCGTGGCTATTGGCTGTTTTAAGCCTCCGAGCAATGCTTATGCAAGTAAAAGCGCATTTGCAAGGAAGCCTTTAATGATATATCCTTGCATTCCAGAGGGGAAGCCCAGCGTCCAGGGTATCTGGCTGGGGTTTCAGTAAACCCCATGGAGAAAGTGTAGATGCTGTTCATAAATGACCCCGCATCTGTTATGGCCAGAGGGTCTTTGTGGCCACTTAAAAGTAGCCATGCCAAGTTCAGATCTCTAGTAGATACTGTAGGACGAGAAATGGTACATTCAGCAGGTTCTGACCAGTTCTGGAAAACCGGTAGCGGAAGTTTTGAGTAGTTAAGAGAACCGGCCAATACCACCCTCTGACTGGCCCCACCCCCATCTCTTCTCTGCCGCCCATTGAATCTCAGCTGATAAGCTGGGTCTTCTTTGGTTGCCCTGCACAGGAGAACGGAGCTGGAAAGCAGGTTAGTGGGGTGGGGAGGGAACGGGGATTTTGTAGTATCCTTTCCCTGCCACGGCCACCAAGCCACACCCTGCCCACCAAGCGACGCCCACAGAACTGGTAGAAATTTTTTTTGAATCCCACCAATGGATAGGACGCATTTACTGGAAAATATGAGGAACGTGAGATCTTATATCCAAGTTTTCCAATCTCCCCCCATTTCTATTGAAGTCCAGTTATTCCGTGGAATTTATGCTCTAACATGACTGGGGAAGCAAATTCTCTCTCATTTGTCAGAGCTTAGCACAACCAAGTCATTTATCTCTGGGCCTGATCCATTATCCTGGAAAGCAACCATCTCCTCCGCCATGCCATGCCATGCCATGCCATGCCACTGAACATTTCCTTTGAGGAACTTCTGGAAGAAACATAGGAGCCACCAAGTTCTCTAAACATCGCAAGTGAAAATCTCAAACAGTCCATCAAATCCAGTAGTAATGGGAGCCAAAAACCAGAGAAGGAGATTCCTGAAAGATTACTCATGAACATGTACACACCTTCAGTCCTTCCAGTATCCTAGGCATACTCCTAAATAGTGCTAAGTATGCACAGTTTGGAATGCCAGCCGGCTGGTGCCCTTTAGATGTGGTGAACCTCACTCCCCCTCCTCCAATCAGACTCCAGACTGGAGAAACTGCCACAGCCTTTCATACCTGGGACCACAGGCAGCCTATCTTCAAAGGTGACTTCTTTACTTCTAATCTCAGCACCCTCTCAAATTGTCATTCGGAGAAGACGCCAAGCCCACCCGTGCCGATGGCTTTTGCATCAGAGTCTTTGACTCATTATTCTTCGGTATTTAAAGTACTTATAAACCAGTCGTGGTAATGGGCATGATATTTGCGTTCAATTGTTACACACTATATTTAGGAAAGCTATTCTCCTATAACAGACTTCTTCAAGGTGGCGTCTTCAGAGGTATTGGGACTCCAACTGCCCAATTGCCTAGCTAGCATGTCTCCAACATTTTCAGAGGACAGAACAAGAATCATTTTCTTTTGGGGATTCCAAATGCATTAGGACAGCCATCAGAGAACCCAGGACCACTGATTATTTCTGGAGCACCAGCTCAGGGGAATCTGTTTTTTTTGCCAACGTTCGGAATTGGGGTCTTTTCTTTTTTGAATCCCAGATGTTTCCAGTGAAGAGAAAGGAATGGGTGTATTGGCTGTACCTGCTTGGTAAGCTTTGCAAAGGCACCTGGTTGCCGTGGTGGGATTAATCCAGTTCTCACCACTTCGAGAGAACCAGTTGTTAGCAATTGGTGATCTGGCTTTTGGAAGAAATCATTAGGGCAGAGAACCGGTTGTTAAATTATTTGAATCCCACCACTCCCTGGTTGGCCATGGTTGATCTAGATCAGGGGTGTCAAACTTAAGGCCTGTGGGCTGGATTCGGCTCGCAATGAGGTTGGATCTGGCACTCGGAGCCATCCTGGTCTACCCAACGCAAAGAGGAAAAATCGGGCTTTGGCCCGGCCTACCAAATGTGAAGAGGAAACATGCCAGAAGTTTGGGGAGTGGCGTCAAGATGGCCACACCCACCCAGTTGGCCACACCCACCCAGTCAGCCATGCCCAGCCGTCCTCCCGAGGTCAACCACAGCCCTGATGTGTTCCTCAATGAAATTGAGTTTGACGCCCCTGATCTAGATGGCTTCAGGAAGGCAACTTCTTCAGACCTACTTATTGATAAATGAAAATGCCCACCTCTGCAGCGAACGTCTCCAGGGGGGGTTCCCTGTGGCAGTTCAGGGGTGGGCTGCAATTTTTTTAATAACCGGTTCTCTGGCTGGGTAGGCGTGGCCAGTTGATCAGGTGACTGGGTGTGTGATGTCACTCATCACACCCAGCCCCGCCTCCCGGCCACTGGCCTCAAAGGAACAGGCAGGATTCAGGTTGGGGCTAATCCCATCATTGGCTGGCCCCACCCCCAAACATTTTTGGCCTGTTTTTTGGCTATTTTCAGGCCATTTTTCAGGCTGTTTTCAGGCCCTTTTTGAGGGCTTTTTCAGGCCATTTTTCACCCCAAGACCGGCTGAAAACGGCCCCAAAACAGATGGGGGTGGGGCCATCCAGTGGTCCAATTTGCCAGTTCTCTGAACTAGGCAGAATCGGAGCAAGGGGTTTGGGAGAACTGGTCCAAACCAGCCACAGTCCACCTCTGTGGCAGTTGCTTATTTCCCCAATGCTTCTGATTTCATCGTTGCAAAACAAGTTGATGGCATTTACCTACCATCTAAGGAGTCCACCTTCCGAAGCCCTTCGAGTGAGACTTAACTTATGCATCTCAGCCATTTCTTTTAGAGTCTCTGCTGAATAAAGACCAATGGGGTTGTTATATTGCCTGGCGGGGCTCAGCTGGGCCTTCGCTTTATTGCCGTCGGTAAAGACTGTGCCTGTTTTGGAACCTAAGTCAGATTTCGCTGGTGAGAGGTCAGGGGTCACAGAATGAGAGGAGGACATGGAAGATCTAAAGCTGGCACTCATTAAGAAGGAAGAGCTCTGTGACAGACTGGTCTCTTGTCTGCTGAGGTAGCCTGAATGGGCCCCATTGCTGGCTAACATGCTATTCTTGGGCCCCACTGAGGTGCTATTTAGAGGACTGAAGCTCCCTCGATCGCCACTGACTTCTGAGACCGAATCCTGTAGAAGCAAATATGCAGGCAAAGGAAGGAAAAGGAGGGGAGGGAAAAAAAGGAAGAAAGGAAGGAAAACGATCATAACATTCATGCAGAAAGGAAAAATTCCCAGCTCTGGCATTCTACATAGAGCAGTAAGGTTGCCAACCATTTATTTAAGCAAAAAAGAAAAGAAAATGTAGGTATGATGAGCTGTGGTGTCAGAGTGGTTAGAGTGCAGTACTGCAGGCTACTTCTGCTGACTGCTGGCTGCCTGCAATTTGGCAGTTCGACTCTCACCAGGCTCAAGGTTGATTCAGCCTTCTGTCCTTCCAAAGTGGGTAAAACAAGGACCCAAATTGTTGGGGGCAATAGGATGACTCTAAATCACTTAGAGAGGGCTGTAAAAGCACTGTAAAGCGGTATATAAGTCTAAGTGCTATTGCTATTTTATAGTCTGAGCTGTCAGGACAGAATTGGTTGGTCTCAGAAATCCAAACAGGGTAAATCCAATGAAGGCCATTCCAAACAAAATCTGGAATATATTGCTGTTTATAGACAAGCCGAAGCAAATCACTTGGTGTGGGTATATTTCTTTTACTTGTAGCCCTGGTTGGCAACTTTACACACAAATGTCTCGCTTAGTAACTGAAAATTGGGGCTTGATTGTGGTCGTAAGTCAAGGACTCCCTGTATTAGGCATTGGCATCCAAACAAATAAAAAGCAACTTCAATAGACTTGCATTAGTTCAAGCGAAAACATTAACTTCGCCTCTTCCCAAAGAGGACCCTTAATCAATCTTCTCCAAACAGCTGCTGTTACTGCTTATATAACAGGTCGTCCACTGTGAGTGCCAATTTGTTTGCCTGGATGGGACAGTGGAAACCGGGATTACTGGGAAGCACTTGCATTCATGACAATGCAATAAAGGCGGAAGGAAAGGGTGAAAGGGTTTGTAGTTGGCCTCTGCATAATTAGTTTCAGCTATAAAGGCTGCTGGAAAAGTTCATGCTGGTCAAGGCCATGAAATACAGCGAGCAGAGCAAGCTGCAGAGAAGAAGCTATTCATAGATCCTGCCTAGGACATAGCTTTGGTGTGAGCCAATGAGAGAGGGTCATTGACACCGCAGGGATTTTGGAGTCAGCGTCAGTAATTCTACCCTGGTTGCTCCCGATCTATCTTTACCCCCTTGGCCAAAGAGATCGAAACCGTGATCAGATGGTCCCTGTTCATCGAGTCTTCATCTGGTCCCTGTTCATGATGAAAAGGTTTGAATTCCAAGCTGCCAGCTTCCATGCTGCAGGAAGAATTCACGTTCATAGCATCATCGTCATCATCACCATCAGAGTTGAAAGAGACCTTGGAGGTCTTCTAGTCAGAGGTGGGCTTCAAATAGTTTAATAACCGGGTCTCTGCCCAGTTGCTGGGTGGCCATGACCATGGTGGGCGTGGCCTAGTTGGCCTCTTGCACCACCCTGGTTGTGAAAATGGGTTGCGGGGGCAGGGCTGTTTTCAGCCTTCTGGAATTTCAAGGAGGCCCGTTTTTCGCCCACCCCAAGCCTCCACACAGGTCCTGCACTTACCTATGATCCAAAACAGGCTGTGGGGGGACTCCTGGAAGGGGAGGGGTGGGGTGGGCGGGGCCAGCCAGGGGTGGGATTTGCCGGTTCGCTGAACTGGCCATAAATTTAATAACCGGTTCACCTGAACCAGTGTGAACCGCTAGCATCCCACCCCCCCACTTCTAGTCCAACCCCTATACCATTCCAGTCAAATGGATGTCCAATCTCTTCTTACAAACCTCCAGTGATGGAGCACCCACCACTTCTGAAGGCAAGCCGTCCCACTGTGAACTGTTCTCACCGTCAGGAAATTTCTCTTTAGTTTTAGGTTGGTTCTTTCCTCGGTTAGTTTCCGCCCATTGTTTTTTGTTTTGCTTTCTGGTGTTTGGGGAAATAAATTGACACCCCCCCCAGTCTTCTTTGTGGCAGTCCCTCAAATATTGGAATATAAGTGGGTCCCTCAACCTAACTATTTTTTATAAACTCCCAACATTTAGATTCATGGAGAATTCAGAATGCTGGAATTAATTTTCTCTCTGCGCCGACGAAAGAAAAGAAGAAGAAGAAAAAAAAAAAACAAGAAAGGCACGAGACATCTTTTCAGCCTCCTGTCTCAACTTTGGTCTTTTAAAAGTCTTTAAACAATAGAAAACCTTCATTTTATCTCATTGCTTGTGTCTCCGAGCCAAAGAATGTATCTATTTAATTGCTCACTCCGAGGGTCCTTTTGTGCAAGAAGAAACCCAGAGGTGAGATAAGTTGAAGGCTACCTTGTCTCTGAAAATAAGTCAGAAGTGTGGGCCATCCCACTTTGTGAATCTTCACCCTGATTATTTGTGCAAACACCTGTATCTACCCTTCATGGTTCACCCTTTAGGCTTTTCCAATTTTGAAAGCTCGTCGCGTTAGGATAAAGATTTGAAACACAAGGAAGAGAAAGGCACTCAAATACTTTTTCTTTCCCTGCTCCTAGCGTTGAAAGTCAGAAGTGAACCAGGGGTGGGCTTCAACATTTTTAGCAATGGGTTCTCTGCCTGGTTGCTGGGTGGGTATGGTCATGGTGGGCATGGCCTAGTTGGCCTCCTGCACCACGACGGGGCATTTTTGTCCTCCCCGGGCTCCAGAGGCTTCCCTGGAGCCCCCAGGAGGGCCAAAACAGCCTCCCTAGGCTCCGGAGGCTCTCCAGAGGCTGGAAATGGGCCCGTTTTGTGCCCTCTCCAGACTCTGCATGGGCCCTGTACTTACCTGGCATCCAAAACAGGCTGCGTGGGGACTCCTGGGAGGGGTGGGCATGGCCAGACAGGGGTGGGATTTGGTGGTTCAGTGAATCCAGAATCTTAGCTAGAGGATCACCCAAACCTGTGTGAACCCGTAGCAGCCCACTCCTGAAGCGAACCCATAGTTTCCTTGCTCTGGTCAAGGAAACGTTTTATTGACTCTTTCCTGGAGTTTTTATTAGAAATGCTGGTGTTAAATATAATCCCTATTCTCTTCTCATTATACATTTTAATATTAAGACGGCTCTCTGCTTTGCTTGGCTTTGTTATTACCTCTTATTTATTGAAATACTTCAATTATTTACTGAAGGATTTTTTTTTTTACCCCAATGATCAAGCAAAAAGATTCCCAGAAATGCCTAGCTAATAGGCCAATATCCAATAAATACCGCATTTCCCTGAAAATAAGACCCTGTCTTATATATATTTTTAACCACCCAAAAAGGCATATGGTCTTATTTTGTGGGGATGTCATCCACTGACTAACTTCACTTGTGCATGTTGCCCTTGGCCTCCTTTTCGTGGTCAGAGGCCTTTAGAAGCTTCTTCTGCAGCCGGCAAGGTTTTCCTGAAGGCCTCTGCAGCTGACAACACACCTCCAGATTGATCCAGAGCTTTGTTATCAGCTCCAGAGGCCTTCAGGAAAGTCTTGCCAGCCTTGCCAGGTGCAGAAGAAATGGGCCAGCAAGGGAGATGTTGGGGTGTGTGAGGTCTGGCTACAACTGTCCAAAGGTAAGTAGTAGAGCAGCTCCACCTCCATCCCCACCCTAGCTTAATTTCTACCTGTCTACTCTGGAGTGGGTGGGATCTTAATTAGGGCTTATTTTGAGGGTAGGGCTTATATTGGGTACACATGTAAAAAATCAAGCTAGGGCTTACTTTCAGGGTAGGTTGTATTTTCAGGGAAACAGGATAGAAGAAGGTACAATAGACACAACACCTAACAAGGATATCTAGAACTTGTAGACAATGAGTGTATCTCTCAAAGATGCGGATTCTTTTGAACCCTAGGGACATATTATTGCAAATTAGGAGGAAGAGAGGAGATGGATGGCTATTCTGTTCATGTAGAAGGGAAGAGTAATTTTTGCCGTGTGATACATTACAATATTGTGACTGTAATTTCTCCCACTCAAAGGTCAGTCTCCCTGAAGAAAACTTTTATATCCAGAAACACAACAGAAACAAAGGAAGCTATTAGACGTCTACCTTTTGATGAGGGATCACGGGCATGGGAGAATCGATCCTCGGGATGCTTGTTTGCATTGGAACTGGACGTTTTGATCTGGCAAGAACACAAGGAAAAATGGGTTATTGAGCAACTGATGATTTTCCACATCTTTTAACCAATTTATTATAAACTACTGTCAATATTGGCATCGCCCTTCTAGTTTTACTAATGAATCATCCATTTCCCCCCCTTTTCAAATCTGGGCACGTGTGCTTAGATTCTTTCGTCCATTCATCTTCTTCCCAACAACACAGGAATTTCAAAATTGCAACTAAGGAGAAAGAGTTCCATATAAGTACAAACAAACACATGAAACCAGAGCCTTAAGTTGCAGGAAAATGAGGAGAAGAGAGGTGAAATCTAAGGAATGACATTTCTTTAAATTCAATTGTCCATAAGGCCATGGACGAAACACAATTTCATTGGTTGAAAGAAAAAACACACCAGGCCAATGTCCATCATTATCTACTTCTTCTTTCCTTCTACTGGTTCATGATTGGGCCGCTGACCCAACAGTTAATTTCACATTTAGACCTTCCAACTGTACTGTGGAGGGGAACGCGGTGGCTCAGTGGCTAAGACGCTGAGCTCATCAATCAGAAAGGTCAGCAGTATGGCGGTTTGAATCCCTAGCGCTGTGTAGGGAAGTGAGCTTCCATTACTTGTCCCAGCTTCTGGCAACCTAGCAGTTTGAAAGCATGTAAAAATGCAAGTCGAAAAATAGGGACCCCTTCGGTGGGAAGGGAACAGCGTTCCGTGTGTCCTCGGCATTTAGTCATGCCAGCCAAATGACCATGGAGACGTCTTTGGACGGTGCTGGCTCTTCGGCTTTGTAATGGAGATGAGTACTGCCCCCTAGAGCCAGAAATGACTAGCACGCATGTGTGAGGGGAACCTTTATCTTTACCTTTAACTGTACTAAGCCAAACAGGCTGGGGCACAGAGACAAAACTGGACAATTCTACTTCTCAGAGGCTTCTGAATTCAAAATAAAATAAAATAAGAAACTAGAGATGAAGAGTATATTAAGGCTGAATGAACACTGCAATATTTATCTTTCTTGGTTTACAGTCAGAATGTCCAAGGAGAGAGTCTAAATGTTTCTTTGATTGCACCATTGCACCTATTTTGACTGGTTTGCCCATACTCTATGGATACTCCTAGTTGAAGTTAAGGACAGGTACTAAATTCAGCCTCTTCTGATCCTAGGTTTTGAGCTGTAGAGGCAGGCAGCTATGGAGGGAAGATATGATATGATCATGACATCAACATGGCTTGTAGCACATGGCAATGTCTGTAAACTCTCTCTACTACACAGGTGTTTAAATTAAAAAAAATAGTTGTCAGAGAGCTCACAAAGGAAAATGTAATATTGCAGCTTCTTGGCTAAGCCTTACTCCATTCCTCTTTCTTCCCTTCCCTTATTTCAAATGCAGATGTCAATTAACCCAAAGAGGCGATTAATATTGTCCTCATATTCATAGATGGAACGAGAAAGAACAAGTTGCTTGCTCATGCTTTGGTGTCTGGTTCCAGGCTTTTCCAATGTTCTCTCCTCTTACAAATAAAGAGGCTTGCTTTCGAATTAAATTTGCACTGTATCTTCTTCTGGTGTGCACTGAAACAGATTCACCCTTTGTCACTCAGATGTAATGAAGCGGATGCCAAGGATTTAGAAATTGCCTTTCTCATTGCAAGGACGCCATCTCTGTAATGAGTCTTGCGTTGGATCCTTCTGAGAAAGAGGAAGACCACAACTCTTGGGCAGGGGGTTGGACTAGATGACCTACAAGGTATCTTCCAACTCTGTTAATCTAATCTAATCTGATCTGATCTGATCTGATCTGATCTGATCCCCTTCCAGAGCTTGTGGAATATCCTGTGGAGCTCCATGTCATTCTGAAGAAGGACACTGAAGTCCAGGGTGAATTAAATGGAATCATTGCACATACAGTTCTCCAACCTGGTGTGTATGTCATGCTAAACCATGGTTTGCTTAAGCATAACTTAGTGAATATAATGGCTAGTTTCCGAAACCATGGTTCTACAAAGAGTATAAGATGGGTTGTAATAAGATGGGCATATTTGCATAGACATTTGAACACGTACACAGACCTAACCAAGCGATTCAAGGACATTGAGTCTGACTAGAACCATCAAACCAATATGATAACATTGAACTTCAAGGAATGGTTCAGCCAAGACATGTTTGAACTGAATCTTTGCATTGATTATCTGCACAGCCCACGTTGACCCAGGAAATGATCTCATCTCATGCCTGGACAAATGCTTTTGAGAATCATGCTGTGGTACACAAATGAGACCTAGCACACTGTAATATGCTTTCTGTTCAACAAGAAGACTAGCTCAGTTGCTGGAAAATCCATAGCAATGCAAAGGGCAGTTATACAGACAGTATCCTTCACTGCTATTTAATCTCTCTATTGGGTGCCAATCGTGAATTTATCGGCCTTATCAAGATTCCTCCACTGAACAAACCTACTTGAAGTTTGCAAAATAAAGATATCCTGTCTACCAACGGCTTTGAATCCATTTCAGGGTGCTAGAATTAGAAAGAAAGCATTTCTCAGCTGACTTGAAGCATTTCCCTCCCAACTCATCAAATTCTCTCATTTATTCACTAACCTTTGAATCAGAGGTGGTATTCAGCAGATTCTGACTGGTCCTGAAGAATCAGGAATTGAAATTTTGAGTAGTTCAGAGAATTGGCAAATCCCACCTCTGACTGGCCCCGCCCCCATCTCTTCTCTGCCTCCCATTGAGTCCCAGCTGATTGCCTGGGTCTTCTTTGGTTGCCCTGCACAAGAGAACGGAGCTGGAAAGCAGGTTAGTGGGCTGGGGAGGGAATGGGGATTTTGCAGTATCCTTCTCCAGCCATGCCCACCAGGCCATGCCCACCAGGCCACGCCCACCGAACCGGTAGTACAAAATTTTGAATCCCACCACTATTTTGAATGATTAACAAGATTCGCCACCACTACCAGGAAGGTAATCTTTCAAAACTGTTAAATCAAGAGCTTCTTAATTTGCTTTGAGTTACTCATAAAGTAGTAAAAGTGGGATTAAAAAAAAATCTAACAAATAACAAATAAATAATTATTTTCTTCACTTATGAATCTGAATGGCATAATAGAACACAATTTATAGGGATTTAGAAAGATGTGTGGAGCAAATGCATTAGATCTGAAAGAGCAAAGAGATTATCAGATACTGACTCAAGGAGCCAACCCGTTGAACACAGTCAATCTTTGTGGTTGTTGGTTAGGGTTTGTTTGCTACATTAATGGGGAACCCTGGAGGAATTTTTCCATGGTTTGAAAGCACAACTGGGATTATTGCAGCTTTGCTGCAGCTGTTTCATCAGTAACTCTTTTACAACTTTGTAATTCTGGGTTGTGTCAGGTCAGGAATAATGTCAGCTTTCCAAGTGATGAAATCCATTTAAAAAGAAAAGAACAAAGTCCATCTTCCAAACGATTTTTTTTATCTAGAAAAGCATCAAATTGTCAAAGTCTGTTTTAATTTTGCATCTGACACAACCCGATATTATACCACATAATATTGGAAATTAGGAACACCCCCCAAAAAATCCCATTCCCCAATAGAAGTAAATCAACGTTGCCTGGTGTCATCAATCTCCATCTCCACATCTCAGCAGGGTCAGCTTTTGTTCCCACAGGAAGAAACACCACTTAGCCTAAACAACTCTCTCTATCTCTACTCCTCCCACCTTAGGAATGTGGTAAGCCCAAAACCCTTCCCTCCATAACCAGCAAAGAGAAAGAAAGAAAAGGAATATATAATACGGCTAAATAAAATGGCTACGCATATGTCAATTTTGGGCTTGACACTTCTTAAATATAAAAGTTGAGCCATGGTTGTGATGGAAACACTTCTCATGCTTAATTGACCATTCCCTGACACTTGAAACAAATAAAAAAGAAAATATCGGCTTCAACAGGCTATACAAAACAGAGGTCATTCATGCTCATCCTTCTGTATTGATGTACTAACCACCAAAAAGAATCGTTCTAACAATCTAATAGGGCCACTTATGTCAAAACACTTCTGGTATTTTTGACCCAAAGACTTACAAGATGGCTAAGACAATTGTTCAGCTATAGACAGAGTTGGCAAGTCATATGATACCTAACTTCTGCTTATGGCAGCCTGATAGCTAAAGCCAGAAGATCTCCATTATTTCAATATCTTCAGTGTAAATCCTAAGGGTGATTGTTCTATTGTCATTATTTCATCTTTTTTTTAATAGTTAATTTTAGTATCGTTTTTTTCACTTTAACTACCAGCCCCACTAAAACACTCTCCATTTTAGCTTTGTAATTTTTGGATAGAAGGAAGGCCAAGGTCTAAACAAACCCCTACTTAATATTTCTATTTTCTACAAATGGCCCAGCACTGAGAAGCATTATTATAAAACAACCAGGTGTGTAAGAACTTAAGACAGCCACTAGATGGCAGGAAAGGAACGTGTAGAAAACTGGCTTTGTTGCCTTCTAGTGGTTGTTTGGAATTTTGCAGCCCTAATCATTGGAAATGATTCTGTTTGAGGATTTCAATTAACGTTGCAACATTTCTTCCTTTTAATCAATATTTGTTTCTATATAAATAAGTGAGGAAAAACACCCTCTCTCCTTATGCAAAGAGTACAACAACAGCTTTCAAAAACAAGAACAGCCAGTCTATTGACTTTTCAGTTCAGCAAATTTGAGAAGCAAGCTTATTTGTCCAATAAAAAGTGGTTCCAAATTCTATAGAAGCTACCATATTGTAAATAATCCCCATGAAACTGTCAGAGTCAGAATTGATAAAGGAAATGTCATTGCTGCAAGGAGCAATCGGGAGGAAAGCATTTCTCGCTGGTAGCAGCAAAAGTCTACATTTTAGATCTCATTAAAAATGGACCTCATATTTCTCCACTCCCCAGCCCCCCACCCCATTCAGGTTGAAGGAGACCTTGTTGCAAAATACCCTTCACTGAATTTTTATATGCTTTTTTAATAGACTCATCTCAATCGTCCTAACCTGAAAATAGAAAACCCTAAAATAGTTGTATCTGCTCTTCATTTGAACTGTTCTAGCTGTGTATTTAAGTCAGTTCTGGCCAGAACTTTTCTACTACCAGAGAATCTTGCTTGGGGGTTTACTTTTAGAGGAAATAAAACAGGATCCCATCAATTGAAAGCCTCTTATTTGAGACACCAAAAATGGAGAACTTCAGACTTGAGGAGGCAAAAGAATTTTCTGAGCCAACCTGTCCAAATCATTAAATTGATCTCAGGCCAGACTGCTTCCTGCTGTTCGTGTGGCTCCACACAGTTTTGGTTGTGTTCTCTGCTGAGATGTGGGCATTCTGAACAATGGAATGCAGACTTGGACAAAAAAATGAATCTTCATTCTTATTATTAAGGGTATACAAACCTGGACAGCCACTAGATCAGTGTTTCCCATCCTTAGCCATTTTAAAAGGTGTGGACTTCAACTGTCAGAACACCCCAAGAAGTCCACACCTCTTTAAAATGGCTAAAGTTACGTAGCACCGCACTAGATAGTGGCAAAGTAAAAACTTGGCTGAAACCATCCAGCTATTTGAGTTTTTACAACAGAGATCTATTGAACCTTTGAACCCATTTTCTTCAAGGACAAACCTCATTCTCCTGTGCTGAAATTACAGTTACAGTTACTCATAGACCAGTTCACTTCTGGGTTGCCCAAAGACAGATAGAAAGGTTCCTTTTAGACATCATAAAACAGGTATATCTCTGAGATGGTTGGTCAGCTTGCTTCTATACTGTATAATGGGGCTAATGGGGATAATATCACAGATGGAACCTCTAAGCTATCTTGAAGTAGGAAGGCAAACAAGCATTGAATTCTTTGTATGGATAGTGACTTATCTCTGCATACTTTTGAAGAGTGAGATTCAGGTTGTAGTTTGCTGATTTGATCAGATTCTGGGCCTCTAGGTGGGTCATGCCATCTGTGTTGACGCCATCAATTGCTATCACCATATCCCCCTGAGTCATCTGAGATTGGGCTGCCTTGCTGCCAGGGGTGATCTATAAAAGCAAGAAGAAGAAAAGGTCAACAATACATACCACCCGTCTCTAGATTCATGTCACCTGGAGAGTCGCCTTATATAATTGACAAGGTCAGGTTTAAACCACCCTGAGAATGAGTTCTCCTTCTATCTTTTTTGCAAACTAGAAGGCACAAATTCAAAAGAGGAGTCAAAATAAAACACGAGCAACAACGAGGGGCTGAAAGAGACAATGCTCTATCACAGTGGCGGGATTCAAATTTTCTTTACTACCAGTTCTGTGGGAATGGCTTGCTGGGCGTGGTGTGGCTTGGTGGGCATGGCAGGGGAAGGATACTGCAAAATCCCCATTTCCATCCAATTAAATATATTTGGGGGCGAAAGTTCTGATAGTTTAGTTACAATCTTTTAAAGATAAGAGTTGGAATGTACCCCCTTTTGTGGCAACTACTAAAACAGGCATAGGAATGTTTTATGAGCGGACACCCCACTCTAGGGGAAGGATACTGCAAAATCCCCATTCCCTCCCCACCCCACTAACCTGCTTTCCAGCTCTGTTCTCCTGTGCAGGGCAACCAAAGGAGACCCAGCCCATCAGCTGGGACTCGGGAGGCAGAGAATAGATGGGGGCAGGGCCAGTCAGAGGTGGGATTGGCCGGTTCTCCAAACTATCAGAGTTTATGCTACCGGTTCTCCAGAACTGATCAGAACCTACTGAATACCACCTCTACTCTATCACTAATCTCCCTTCACAAAGACGAGGTAGGACTTAGCTTCCACAGGGCAAGGAAGCAGTGGACATTTTGGAATAAGCCAAAAATGCAAGAGAATTCACTCTGACCAAGTAGCCATCAGCCAACAACACGTTAAACTTATTTATGGATCGATCAAAAGATGTAACCAAGGATGTCGTTCACATGGAGATTGCTAACTCCACAGAGTCCCTCACTGAGCATAACCAATTTAATACAAAGGTCGTATCTTGTCATCTGCCAACCAATGAATCTCACTTCTCCACACCTCCTGCATGGATGACATTACCTACTGTGATAATAAAATATTTGGATTTAAAAGCCTACCTCAGAAACCTCAAACAGCACCACACACCAAGCCTGAGCTACACTTCTTCTCTACTGTTGTAGCCTATTTCAGAATGTTAGATGAATTCAAGAAATCAATGCACGTTTCCGTGAAAATCCATTTCATGATCCCACTTTTCTCAGTCCCCTGCTAATAATTTTATAACTCTTAAACTGTCTTAAATCGTTATGCCCCCACCAAAGGAATAGTCACAATTTGTCTACTGTACACATTCTTCACATTCACCACTTTTGTAGTTTTTTGAAATAGGTGCACAATAGGTGACCATTTCTGGAGAACCGGTAGCAGACATTTTGAGTAGTTCAGAGAACCAGCAAATCCCACCTCTGACTGGCCCCACCCCTATCTGTTCTCTGCCTCCTGAGTCCCAGCTGCTTGGCTGGGTCTTCTTTGGTTGCCCTGCACAGGAGAACAGAGCTGGAAAGCAGGTTAGTGGGATGGGGAGCGAAGGGGATTTTGCAGCATCCTTCCCCAAGGAGTGGGGTGGCAGTGGAGATTTTACAGTATCCTTCCCCTGCCGTGACCACCAAGTCACGCCCACCGAGCCACTCCCACAGAACAGGTAGTAAAAATATTTGAATCCCACCACTGGTTGCCTTCTGTGACAATCCCTGAAATATGTTTAAACCATCAAACAGGCCATGCATGAGGCAGTCGGTTCTTGATACTTAATGAAAAGCTATGAAAATACATCATCTGGGTCACCCAACTTTGAGATGGGGATGAACAGAAAAAAACAAGATGGGATGAAATTGAGACAAATGGCAACTTCAGAACATTGCTGGAAGGAGCAATCTAATTGGGGTTCAGCTGTCTCCAGCTTGGCTTCTGGCAACTTCAGAGACAAACCCACACACACTTCTCAGCAATGGTACAAGTGTGGTTTTCCATCACCTTCACTTTCATTTTGTGTCTTAACTTCTCTGTCTAACCTACAGCCCGAGTAAAGTCTGTCAAAAGTTCATAAATCTAACCAGAAATGGTATTCAGGAACCATATTTTCTGTGGTCAAAATTGGGCCCATCTAACATAACTCCTCAGACATAAAAGGTGCTCCTGGCTTCATAACTGTGATCACTTATCAAACAGAAATGATGTGTGTTGTGTGTGCACAGTTCACACACGAGCTCTTTGAAAAAAGGAGAGAGCCTCCCTCCCTCCCTCAAGAATATATATATTACACCTATCTTGGGAACATTGCTATCTTGTCAGAAAAATGTTAAGTATTTTGACTTGCTGATGTATTCAAATTTAGGAAAGCCAATGGAGGCTCATTCACACCTGCTTGTACTTATCAAGGATGAAGATTCATTGCTGAACCTTTTGAGAAGCGGAGGAGGAGGAGGAGGAGGAGGAGGAGAAGGAGAAGGAGAAGGAGAAGGAGAAGAAGGAGAAGCAGAAGAAGCAGAAGAAGAAGAAGAAGAAGAAGAAGAAGAAGAAGAAGAAGAAGAAG
>NW_020769358.1:4418593-4442028 GCF_900518735.1 Pseudonaja textilis | reverse complement strand
AAGAAGAAGAAGAAGAAGAAGAAGAAGAAGAAGAAGAAGAAGAAGAATCACATGGACTTCAATATAAATAATTGACTAATCAAAGTTATAACAACCCCCCTGAAAGCTACTTACAACATGGTTCCAAAGTTACAACAACTCGGTCCCCCATTCATACCACCACACCCATGTAGAACTAATACCGTCAAACTGAAAAATTGTGTCTTTTCATTCACCTAGCTTTTGTGATGATTTGTCCTATGAAACTGGAAGAAGACAAAACCAAGATGAGAAGCTGCATCATCCTTGACCGTACCCATAAATCAACCCCAAAGGATGCAAAATATGACTAGTTTTCAGGCATATCTGCAGAACAGCTATTGTCTTCTAGTTGTGGTGAGTTACCAATCTCTCTTCAGAGGCATCTTTGCAAAATCTCTGTTTTGCAATCACTGCCCCCCTCCTTCCTTTCTATGGGGAAATCTAAGTTCCTTATATTCACATTCTAAATATAGATTTTCAAACTCTTTCAGGGAAAAAAAAACCATCTTGTAGTACAGTAATTTTCATGTCTTTCTCTCTTCCTGGGCTGTCATAGACTCTGAAACTATTGGTGTAAGATATGTTTGACACATATCACACTCCACAGCTCCTGAATGGAATTATTCATCATAATTCCTGCTCGTGTAGGATATTCCATTAAGGGTGCTCAGATGGGTTATTCTTCAATCTAGATTGCAAAATTCCTGATGGTCGCTACATGACAGAAAAGCATTAGAGAGTCTTGAGGCCCAAACCTGACAGCCAAACAGGCAAGCAATGTTTCTCTTACAAGCCACAGACAATCATTTATGACAGAGGTCAACTTTATTGGTCAAATTCTGGGAGTTGAAGACCACAAGTCTTAAAGTTGCCAAGTTTGGGGACCCCTGGTCTATGATGATGCACAGCATGGGAGAAGGTGGATGATGACCAAGATGACAATGGATGGGCATTGTGCTATCCAATGCAGCATTATTGTGCAGTCTGCAACATCGACAAATACAATGACAGAGAAGAACCTAGGTCTTTATTTTAGCTTGGCCCAGATCTTATCTTTATTGTTGGCCTAAATTGAAGGCAAGAATGAATTCATGAAACTAAAAAAAAAAAAAAGCTTGGCTTGATTCCAAGATGAAAACATTACCCCACCTCTCCCAAGCTTCATGCTGGAAGAACAGCAGGTTAGAAATAAATCCTATTAAAGATGGAAGAATTTCAACTGATGGGTAGGTGAGAGATCTAGGCAAACTCCTCTGAGATGAATTCAGCAAGACAACCTCCAAGTTAATAATATCCCTCCTCTCTCCCTTAAGTTTTTCAAGGGTCCCTGGGACAATATGATGACCCTTCCGTATTTTGACAAAGTCCACAAAGAGCTGAAACATCAAGAGAAGAGATTAACGCTGGACAGAAAAGCAAACTGAAGAGTGGCTGAAGAGAACATACTCTGAGCAAAGGGGATGTTTCCAGAACAGAGCCTCCTCTTAAACACTGAAGAATAACTTACTAAAATTAGACCCGAACTGATTTCCACTATCTGTTTCCAAGGAAGCCCAAAGCACATGATTGGAGCCAGCACAAAGAATATTTGGATAATCAACAGTAAGCGACCTTCCAAAGCACTGAGAGAGATAAGTCAGGGTCAGTTCAGTTGTATCTAGGAGTGGGGAGTGTTGGGATTGTGGAGGATGGGACAACACACTCTTGTTCCAATCCGGAAGCAAGACCTTCTAGAAGTAACCTGCTCTCTATCAGCTGATCTGAAATCTACCGGATTGAAGGTGGGCCCAGATGGTTCCTAAAATGAATTATTTTCCTTGGAACTTGCTGCTCTCAAATAAAATGTAAGCTGAACCATTTCAGACTGCAGATGTGAGTTTATGGAGTTGGATGCTCCCCTATACGGAAAACTTCTGGAGGATGTGCAAAATGGGCACTCATAAGGTGGAAATTGCTGGCTGGTTACTACATATTGTTATGTTATGAGCCTCGGTGGCGCAGTGGTTAAGAGTGCAGTACTGCAAAACTACTTCTGCTGACAGCCAGCTGCCTGCAATTTGGCAGTTCGAATCTCACCAGGCTCAAGATTGACTCAGCCTTCCGTCCTTCCAAGGTGGGTAAAATGAGGACCCAGATTGTTGGGGGAAAGATGAGAAGGCTGTAAAGCACTATAAAGTGGTATATAAGTGTAAGTGCTATTGCTATATTGTATTCCTCTGGAAAGTCAGTAAAAAAACAAAGCTGGTTACATGTTCATTCGCAAATATGGAGTATCTTTCATGAGATACCTTGAACCTCATAGCAAAGAAATCTGTAGCTGGAGAAAGAATTGATCCTAGTTTCTTTTCCTATCATGAAAGGTGGTATTCAGAGGTGGTATTCAGTAGGTTCTGTCCAGTTCTGGAGAACCGGTAGCAGAAATTTTGAGTCATTCGGAGAACTTTCAAATACCACCTCTGACTGGCCCTGCCCCATCTATTCTCTGCCTCCCATTGAGTCCTAGCTGATCATCTGAGCCTTCTTTTGTTGGCCTGAACAGGAGAACAGAGCTGAAAAGCAGGTTAGTGGGGTGGGGAGGAAATGGGATTTTGCAGTATCCTTCCCCTGCCACACCCACCAACCCATGCCCACAGAATTGGTAGTAAAAATTTTTGAATCCCACCATTGCTGGGCACCATCAAAAATGACATTGGCCAAAGCAAAGAACTCAACTCATCAGACAATAACTCAGTTTATGTAAGATGTTAAACTCTATCATGGTTTGCTTAAATTTGGCTTAGTATGTTGAATGTGAAGTTAAGCCATTGTTGCAGGCTATGGTTTATGGGTCAGTTTAGACCAACCTTCGTGACTTATTAGACAAATAATGGCTTAAAGCCATGTTGCACCTGGCTCATGTCCACAATAACTGTTTACCAAAGTATTCAAGGCAGAGCTGAGTTTCTATACTTTCTAGCCAAATGAGAAGGATTTTATCACATTTTTGGTGGCCATCAGCTAGCAGGAATGATCAAGTATTTTTAATTTTGGAGATCCTCAAAAAAAAGTTGTAAAAGAGACAATAAGGTCCGCAGCCTTCACAAATGTCACAGCGAAGCAAGTTTTTGCATATTTTTAAAAAAAACTTGACCTGGAACCAGCCATTATGAAATTCATGATAAAAATGTTCACTTGCAGCCAATGAAATATGAACATTTACTAAGCTTCTTTTGACTTCCATTTTCTGCCAGCTCCGTTAGAATTATTTTTTTTAAAAAAATCTCTTCTTCTTTTTTTTTTCAAAACCACATTTCAAAGGGACACATAAATTAGGATTGTAGGAGCTACCCAAGATAAATGCCGCACAAAACGATCTTTTCCTTGGCAAAACTGCTGTGTTTCTGATTATTGTGGCCCGACCGGTTAAGCTGAAGTTTTCATTGTTCTAATTTCTTCCCTTTCAGGATTGTGCTAGATAGAATTAAATGGATTCCCTTTCCTGGGCTTATTTGGTATAAAACAGTTTATGGAAAAGAACTTTGAGTCTCCATATATTCATGCAGTTTTAACATTTTGGCATTTTTCACTCATTCAGCACATCTAAGCTAAAAAAAAAAAAAAATCAGATCTATCCAGACATTCAAGATAATAGGAAGAGTCCTAACGAGATCCTCAGTGACCCGAGATCATTTTTCACCCTCTGCAACTTAAAAAAAAAAGGATTAATTCTGAGAATGACTTAACTGAGTTGATAGCTGAAATAAGAAACAATGATAGAAGATAGATAAAAGATAAAATTCTTTATTGGCCAAGTGTGATTGGACACACAAGGATTTTGTCTTGGTGCAAATGCTCTCAACAACAAACTCTGTGTCGAACTTCGAATGGATGTTCCCCAAAACACCTCTTGGAGGCTGTTAGCAAAGATGGTCTTTAAGTCTCTTGATTGCTACCGCCACTTCTGGACACTCATATTAGAGACATTGCTTACTGCTTAGGTGTAATCACAATTTCTGAGCTAATCCTGGCAATTGCCAAAAATTGTCTTCTTTCCTTTATTCTCCCCAGTGAAGAAGCTTTAAGGAGAAAGCTGGCATTTGGAAATGGTGAAATGCAACAATTGAGGTGTACATTGTTATTCAAAGTGTAATTCCAGAAAGAGACTGGCTACAATAATAATCTTGTCAGAGCTTTCCCCCTCTTTAATATAAAAGCTTTTGAATTTGCAAGTGCTTTTCTTCCTTCTGGCTGCATTCCTCTATTTAAATGAGCCCGAATTATGGGAGACAAAATTTATAATCAGTCTCTATAATGCAAGAGAAAGAGATATGCATTAGAATCCACTTAAGAGCAGAGGAAAAGATAGAAATGGATAGCCCTAATTCTTTTAAATTAGATTAATGGAGCTTTTCCCCCTTCAAATTATATTGCAGGTTTCATTCTTTGCCATAAAACCCACAGCAGGAATAAAGGAATGGAAGTTAGATTGCAGTTTCTTAGGTAAAATAATCATTATTATTTTTCAGTAAGGGGATGCAAAGAACGGCTAATTTCTGGCAGCCATGAGGACTGCGAGCAGGGTTTAAAAAAATTGTGATTGGGGCTTTCTATCCCCAAATCTTACTTGTGGACTTCAACTCCTACAATTCTCCAACCAGTATGGCTGGCTGGGGAACTCTGGGAGTTGAACTGTAGAGTTCTAAAGTTGCCAAGGTTGGAGAGCCTGATTTAGAAATTGTCCAACTGAAGAAATCTTGTGATTTTTGTCCACCTTAAGGTATTGACTTTCTGAATATTTAATTTATGTCCTGTACCACAAATATTTGCAATTCTTTAGTTTTTGAACGCAAACAAGTTGGAGCAAAAAATAAAGGAAAAAAAAAGAACAGGCTTCACTAATAGATAAATTCTGAAGTGGCTTTTGACGCTCTTAAAATAGAAGGAGCTTTTCAGGGATATGGAGAATTATGGGAAACAAACCTGCTCAAACAAATAAAATACTTTCACTTGCCAAAACATTGCATGCATCATGTGTTGCAGTGAAAGTGGCTACATTCTCTCATCTCCCTTCAGAGATCTGATTTGTTGAGTGTCATAAGAGAAAACTTTTGTGGTCAGATTTATGTGGCAATAAATATCAACAATCAGCTTGGGTCCGCACTCTTATCCATGTCCTCTTTTTTCATCGTCAGTGACTCTGGAAGAATGTGTAATGTGATCGCTTGTGAAGTGGGAGAGAGAAGGCGCAAAAGGCTATCACACTTTGTTGGGCTGTTCTTCAAATAAGATAGGCAACCCTGCCTTATGTAAAGGCTGGTACTAAGCATGGCACTGTTTGGACGACAGCTGGAGGGAACACACGCCTACAGGAAGCATATAGAAAGACAATCAGATCTCTCCTGGTAAGAAAAATTCACCTTCAAAGATCAGTGAGGAGGAGGTGATCGCTTCTCTCTGCCACAGAGAAGGATGGATGGATGGAGGTATAGATAGATTGATGATAGATAGATTCCATGTTTCCCTGAAAATAAGACCCAACCGGAAAATAAACCCAAGCATGATTTTTCAGGATGTTCATAATATAAGTCCTACATCCAAAATAAGCCCCCCGTTAAGATTGTTGGCCAGATGGACACATTTAGATCCATATTTCCCCAAAAATAAGACTTAACCAGAAAATAAGATCTAATGCATCTTCTGGAGCAAAAATTAATATAAGATCCAGACTTATTTTCAAAGAAACACAGGAAGATAGGGATGGAGAGATAGATGATAGATAGATAGAAATAGAAATAGAGATAGGTAGGTAGGTAGGTAGGTAGGTAGGTAGATAGATAGATAGATAGATAGATAGATAGATAGATAGATATGGATGGATGGATGGATGGATGGATGGATGGATGGATGGATGGATGGATGGATGGATGGAGTGGATAAGGTACCAGGAATGAAACTGGGAGACCATAAGTTCTACTTCTGCCTTAACCCCAAATCTAGTTGGGTGATCTTGGTCCAATCAATCACTCTAAGATCTAAGAAGAACAAAATGGCAAACTATTTTTGAAAATCTTACTAAGGAAACTGCAGTGACTAGCCCAGGCCATCACCAAGAGTCAAGAAGTCTCAAAGGCACAACACACCTACATGCAGAATCATCTTTCAGCAGTCTCCTTGTCATGCCAGTCAAGACATTCCAGGGAGGATAATTTGCTGAAATGCCAATAATGTTCTTTACAGAGATTGATAGGCCCTGCTGTTACCAGCAGTGCTATTCACCCAACTTGTTTTCCAAATTCATCAGATTTGCTGAGAAGAAAAATAGTTCATTGCACCTCTAATGATTCTTAAGTGGCAGGGCCTCATACAGGAACTGTACCTATAAAATATACAGCAGGTCTGCCGATACATTGCCACCTTTCAAACAAGAATCAGCTAGTTTATACTAGAGCTAGTGTGGCAAACTGATCCAACCAGTGGTGGGCTACTGCTGGTTTGGACCGGTTCTAGCAAACCGGTATGAACCACCATAAGTTGCTCCCCATTTCCTTCTTTTGCAGCTCAGCTGCTTTGCACACCAAAGTGGATTTCTACACCTCAGCTGTTCTACTTACTGGAGAAGACTAGAAGGTGAGCTGGAAAGGTTCAAATTGGTGTTTATTGTATACTGCATGCACAAAGTGTGGGCTCACAGAACCGGCTGTTAAACCAGTTGCAGCCCATAATTGGGTCCAACTATCCCAGAAATATTTTGAGATGGAAAGATCTTTCAGTGCAAAACATTTTCCAACACAGAGAAGAAGAACCATTATTTCAAACCAAGAGTGTTTGGAACTTGACAAGGAAAACTTTGAACATCACCCTTTCAAATGGAGAGTTCTCAGTTCGAAAAGCTTTTACATATTATTCCCATCTGGTCTACTTTATTCACTATAATTCTGTTGCCCCACAGATTTAACAAAGTCTAAGGATAATATTGTGCAGAGGAAATCATGTATTCAAAAAGTATTGAAGTAGGCATTAGGAGAATATCTAACCGCAAACAACACACACAGAGAAATATAAGTATAGATTATAAATTTAAATAAAAGAGGAAAAATCAAGATTTAAAAGAAGCACACGAGTCCAGTTAAATCCAGTTAAATCAGAAATGCTTTTGTATGCCAAAATATTTTACCACTTTTGACTGGGAGGACAAAGTTGATGCAACAGTGAGATAGGTGGTATAACTTCAATAAATAAAATATTAACACCTCCCTCAATTTTTCCAGGCAATATGTCAGTTTTCCAAACAATCAATTTCAAGAGCTGACAATATCTCACAAAGTCTCTTTCAAGTCAACAAATTCATCTAAATTAGGAAGGAACCAAGACACATTTTATAAATAGAAGAGAATACAAAAATGTCCTCTGGGAACATTCCATGTACTGTATTTTGTTTATTCACGGTTTAATTTTCAATGCAGCTGGATTTTTTGAAAAAATATATATAATAGCAATATCGCTCTCTTTATTTACAGTGGGGGAAATGTTATCCCAGAAGCTGCCAGCATCTTCGACTGGTACCACCAATGGGAGATGATGTCAAACAACATTTGGGGGTAGAAGAGTTCCTCAAACAGGACCTTTTAGAGGAAATTCATGTTTTTAATTCAGTGGATCGGGCTTCATGAATGAATTATCACATCCGTTTCTTTGGAGCAGAGTCTATTCCCTCACACTTTTCTCATTGCTTTTTTCTCTCAGTGAAACCTACCCAGAGGGGGGCCCTTTTCAAAGTTGTGGGTGTCCACAACAAACAGGTGCACCTCTGTGCAAGACACACCATTCATGCAAGGAAAATCTTTGTTTCTTTATAAATGGACCCTTCAGTTTGATGGAGCATTCGAGAAAATGAGAACATACCTAAGGAAAACTCAGTCTTTGTGAAACATTTAGCATCATGGTGCTTTGTTAGTTGACCTGACAGATAACTTGATGGATACTGTCACCCAAGAATTTTTTTTTTAAAAGAAATGCTTTTGATTATTTGATGTTGTAGGCATCTAAGAAGGCATCTAAGGCATCTCTTCACTCATGGGTGGCAACTTTCAGATGAGATTGTGCTCATGGGAGGACTGAAAAACAGAAACTGGACAGCCCAGTGGTGAAAAAGCCGTAGTGATATTTGATCATAGAAATATAAAAAGAAATTACTTTGGCTGGAATGGAGGGATGGGCTGTCTGTGAGTCAGCAGCGGGATCCTACCTGTTCCACTATTAGTTCCATAATTGCACCTGCACCTAACGTGTGTGCATCTAACACACTTGCGCAGCTTTCCCCACACCAGCTGAGGCCTGCAGCACCAATCAGCTGAGAGGATAAAGAAGAGAAAAGTTCGAGGGCGAGTAGGACGGCCGATCCTGCACTCTTCTCTTCTTTCTCCTCTCAGCTGATCGTGGGAGGCTTTCTTTACTACCGGTTCAGGTGAACCGGTCTGAACCGGTAGCATACCACCACTGCTGCAAGTGAATGACAATTCTGGCATGTTAACCAATATCCCTTTTGTGAATTGATATTCTCTGTCTTACTTTTAGGGAGAGAGGGACACACTGTATATCTACCTGTACTGATCATTCTTTCCCACTCCTTCACTGTCCCCATCATATAAATTGAAGTCAAACTTTACTTCTGGTCACATATAATTTGTCTGGCAGTTGTATGGAAGTGGTTTGCAATTGCTTTCTTGTAGGCTGTGGTTTAAACAATTCAATCTACAGGCCTCGGATTTCATGACTGTATTGTCTCTTAACTAAGTAGTCCTCAGGTTCAGCTCCTCTTAGATAAATTCCCCAGATCACCTAGCTAAGTCTAGAAGGCAGAGTGGAAGAGCTAGAATGAAGCTACAGGTCTAGTTCTAGGAACTTACATCAAGACCCAGCCCACGGAATTCAAGAGTTGGAAGAAGCCTCCAATGTATGGGGAAGCCACATCATTTTTGGTTGACTTTGGTTAGACTCTTTTAAGTCATGCAAGTTCAGAAGATGTGGGACACCTGGCCCATAGAATTATCAAGAGTCTTAAAACCTGAAATATTCCTGTTGGGGATCTGACCTGAAATTTATAGTAAAGAGAATGTATATTTGATTATTCATGTATTAACTGCAGCTAGAATTGTATTTGCTCAAAACTGGAAAAGTGAAGTGTTTCCTACTGATGAAAATGTGATCAGAAAAATATTAGAATGTGCAGAAATGAATAGATTAACACTTGCAATTAAAGAGAAGGAGCAAAGCGAATATTATAAGATATGGGAACTATTTTATCGACGACTAGAGGGAAAATATGAAAGCTAGAAACAGCTAATAGATTAGTGAAATATAGAAAATAGGTTTAGAGAATTAAACATGTTAAGAAGAGGAGTGTTATAGTAATAGATATTATGTATATTAATAAGGTAAGAATAAGGTAAGAATAGAGAATCAATACCAAAGTAATGAACATGGATGTACATTTTTATTGTTATTGCACAAGATATTTGTACCCAGATGACACACCATTAAAGGGAAGATGAATTGTATGTACTTTAAATAAAGTTTTAAAAATTACAAAAAAAAAGACAGAATTACCTAGAGTCAGATAAGACTGAATGGATAATAATAACTTTCTTCTTTCCTCCTCCTCCTATTCCAATGGAGAACCTGACATCTCTGAAGGCCATCTCTTCCTCACCGATCCATATTTTTTTAGGACCATTCTGTTTATGCAAAAGCTACTTCTGTGTAGTTTCTGGGAATAAACAGATCCTGATCTTTGGAACAAGAAGAGCAAACAGGAACATGGGCCATTTCCCTAACCCGCAAATAGCGAGGACACTCATATTCTCACAAGGTTGCAATCCTTCCCCCATAGAACAAAGGTTTTGAATGGCTTTGCATAAGACCAGCACATTAACTGACAGTGTTGCATATCCAGAGAAGCTGAGGCAATAATTCCAGGGGAGATGAACTGGAGAGAAGAAATGAGATCCTAAATTCCCAGCATGACCAGAAAGGGTGCTCCTGCCTCAAAATAAACTGTCTTTCATCCCTAATTTTGTTTTAATGGAGCAAATTTGAATGTGGAGAAAAACAAAGTTTTATATTTAGGCAGAAAAAATTAATGGTATAAGTACAGATTAGCTGAGACCTGGCTCAAAAACAATAACTGTGAAAGGGACCTTGGAGTCCTAGTGGATGATCACTTGAATATGAGCCAGCAGTGTGCAGCTGCCACCAAAAAAGCACGTACAATCCTGGGTTGTATAAAGAGAGGCATAGAATCAGGATCACATGAAGTACTAAGTGCTGCTTTATAAAACCCTAGTAAGACCACACCTGGAATTCTGCAACCAATTTTGGTCACCTCACTGCAAAAAAAGATGTTGAGACTTTGGAAAAAGTTCAGAGAAAAGTAACTAAGATGATCAAAGGCCTGGAGTCTAAACCATATGAAGAACAGTTACAGGTTTGGGGTTTGGCCAGTCTGAAGACCAGAAGAATCAGAGAGGGGACATGAAAGCAGTATTCTAGTATCTGAGGGGAGGCCACAAAGTAGAGAGAGTCAAATTATCCTCCAAAGCACCAGAGGGCAGGACAAGAAACAATGGTTGGGAACTAATGAAAGAGAGAAGCAACCAGGAATTTAGGAGAAATTTCGTAACAGTGAGAACAATTTAATTGTTTATTTAATTTAATTTAATTAACCGCTTGGCTTCAGAAATCATGGGCGCTCCATCACTGGAGGTTTTTAAGAAGAGAGTAGACAGTCACTTGTTTGAAATGGTATAGGGTCTCCAGCTTAAGCAGGGGGCTGGACTAGAAGACCTCCGAGGTCCCTTCTGGTTCTATTCTATTCTATTCTATTCTATTCTATTCTATTCTATTCTATTTCTGTTCTATTCTAAATTTGCTTTGCTTCGCTTCCTCAGAGGTTAGATTTATTCTACAGTTTTGTTCTCCCTGCTGTTTTTGGAAAATAGTTATCTGACCTTTCCAGGCTTGCTATAAACAGATCAGGCCTGTCAGCACTCGCCAGTGAGATCTCCTGAAAAACAGAAATGGATGGGCCTGCAAAGAAATTCCAGAAGAATCTATGTGAGTGTTGCCAACAATAGCAGCACCTTCTAAATCAGAGGAGGAGGTGGTTCTGGTTTTTGTGATAAGGGAGAGGGTATATCAGGTACTGTATGTTGGAAAGAAAATTCTGATTTGATAGGTCAAGAAGATTCGGACAAGGGCACTGAAATAGTCCTTGTAAATGCTGGAAGAAGAAGAAAACAGAAGAAGAGAAGAAAGAGGGGAGCAGGAGGAGGGGAAGGGAGAGGAAGAAGAGATGAAGGAAGAGGAAAAAGAGGAAGAGGAGGAGGAAGAGGAAGAAGAAAAAAAGAAGAAAAAAAAGGATGGGAGGAGGAGGAGAGGGAGGAAGAGGAAGAAGAAAAAAAGAAGAAGAAAAAGGATGGGAGGATGAGGAGAGGGAGGAAGAGGAAGAAGAGGTGGAGGAGAAGGAGGAGGCAGAGGAAAAGGAGGAGAGGGAAAAGAGGAAGAAGAAGAGGAGGAAGAAGGAGGAGGAGGAGGAGGAGGAGGAGGAGGAGGAGGAGGAGGAGGAGGAGGAGGAGGAGGAGGAGGAAAGGAAGGAAGGATGGAAGAAAGGAAGGAAGGAAGGAAGGAAGGAAAGAAAGAAAGAAAGAAAGAAAGAAAGAAAGAAAGAAAGAAAGAAAGAAAGAAAGAAAGAAGGAAGGAAGAGAAGAAGGATGGGAAGAGGAGAAAGGTGGGAATAAAATAACTAGTTATCAGCCTGCAGCTAAACCCTATTTTACTGGACATTTCTGTGCTCAGAAAGAGCCAGCAATGCTTTCTTGAACATAGCCGTGTCCTGTTCTAATGCTGTCATAGCTTTTGAAAAGATCTGAATGACCAAAACAATCAAGAAAACTATCAGAAAGGTTTGAAAATAGAAAGACGGGCCCTTTGCAAGCCATCTCACTGGAACCTCGAGAAGCAGGGTGTCACATTTCCTTTCTTGGGATATATTGAGCAAATTATTTTCTGAGCCTCATAACATCATGCCGTTTTTTTATTCTTCTTTTCACCATTTTTAAAAAAAATCTCACCTAACTTTGAGTGTGAAGGACACCGAGATTCTCAGCTGTATTGTTCACACCATCAAAAGATTTAAGCTGAAGTTTCACCAAGAGATAAAGTAATAGGTGTGGCACAGCAGTGGGATTCTTTCTACCTGTTCCACTACTGGGTCAGTGCACCTAATGCACACATGCAGTTTTCCACACACCAGCTGAGGCCTGCAGCGCCAATCAGCTGAGTGGATAAAGAAGAGAACAGTGCAGGGGCAGGTAGAAGGGCTGATCCTACCCTTTTCTCTTCTTTTCCCTCTCAGCTGATTGTGGGAAGCTTTTTTTAACTACCTGTTTGACTGAACCGGGCTGAACCGGTAGAATACCACCATTGGTATGGCAGAACTGAGCCGTGGACAAGTGAACTCATATCCTATCTACCTTCCGTACACAGAATCTATGAGATGTTGTGAGGTTTGCATAAAAACCCACGAGATCATAAACCAAGGCAATATAAAATGTGGTAAATAAAGAAATAAAGTTATTGTCCAAGATATTCTACACAAAATAAGCCTCCCTTTTAATGACCTTGTAGATCCCTTAATTCAGGGTAGAGTCTGGGTGACGGAGCATTTACTGGCTGGATGCCCTTCCTAACACTTACATGTAGTTTGCAGCAGATTTTTTTTCTTTGCGCCTTGGGAGAAAAATATCTGTCACTACCTACATAAAATATTTTGCACGACCACATTCAATTTCATGTAGTATGCAAATGAAAATTGCTTTGGAATGTATTTCCAGCTTAATGAATCCTACAAATTGATGCTAAGTGAGAACAGAAAACCTTGGATTTAAAAAAGAGATGGGAAAGCCACAGAAAAAAATCCACTTTCTTAGTAGCTTCTTTAAAGCTTTTGTTATCCCAGTAATATTCCCAGGACAATTTGCAGAAAGAGAATTCCAATCAGTGCACAACGGCATACAAACAAATCTGTTTCTATAAGGTAAAGATTCCCCTCGCACATATGTGCTAGTCGTTTCCAGCTCTAGGGGGTGATGCACAGCTCCATTACAAAGCTGAAGAGCCAGCACTGTCCGAAGACATCTCCGTGGTCATGTGGCCGGCAGGACTAAACACCGAAGGTGCACAGAACGATGTTACCTTCCCACCAAAGGGGTCCCTATTTTTCTACTTGCATTTTTACATGCTTTCGAACTGCGAGGTTGGCAGAAGCTGGGACAAGTAATGGGAGCTCACTCCATTCTGTGGTGCTAGGGATTCGAACGACCGAACTGCCGACCTTTCTGATTGATAAGCCCAGCGTCTTAGCCACTGAGCCACCTCCTCTATTCTTCTGTGAAAATCTAACTCCAAATGGGATCAGCCCAATTTAAATTGGAAAGGTTGTGTGAAAATCTGACTGACTGACTGACTGACAGAAAACTAGGCCATCCGTAATAATTATAATATGCAGCCTTGCTTTGAGGCATTGATTTATAATGCAGGTTAATCGTATGATTGCTGCGGCACTGAAAGGCGTTCAAACAAAAGTTAGTGAGACATCTTCACAGAATTAGCTTTGTGGGTGGTTCCTTGAAAAGGTGGCTGCAACCAAGCAAATGAAAACATTTCATTTTTGTTCTTAACACAGTCACAGCTTTGTGGAAACCACACATTTCCTTACATAAACATTATACTGAAAAAGCAGCCAGTTACTTCTCGGTTTACCCTCAATATGGAGTGAGCTGAAAAATGTGAAGATTCGGTGCTAATTTCCATAGCAGTGCGATAGGCAGTCGGAAAGCATGTGACCAGACTGGGCCTATCGCCTGGGCCTGGAAAGGAACAATGTGGCATAGACTGACAGGAGTAAGATGAGTATAAAAGTATGCTTTTTTGGTTACTTGGGTGTGGTCTCTTACTTGTGTGTGCTGCGGTCCACCACTCTTTGCAAACACTTCAAATTAAAATCTTTGCTTTGTTTTCCAACCACTTTGAGTTTGAGTGTGATTCCTCACAGCAGTCATTTGCAGGTTTTGGAATTTCCATCCATGCTGCCTTATTGTGGCATCCTATTGTATGCTCTGCCCAATTTTGCGACCTCCTTTTAAACCCCCTCTGCTTTATGATCTGCTATGAAGCTCATGGGCAGCTAAATAAGAAATGTTTTGTGGATTTTCTCTAGGGCAATACTACTCTGGAAGTGGCCATAAGTGGAGAACTGCATTGTTCTGACCCAGCTCCTCAAACATGACAAACCCTCTGTATTTAAATCAATGATTCCTCTATTAGGAGCACCAGCAGCCCCCGGAGGCCAACAAGTTTGTTTGGTAGGGAGATGAATAGTTGTCTCCCACATCTATTCATCTCTGCTCCCTGTCTTTTATCCCCAGAGCTAGGGTGGGGCTTTGCTAGCAGTGGTGGCTTTTCCATCCCAAGGACCAGCCCATAGATTTCCACTGCTCTCCTCTCCTCTGCCTTCTGTGCATCCATGCATCAGGCACTGGATCCAGCTGTTCCTCCTCTTCCTCATCAGCCACCTCCAGACCTGGGACTGTTGACTCTCCATCTGAGGCCTGACGGATGGCCCAGGCTCTGCCTCTCTCTCTCTCTTTCTCTCTCTTCCATCTCCATTCTCTCTTCCCCACTTGGAGTTCTCAGATTGCCCTGATGCGGACTCACACCTCCTCCTTCTCCTCCTCTGATTCAACGGGGGGGGGGGGGGGGGACAGAGGCCTACTGGCCACAACATGCATGGACAAGCAGTGATTGTCACAGTCTCTAATAATAATTCCTTGTGGCTCCTTCAAAAGGACCTGCTCAGATCTCTTTCTCCATCTTCCTCATCCCGTGTCTTTTTCTAGTTCCTTCCAGGGTACTAAGAACAGTCATGTTAATAGTCCATCATCTGCTGGTATCACATCCTGAGAGTTTATGAGTTTCTGCTGGCTGGTCATTCGGGAGCATTCAGTCTTGATTCAATCTAAGATTGATGTATCCATGGCCTTCTTAATCATCTTTTCCTGCCCCAGAATTCAAAGGGGCCTCTCTTTTTTCTCTCAGTCTTTCTCAGTCCAGCTTCCACAGAGACTCATTGCGTTATTGCATGATAAAGGAAAGAAGAGGTCACACAGACAAGTCACGTGATAACCTGCTTTCACCACTGTCACGACTTACGACCATCACTGCCAGGCTTGATGATGGTCATAAGTCAAGGATTACCTATGAGGAGTTTAAAAGCAAGGATTATGGGTAAGACACAGAAGCTTCAGATCTGTGATAGGAAACTCCACACTTCTTTTATTGGTGAGGTGGATTAGAATAGAATCTCCTCAAATATTTTTAATCTTCTTCCTGGTCTTTTTTTCCAAGCAAGACTACCATGTAGGTGATAAGTTACTAAAAAAAAAAACCCTCCTCTTCTACTTGTTGGCTGTTGATAAGTAGCCTTATGTTACTTTCTTAGTTTCCTCACAATCTCTCAAGCATTTTGACGTGAAAGTCCATTGATTGACAAAGAAACCCACAAACTTCATGTCCCACAAGTGCTTTTTCAAAAGGCACCTGGACTTCGTTTTTCCTTGAAGATGTTTCATTTCTCATTCAAGAAGCTTCTTCGGCTACAGCAAATCCAGTTGCCTTCTGAAAAAACACCTTTGGGATAGTGGTGGGATTCAAAAAAAGTTTACTACCAGTTCTATGGGTGTGGCTTGGTGGACGTGGCATGGCTTGGTGGGTGTGGTGTGGCTTGGTAAGCGTGGTAGGGGAAGGATGTTGTAAAATCTACATTCTCTCTCCACTCCTGGAGGAAGGTTACTGCGAAATCCCCATTCCCTCCCCACCCCACTAACCTGCTTTCCAGCTCCGTTCTCCTGTGCAGGGTAACCAAAGAAGACCCAGCCAATCAGCTGGGACTCAATGGGAGGAAGAGAAGAGATGGGGTTGGCGGGGCCAGTCAGAGGTGACATTTGCCCGTTCTCTGAACTACTCAACATTTCTGCCACCAGTTCTCCAGAACTGGTCAGAACCTGTTGAATACCACCTCTGCTTTTGGACAACCATAACCTGATGGCTGAGAACCTCCACAGAACACATCCTTCCTGTTTTCACCTAGGTTTATGTTATTGGTTTCTTCCTTAGCGTTTTAATTTTCACTTCTCCAGAGCATTCTTCTTTCTTCTTTCCATCTTTATCTTCCACAGTCCACCTTTATCCTTTCCACAATCCATAAAGACAAAATTATACATTATTTTACTACTTTGGTGTCAACTTATGTTTATCAAGCATACCAGTTGGCATCACCTTTACCTTCTTCATATATAAAAGTGGGCTTTTAATTTTCCAATTTGATTTTCATTATGAGCTGCCTCTCTCTATTTACAGCTACCAAAATGGCCTTATCTGCATATTCCAAAATGTTAAAATATTTTGCCCTACCTAGTTTGATTGCAGCTATTATCTCTTGCAATCAATGCTGTTCTTAGAATAGAGTTATCATGTCAGTTAATCATTCTTGAATATACATGACGTCCTATTGCGATAGGGTACTACTAAGAAATTGTAAGACTGAGCTTCTATTATCAGTAAGATGTTATCAATATTCTAACAGCAAGGATCTGCTATGGCTGCTATAATTAGAACAGATTTTGTTAATCAAACTGGTACAAAGGCCCATTAAGAA
Source organism: Pseudonaja textilis (assembly GCF_900518735.1). Next base: position 4,425,257 of record NW_020769358.1, on the reverse strand, counting down.
TGGAACTTGAAGGGAAATGATTCATTGCTCCACATTCTTTGCATAAGAAATTAAATGTTAATCAAAAACTTCCCTTACAAATAGCTGATTTTTTTCTTCTTTGACTTGAATTCTCAACTTTTTCAGTGGCCAGGAATTCTCTTCATTTTTGCATTCAAGAAATCTTAGTGTATAAATCTCAGAGGTGAATCCCCCAGTGTCATGCCCCTGGTGGAGACTGACTCCGAGGGAGAGGAGGAACAGCCGGGAGTGGAAGTGTGGCTCCAGAGGTTGTGGAGGAGGCTGGGGAAGGGCAGAGGCCGGCTGAGCAGTCAGAGGAGGATGCAGGGCCCCAGGCCCATCCCCTCTCCATCCTAGGGCACGCAGGGAGGAGAGGATTAGGAAGAGACATGGTCTACTCAGGAGGAGAGGGTCTTGATCCTCTTCATGGGTTGTAGCTGTGACAACTGAATAAGAGGACGGACCTGCGTATGGGCTAACGCTGGAAACAAAGTGTGGAAATATCTCTGGTTTATGGTTCCTCTCTGAGTTTGGTGTCCTTCCCAGCGTGTGTTCTATTAACTGTGGACGTTCTCCAGCCCTTATCTTGCCTGGTTTGTGTTGCTTTTTTCCTTCTTCTTGTAACTGTTTGTGTGGGAGTTTTTTTTTTTTTTTGTCTTTCCCTCAAGAATATTCAGAGCTTGGAAGCAAAGTGAAGGAATAAAAGGGGCTTCACCTGTTTTATGTGACTGTGTTTGTTTTGTATCTCACCCTGGGTCATCACACCCAGCTCTGTCTGTTCTTTTACACTTTATATCTGCAGTGGTTCACTAAACAACCATGGCAAAAAATAAAGTCATACAATCGGGTCATTCGATAACCATCCCGATTAGCAATGAAAACTCTGGTCCCAATTAAGTTGAGGACTACCTGTACACAAATGACGCTGGGCAGGTGAAGTTTACAGAATATGGAATAGAAAACAGAATGACAGAGTTGGAAGGGGTCTTGAATGTCCTCTTTGGGGTCTCCCCTACCCAAACAGGAGACCCTATACTAGTGATGGTGAACCTTTTTGTTGTGGCATGCCGAAAGCACGCACACGTGCCAGCACCCACAATGCAATGCGCCCTGCTCCCTGCGCATGCACATGCAACACCCTTGCCCCCTTACTGACACTGCACATGCATGCAGCTCCCAGCTGATTTTCAGCCTATTTGAGGCTGTTTTCGCCCTCCCGGAGGCTTGAGGGAAGCCTCTGCCGCCTCAGCAGGGCCTTCTGGAAATACCAGAACTTCCCGTTTTCAGCCTCTGGAGGGCCTCTGGAGCCTGGAAGAGACCATTTTCACTCTCTTGGGGGCTTGTGGGAAGCCTCTGCAGCCTCAGGAGGCTGAAAAATGGGCCTGTTTCAGCCCTTCTGGTAATTCCAGAAGGCCCAATTTTAGTAGAAACTCAGAGAGGCAGAAACTCAGCCCCCTACCTTTTGTAATGGGCCATTAAGGCGTAGGCCTGTCTATTCCACATAACAAAGATCTATCTCCTTCTGGCAGACCCATAATAGGAATCTCAAAGCCCTTTCATTTCATCATCATCCAACAAGGCTCAACCAAGTCTGGAACTCAGGACAGCCTACCGAGTTGCCCCTGCATGGCTTCATGGGAGTCTGACAACCAATCAAAATACAAGCTCAAATTCAAATCCCAAGAGAGCACTAGGCACTTTTAGCATCTCTTCCCTTTTTCTTCAGAGCTCCAAGGCATGTGATCCTGCCCACCATTAAACCGTCTTTCCAAACAGCCTCCGTGTTTCCATTGTCTTCTTCCCCACTTGGAACTGGACCCAGAAGGGTATTTCTTCCAACTTCATCTCTTCTCTGCTCTCTTTCCAGAGTCTCAACATCTTTTTTCTATCGTGGTGACCAAAACTGTCACTAAAACTAAAACCAGTTTAAAGAAGTTGTTTCCTATAATTCTATGTGACACAGATGAAGTAGTTGGCTGAGCACCAGAGAACCACGGACATTGGAATTCTTGAGCCAATCGCCCTTAAAAAAAAGCGGCAGGTCTATCTTAAGTTCAGCAATCAAGAAAGATCTATTACAGAAATAGAGACCTCATGTATATTAATCAGATAAGAATAAGATAAGAACGGAGAATTAATACCAAAGTAATGAATATGGATATAAATTTTAATTGTTATTGCACAAGACATTTGTACCCATTAAATGGAAGATGAATTGTATGTACCTTAAATAAATTTTTTTTAAAAATTATAATAAAGAAGCAATCAAGAAAGATCAAATTCATTGAATGAACGAAGCTAAATTGGAAACAATCGCTATTTTCCCATCTACCACGGAAGGCAAATCGACAATGACCCCCTAATTATGAAAAGCAGCGCTGAGTCCAAATTTGTCAGCTGCCCTTCCCCAAATCAGTTCCTCTGGATGATGTCCAAGAATCAAATTACACCCCTCTACACACCGGCATCTCATCAGGATTTATGTAAGCGCTTACTTGCTTGGGAATCCAACTGTAGGAATTTACACCCACAATATATTTGGTGCCTTTGCTTTTTAAAGCCTCCTGGTCTTTTAGAACAAAATTGCTTCTCTTTGTGCTTTCTAAGGGCCATTTCACACATGAAGGCTTCTATGCCTTGAGACTTTCCTCACCTCCGGGCTAAAGTTTGAAGACTCATTCAAGAGCATTAACTTTTTAAGGCTTCCTCTTTGTAATTACCAGCCGCATCTGGGTAGGGGCTGTTAGAAACATCTCGATGAAATGGCCTTTTTCAGCCTTACACCAACTCAAAAAAAGAAAGAAAGAAAACCTGGCGGATTGCCTGTAGGTTTTTCTGTTTATTCATTCACCAAGTGCGTGTTTGGGTGAGAAAGACAGAATAAATTGAAAGGCGTAGAGACAGAGCAGACCTGTCTCATTGGTAAGCCTGTAATGGATAATTTATCAGTCAGATAGTTCAGTTATATATACTTTTAGTGCGCAATCCTATTTAGGACTGTCTGGGGCTGAAGAATCAATCTCTAAAAGGTGAGTCAAAGAACACCAGAATGCAAAATTAGCAGCTCTCTGCCAAAGCTGCACCTTTTTCTATGTTGGAAGAAATATCAGTTCCAGGTGGGGGGGAAAAAAGACACTGGAAATGTGGAGGCTGTTTGGAAAGATGGTTTAATGGTGGACAGGATCACATGTGTTGGAGCTCTTGGACGAAGAAAAAAAAGAGAAGAGAGGCTGAGAGTCCCTGGGTTTTATACCCTCTCTGGGCTTTGAACTCCCTGAGGCACAGGAAGAGTATTCTGATTGGTTGCTATCAGAAGACATAGCTAGACTTTTAGGTTGTCTGTGTGCTAAGTTTGGTTGAAACTTGCTGGGTGCTGCAATGAAGGACAATCTGCCTGAAGGAGGTAGATCTTTGTTATGTAGAATAGACTGGCCCAGGCCTCAGTGGCCCATTAACAAAGGTGGGAGGGGCTGAGTTTCTGCCTCTCTCAGTTTCTGCTTCTCTTTTAGGGGAAAAATTATGCCTTTTAAAAATATATATCCTAAAATATTTCATTTTTCTAGGAGAGAGGTGGGTTTTTAACTTTCAGTACCTGGGATATATAAAATTGCGGGTTGCCATTGTGCATATCGTATAGATAGTCCTCGACATACCACAGGTCATTTAGTAACCTCTCAAAGGACAACGGCACTGAAAAAAAGTGACTTATGACCCCTTTTCACCCTTACGACCATTGCAGCATCGCCACTGTCACGCGATCAAAATTCAGATGCTTGGAAACTGACTGTTAGGAATTGATAGTCACCTAACAGTTGGGTTGGAAATATATAAACCAGGATAGACATTTAATACTGTCTCTTTAAGGGAATGCTAATTGGGTGTGGTTCCTCAAACAGCCATAAGATGGAGCCAGAAACCTGGGTTGTTAGTCCTATTGTTGCTAGTTGCTAGTTGGTCGATGTTCTGATGTTCGCTGGTTTTGGTTCCTGCATTTTTCCCTATTGACTGTTGCTGATCCTCGTTCTCCTTGGATTGCTGTAAGTCTATTACTGAACTGTTTATGATATTGGACTTTGATATTTGGATTATCCCTGGACTGAAAAACTGACTGCTTTAATCGTGTATGACTTGGACTGCTTGTTGGATTTTGTTTAACCATTTACTGGAAGTAAAAACCTACATTTTACTATACAGTGTATCTGTGTGCTGGTTGTGTGTTATTCCTCAATACTCTCACTACATCTCCCTGTGTGCACTCATTCTCCTAACGGAGGATTACCTCAACACTGACTCAAATTTATGACGGTTCGTGGTTGTTCCCGGGGTCACTGCAGAGACTGTGGCAAGAAAGGTTGTTAAAACAGGGCAAACATTCATTTAACAACCGCCTCGCCTAGCAACAGGGACTCGATTGTGGTCATAACTCAAGGACCACCTGTATTCAAAAGGACTTCCACCAAAGTAATCCCTGGAAATTGAGAAGTTAGCTTCCACATAAGCAGAGCCAGAACTGCAGTCTTAATCTTCTATCTGTTTTGAAAATCAACTGATCTCACCATTTCGAACACTGAAAACCACCAAGTGTCAGGATTCTGGCAGTTACTCCAATTAAATCATGAGCCTCGAGCCACACTCCCCAAACTAAAGAGGATTTATTTGAAGTTAACATTCTATATCCGGCACTAACCTGGATGTAGCCAACTCTGAAATACATAATTCACTGTCACCCTTGATCCTGCTTTCCCACCCCCACCCTTCTGGGTGTATCATCCAATGAAAAACGTCCATAGCCAAGAATCATCAGTCATGCTCTTAGATTTTTTCACGGCAGAAGCTTCAGTCATCTAATCAGTCTTTGAAGAAAATATGAATGGAATGTACTTTCGATTCCACACTGCTGCCTCTCTTTGAAACTTCCCCCTTCTTTCTGTTGTCAACTATAAGACATGTATACAAAATGTTAAATGAGTTGACATTTGGCTCCCCTCACTTCCTGAAAGTGACCTGTACAACACACGAAGCTTAGTTGACACCAAGCTTCTGTCATGGCATCTCTCTGCTAAGGAAGGATGTGCAGTGCCACATTTGAAAACCAATACATATTCTCTAGACTAGTAGTGATTCAGATTAGGTGGCAGGTGTTGTTCTCAGTTTCCAAATCGTTCTTTGAACAACCTGTGAATTTTCCAGAATGCAACAGGAAATATGCTTTTTCGCTTTTCCTAGTGGTGGGATTCAATTTTTTTTTACTACTGGTTCTGTGGGCGTGGCTTGGTGGGCGTGGCAGGGGAAGGATACTGTAAAATCCCAATTCCCTCCCTATTCTCTGCTCTTTCAGACCTAATGCATTTGCTCTGCACATCTTTCTAAATCCCTATAAATGGTGAGCTATTATGGCATTCAGATTCATAAGGGAAGGAAATAATTAGGTATTTATTATTTGTTAGATTTCTTTTATCCCACTTTTACTACTTTATGAGCAACTCAAAGCAAATCAAGAAGCTCTTGATTTAACAGTTTTGAAAGGTTATCTTCCTGGTTCTGATGGCGAATCTTCTTAACCATTCACAGCAGTGGTGGGATTCAATTTTTTTTTACTACTGGTTCTGTGGATGTGGCTTGGTGAGTGTGGCTTGGTGGGCATGGCAGGGGAAGGATACTGCAAACTCCCCATTCCTTCCCTACCCCACTAACCTGCTTTCCAGCTCCGTTCTCCTGTGCAGGGCAACCAAAGAAGACTCAGCCGATCAGCTGGGGCTCAATGGGAGGCAGAGAATAGATGGGGGTTGGACCAGTCAGAGGTGGGATTTGCCAGTTCTCCAAACTACTCAAAATTTCCACTACCGGTTCTCCAGAACTGGTCAGAACCTGCTGGATATCACCTCTGCCTTTTCCCATATATGGAAAAGCAGAAAAGTTTTCGTTAAGTGACAGAAAAATAACTTTCTTCTGAGGCCGTTGGCTTTGTATTTTTTTTTTAATTAAAAGCAGGTCAAAAGAATCTGATGGAATAGCTGAGCAATTTCAGCAATAATCCATGAGGGAAAGTCACTCTATATAGACTGTGAGTAAACCTCTTCCCTTCTAGACTTGATGATGTTACCTAGTTGGGTAATGAGAAGCCTGAAAGAAAACAACCAAGCTTAGAGAGCACCAAGGACCCCACAGTACAGTGCTGAGGTATAGCTATTCTCTTATTCTCTATTATTTAGACAGATAAGTTGTTTTATAGTAGATGACAACATTTCTCCATATAGATGCAGAAAAATCTATCTATCTATCTATCTATCTATCTATCTATCTATCTATCTATCTATCTATCTATCTATCATCTATCTATCCATCCATTCATCTAATTGCTTATCTAAATGTCTATCTTTCATCTCTTGCCCACCCCCAGCAAAAATTTCCATACCATTTGATTAAATAAATATTAAGTGAATATATTTATTAACTTAATACAATAGCAATAGCCCTTAAACTTATACACCACTTCACAGTGCTTTACAGCCCTCTCTAAGTGATTTTTACAGAATCAGCCTATTGCCCTCAACAATCTGGGTCCTCATTTTACTCACCTCGGGAGGATGGAAGGCTGAATCAACTTTTAGGGAGGGGGAAGGAAGGAAGGAAGGAAGGAAGGAAGGAAGGAAGGAAGGAAGGA